>CM042141.1:24381636-24599136 GCA_023376005.1 Doryteuthis pealeii | reverse complement strand
ATAAATGGTATTTCCATCTATGGAATTTATAGTTATCTAAAGGGTTCAGAAATTGTCATTTTTCAAGAAGATCTACAAATAAAGAAAATAGAAACATTTTATTAAAGAGTTTTTTCCCCCCATCTTTTTGTAATATCATAAATTTTAAGTTCTTATACTCGATTCAATAACAATGCTTAGATTAAAACGATTTTTAACTCTACTTTTAAAGAGGCAGCACCTGTGGCATAGTTATCCTCATAGAAAATGGACATGGCGATACAATTTCATACCCTGGCCAAGTCAGGTTGTATTTCACATAACATTAATACCCTAGGAAAAGCTATGAATCCAACTATTCTCCCTCCAGGTATGGGTAAGTAGTAGGGCAGACCTGGAGCTTCACCATCAGATGTAGTTTAATGTCATATCCATTTGGGGGTGGGGTGGGGGGTCTTACACAGTCAACAGGCAAGAAAACTTCACTGTTTTAGTATGATGTAGAAATGCAGATAGTCTTGTGCAGAAAATTAATTCTAAAAAAAAAAAAAAAAAAAAAAAACTATACCATACGCAATTTAAAGTATTAATTATAAATTCATACCTGTGAAAAGATTAACTTTCTTTACACAAAAGCAAATAGTAAGATATTAAGTATTTTTTAAATTAAAGAATCACTAAAAAAAAAAAGAAAAAAAAGATCTATTTTTTGTTTCTTTTCCTTTATAAAATTAGGGATCCAGAATTTTAAAATGATAAAATATTAAAAAATAAACACATTTAAGCTCATTTTTCAATTATCTTTAATAATAAATGAACGTCACATTTTTTTCAACTTTTCTCCTAGAGTCCATAGCCCAACATATCATACAAGTTTGAAATCAGGCAAACTGCTGAGCAAATTTAATTATAACCTTCTGAGCCAAATCCAAACCCACAATCCTGAAATTTTAGATTTACAAATTTTAATTGCTGTGATTGTTTTCAGATTATTATTTTTTTCCAGATTTCTTGCAACAATTTTTTTGTACGATAATTTTTATAACTTAGAAATAAATTTGGGAATGATTGAAATTGTGAAATATAAGCTTCTGCAGGAGCTAGCTTAATTGTCGCCTAATAGGGTGACTTTTAAGCTAGTTTTGAATGTAAACAACTGTACAATCATCCTATTAAAAGTTTGATAAATATAGTAAAATATTAGTCAAACTAGAAAGAAAAATATTAAAAACTATCCTACAAGATTAGGAGAAAGAAAAATTTATAAATAAGTCTGCAACCGACTGTAAAAGTAGTAAAACAGTAAATATTAAGAGAGGAATATGAGAAAGAGAAGAAATGACTTTCATGTGAAAGGAATGCTGGTTATGAATCTAGAAAAAGCAAACATTTTTCATGCAGACCAAAACAAAAAAAGTTTAATTACAACTGGAACCCCACTTCACATCAAGATTTCTAGCCAACATTAATACAGCATTATAGTTTACATATGTCTATGTATTTACAGATGCATTTGTCTTCTTATTTCACAAGAGAAAAAAAAAGGAACATAAATTATATTAAGGATTAAGCAACAATGATAACTGATCTTCACAAAGAAAACATTTGAAATTGCCTAACAAAGCAACAACAACTATATTTATCTTTATAGAGTCATTGAGCTTTTCTTTAAGTAAAAGATCACAGCAATCAGTACACACAAAAAAAAAAAAAAAAAAAAAAAAAAAAAAAAAAAAAAAAGAAAAGAATGAATGTAAAATAAAATTATCCCTGCAACCTTTTACAGTAAAACTGAAACCTTCAAATTCTGTGTGTGTGTGTATATGTATATATTATATATATATATATATATATATATATATATATATATATATATAATATATATTAATACACACAAAACATTGTTTTTATAGATCATAATAAAGAGGTGGACAACAGTCCGAAAAATCAAAATACATATCAAACCTCATCTAAAAAATTCAGACAAATAATCTTATTATAAAGGAGATTATGTATTTAATCAAAACTACCTCACTACCAAAATAACAATTCTCTTATTTACATTATATTCCCAATGATTATTAGATAATCATTATGTAATCTTTATTGGCATCTTATTAACAATGTCTATTAAAGTCTAACCAAGTTAGATCTTCCTCAAAACAGCTCATGTTATGTGTTTAAAATACTGCAATATGTGTTATATATCACTAAGAAATAAAAGTTTACATAGTGTGGATAAGTTTTAAACTTGTTTTAACAAAACCAGGTTTAATGAATAATTTATGTTATTGATTTCTAATATTATTGTCTTATTCTCAAATATTAAAAGCAATCCAATATGTAATTTCATATAGAAATCAATCAAAATAAAATTAAATAAAGTGTAATCTTTTTATACGTACTCTTATTTAGTTTCATTAATCTAATATATTAAAACTTACATACTTGTGCCCAGGACATATTTTTGTTTGTAAATTTTAATGAAAATTATAATGCAACAACCAATTTTTTAAATAAATTAAAAAAAAAAAAAAAAAGGCTGCAATAGAAAGTGATTAAATGTGCCCTGATATCTAAAATAGATTTATTTCAATTCTCATCTAGCACAGGATTTTATTTAGGTTTTCTTCTTTTCAAGATATGACAAGCAGCAAAGAGAAACATTAACATATAGTATATGATAAAAATATGAAGGCTAATAGATATTTTAAAAATTCATAATTGGCATTCACAGTCAATGAAAAACCAACAACATTCTCATGTACTTACACAGAGCTGTATAAGTTACCTACTAGTAAAAAGCAGAGTTCACCAGTTGTGTACACACTTTTACAGATTTATATATGTCTCATGACCAACATCTGCAACAACAAGCTTATTCAGACAATATCTGATAGATTTAATTTTTTTTTAATCCTTACAATCCTATTTCTATATAAACTAAATTTTCTTTGGTATTTTTCTTTCAAATAATAGAAAGAAAAAAGACAACTATAAAATATCTGAATTTGTTGAATGTAAATAGAATAAAAACAAATATAAAGATTGCTATATCTTATACAATCCATGAAACTACAAGGCCCTATTGGCAATCCTTTAAAATATGTTGACTATATCCTGTGCAGAGGGATAAGACTATCACACCCATCCCCCAAAATAAAGGGGGTGTCCTGGATACGACACTAAACTGCATCTGATGGTAAAGCTCCAGTTCTGGAGCTCTGGTGAGTGTGAAGTACCCCTTCATTGCCATTACTTTCAGGTACACTAACCCAGAGTGGCAGTAGCTGTTAGGGTCCCATGTATAGGTCAAAATATATGCAAATTATTTTTATTAAATAGAAATATTTTATACCACTCAAGCTGTATATATCCAGACTTTCTCCCGTTATATAAATATACATTGTTTAAATCTCATATTACTCACCACTCCTACAACCCCGCCCTGTCAGCTAGGGTGTTAGAATGCACCGACTGCACCTCTGCAGAGGGGTAATACTCTGCCAATGGGGCCACCTGTTGGCCATGGGTGGCAACCCGTGATACTTAAGGATAGAACCCAGGTGTCTGAGCACTTGCAATATTCCACTTTAGGCTTTTCTTGGGCTAGACGGGCGGTCAGAGAGGCCCCCTCCGATCAATCGGCTGGTCACATCAAGCCCTAGCACCTATATGATTTTCCCAACCCTATTGCCCTTATGGCAAGCCCCAACCCCTTTTTATCATATCTTTACTAGAAGACGGTGACTGAGGGTCTACATGTCCTGGGAATGACGTTAAACTCTATCTGATGGTGAGGTTCCAGTTTTGGAGGATGTGGAGCACCCCTTCATCACCATTGCTCCCTGATCCACTCTGACCCGGAGTGGTAGTACCTGTTAGGGTCCCATCTATGGGTTAAATAGAAAAACATGAGTTTATAAACAAAATTGTATTATGCATTAAGAATGAATTTATTTCACAACTTTGACGGCATTAAATGACCCACCGAGGTTGATATGCCGTAAAACAAAAACAAACAAACTCCTACAACAGCTGGTAATTTGGTCCCTAGTGACCCCAAATGAATTTAAGGGTAAATATAAATACCACCACTTGATTCTACATAAAATTCTACCCTAGCAAAGTTTGTTTTTTTATCTTGGTACAGGACCTTACTTTGAATTGCATTTCTAGACAGATGTGCTTATTGTGTATTTAGCAATGACATAACATTATTTTTTGAAAGAGGGAGAAATGCAACATCAACAGTGTTACCATTAATTCAATTTGTTCAAAATTGAAATTCATTTGCAAAGTTATCTATAGATATAAAAGTAAGTTTGGTATGGACGTGTCAACTTATAACTCAGAAACAAGATGTTATTCAGATTCAAAATCTTGCATACACTTTGACAACCTTATAACTAAGAAACACACCAAATTTGGTTATTGATTTTTACTGATTAAGGGATATAATTAATTAATTAAACAAAAATCAAACGATTTGCGATAATTGTGGCATAGCTGCTGCTGATATAAAAAATTACACTGGCTGCTACCTATATCAGCTGTGATTTAATATGGCGCCACTGCTGGTAATTTGAAGTTGACAAATTTGTGCCCTAATCGTTTCAGGTCAGAATTTCTCATGTATCACTAATCATGTCTAATCTTAGAAATGTATCACTAATCATGTCTAATCTTAGAAATATTTATTTGGTAAGAAAGAAAAGAAAATAATCTTTCTAAATATGTAATTTGTATGTGGTTTTATCGATTGAATTATTTTTTTTACAGCAAAGTAAATAACATTTAATAATTACTCAACTTTTAATAATTACTCAACTTTTACTCTCAACTTTTAATAATTACTCAACTTTGTTTTTATTATTAACACTTTCATTTTAGAATAAAATATATCCATTTTTAATCAGTATTTAATATTTTCGTATGTACAAAAGAGTTTTAGAAAAAAAAGAAATTTTAATACGAGCAATTGTATTTAGTCCGATCATGGACCAGGTACTTTTTGCTACAGTACAATGCATGCTCTTCTCAGACTGCACCCTGATCACTGCCAACATCCCCACCTACATCATCATGTGCATTATCGAGGTGTACCTGTAAACCAAATTTCAACACTGTAGCTGCTCAGCTGAGAAAGTTATGAGTGCACATACAAACACATGAACATACAGACTTCATATACGTGTTTAATAATTTAATGTGTGTAAATTATTTTAAGTTTTTTTGTTTGTTTTTTTCCAAACGGTCCTATCAAATACAAATAATTTTTTTAACAGATCTAACATTAACCCCTTCATTGGCATTACTTCCAGGTCCACTCAGATGGAGTGATAGTACCTGTTAGGGTCCAAAAAAAAAAAATAAATAAATAAATGTTTGCAAATTATTTATACTAGGAATACTTGATATTATAACCATATACAAAAACCCTCTTAAAGAAACTATACAAAAAATGTTGATATAAAATGGACAATGTACACAATTCTCTAACCTCTAGGCATGCAGTAACCCCAGATGGGTTAACATGCCATTAAAATCATAAAATTACAAACTCTTCAATTTGTTGAAAGCATAAATTTAATCTAAAATAAAACCTAATTATCACAGCTATCAACCGAGCATTTAATAACAAACAAAATGCTTATTTCTAGAACAGAAGCTGGTGTTAACCAAGCAACTAACTGATAATTTTGGTATCTCTGTTTCACATTCAGAGAATTTGGTTTTATTTCTTTTTTTTTTTATTTTATCTATTTTTTTTTTAAGATACAAGCTTAAAACTAGCAATGATTTTGTTTTAGTTTTTTTTTTCCTTCTTCTAAATCCCCCATCTATGCCATCATTTCTTAACCTTTGTGCTCAATTGATGTGCTAAACTTAAAAGATAAATATACAGAAGATAATTAAACACAGTCAACAGTCATCACTATAAAGTCTCACTTAATGTGTTACTTTTAGAGATATCATTTAAGTCCAAAACTAAACGATACACTTTTTAAAATAGTTAAAAAAATAAATTTAAAAGTAAAAATAAAAAAGAGCCTTTGTACTTAAATGTTCCAATTTTTGGTGAATGCAATCGTAAAATACCATTAAACACTTTTCATTTTTAACATTAGTTCATCTAAGAAACTCTAATAATAAATGTGAATGTCAGTGTATCATATTTTTCAATTTTACTCCTAGAGGCCATAGCCCAATATATACAATTTTGGAATCAGGCCAACACAATGAGCAAATTAAAAACATTCCAGGATGGATCCATTTCTGCAATCCTGAAATTTTGGATTCCCAAGTTTTAATTACTACAATTGTTTTCATGAGTTTGATAAAATTTAATATGTACTCAATGCATGAAGTGTCATTGTTGGGACAAGGGTCCAATCAAAAGCCCTCCAAAGGAGTTAGCTTAATTGCTGCTTACTAGGGCTGGTTTTAAGCTAGTTTATAAATACTTATCTTTTACAAATTTAACTGATCATAGTTGGACACAGACAAATTCTAGACTAGAAACATTTCAAGCATTTACAATATATACAAAATATATACTTTAAAACTTATGTCAAGTATTTACCTAACCCAGTTGCAAGTATGGGGCATCCAGCGTGGATCGAACTCTCTATTCAGAGACTAGCTTGCTAACCATTACACCATGATGGGACACCCAACTAAACTTGTATATTATATCTCAACACTTTTCAGGGGGAATTTACTTTTAAAATGGTTCTAATTAAGTCCAATTTCTATAATGAACAAGGATAACTTTAAATAAACAAATTATTCATTATTTTCTCAATGGCAATATATACTTTAATTATATATTAGTCAAATAGTATTGTAGACAATGTTAATTTTAAAAATATACCTTATATTTCCTATATAAGACATCTACAAATTAATATAAACCTATATTCTTTTTCATTGGTGGGAGGAGAGAAAAAAATATTAAATGCTGAAAATACTCAACTATGGTCTAGTCAGCTTCAACATTTAAATTCAACATGTGAACTTGTTGAGGTAGTAAATAGTCATAGTTAAAAAATGTAGACAAACATATTCACCACAATGAATTTAAATATAATTTTTCTTCATGTCAGCAAAACAGACAAAACTACTGGATCTTATCTTTTTTACTAATGGTTTCCATTTTAACTAAGCATCTAATTTCATATGAAGTTTTTGCAGCAATAAAGAACATCAGAAATAATCTTAAAAACATGTTCACTATATAAAAAAGATGTTTTCATAATATTTTTTTCACCCCCCCCCCAAAAAAAAACTTTTCTGCTTCCCCCACAAAAAAAATAACTTTTTTTTTTCTTTCTCCCCATAAAAATATACCCTGCAAACAAAAAATTATAACTCCCCCCCCCTCCAGATTAGCTCAGAAAATAGTAATGTATTAAATGAAAATTGTGTATGGTATACTTATATTTTATAAGGAATTTAACAGATATATTTAAAGACATTTTAAAACACATTCTGGCTTCTTCATTTGACTGTTTTATCACTATAACTAAAAAACTTGCATAACTGAATGAAAATATATATAATTTAAGGTAGCATGGACGTGGAGTCAACGTGACCATTTACTGACAATTTCTCGCCGAAGTGATCTTCAGACCAAGTCTGACTTGATCTGAAGAAAAAGGACAAGCTAAACAGAAATATATAATAAGAAAGAAAGAGATGGAGGGGTGAGCGTACAGAGGCAATAAAGCTAATCTGTTTAAATCAAACATGATGAAAAGAAAGAAAGAAAGAAGGAAAGAAAGAAAGAAAAAAAAGATTTAAATGAAAACTATCATTCTTTTTACATATTGTACTATTTTGCAATCACTTAAGTAAACAAATCAAACATTATAATAATTAAATTATCATACTGTGATATATCCACAGGTCCTGCTAGTAAGATATCATTGCTCAATTAAAATAAATTGGTTCTAAATGAGGTAAACAACAATCTTTAAAATAGGGCAGATTAAGAATGATAATTCTTCATCTTAGAAATTCAGACGGAATCTTTTTTTTTTTTTTAAATAACATTTTATAAGACCATTATATAAACCCTGCAAACAGAACATTAAAAGCAAAAATCTGTGTCTGCAATTCACCTCTCCCTCCCCCATCGAGAATTTGGGGGGAATGTTTATTTTATGCGAGAATGCATATTCAGATGCCCCCCCCCAAAAAAAACCCCTTAAGGGCCAGTATTGTGATTAGAGATAAATATTGAAATCTTGTCTAAAGATTCTCAGTGGGATTTATCAA
This sequence comes from Doryteuthis pealeii, assembly GCA_023376005.1. Lineage (NCBI taxonomy): Eukaryota > Metazoa > Mollusca > Cephalopoda > Myopsida > Loliginidae > Doryteuthis > Doryteuthis pealeii. The sequence goes on along the minus strand of CM042141.1, from coordinate 24,590,874 downwards.
ACTTCTTTGAGTCAACTCATTAAATTCTCAATTTCATATCATCATCATTATATAAAGGTTTATTTCTGCATTTGGGGCCCAAATTCTATAGGCATAATCACTTCAAGCTTAATTTGAACTAATAATCACTGTCATCGTAAAAGCTTTTAAACTCAATTATGAATGATTTGTGTTAGATCTTTTTTAAATCTGCTATTTCGGCTCTAAGATATTGTATGAAAGAAATTCTTGCAACATGAAAAATTTTGCTTACCACCAGTTAATATCTACAGCCATTCAACAATGGATGATATATATATATATATATATATATATATATATATATATATATATATATACGTACATACATATATATACATACATACATACACACACCCGCCATAAGTGTATTTAAACTAACAGACAATTCAGAACCACAATATCTATATATTAATACTTGTATTCCTTAATTGTACAAATGTTATCCTACAACACTGGTTAAAAATGAGACTGTCTAAATCCTCCAAGATGAGATGTAAAAATGTAAATCCTGATTATCTGATGTTGTCACCTCAGCTAAATAATGGACTATTCTATTTTTATCATAAAGAAATAAAGAGAAGAGAAAGGAAAAAAGCAAGGAAGCAAGTAGGGGAAAGTTAAAGAGAGGGGGTGAGTGTGAGGAAGCAATAACAATAATCTGTTTCAATCGAACAATAAAAAGGAAAGAAAGAAAAAAATGAAGAAAAAAAGAGTGAGAGAGTTAAATCAAGATTCTTATACTTTTTACATATTGAACTATTTTGCAATAGCTCTTAAGTAAACATACCAAATGTAATGATTGAATTATCATACTGTGGTATATCCACAGGTCCTGCTAGTATAACTAAATGTGTGTCTTCTGTTAGTTACAAAAAGTTCCCAGTTTTGAGTCTTAGAACTAAGTTATTTCTGAATTTTTGAGATGAGGCTTGATAATTTGTATTATTTAGATTTTTAGGACTGTTGTCCTCATCTTTATTGTTATTGTTTCAGCCAATGTACTCTGAAGCCTTCATCAAACTTCGAACCAAAACCCTTTAATTAATCCATTGGAGTAGATGGTTCTCATTCTGTTAACAATGACCAGGTATAAGTGTTAAGCTATGTTAAGTATTCTAGGTTACTTTTGCCTGCAGTCAGGATTGAACCTGCAAGCTCCAGATTGTCACTTAAAACTAAGTGATTAGAAACAAATTGTTTGTTCAAATACTTACGATCAGTATTTCATTATATATAAGTACATGGAAAATAAAGATCTGAAATTGATTGTGCTTCATTACTAGGAAATCCAACTTCAATCTCCCTTATAACAGGTAGAAGATACCAACTACTATACAACCAAGGACTTGACAATATAATCTGTTATACTTAAAATTGTTGATTCGGCACCTATGATAGAGTTATGCTTAACAAGCTAGCTAATGTCAAAATCAATAGTAATAATCATTATTTTAAATGAATCCTTGAGCAACAACAATATACAATGATAGAATGTGGTAACTTGATTAAAACAACATCTTTACTTAGAAAGAAGAAAAAGTAACAATGGAGTTGAGATGTGTTTCTTGTCAGAGTGATAAAAAGTGATAAATCCAAATTAAAAAACAAAAAAGTAAAAGACTCCAAATGCCAATTTTCAAATCTGTCAATCCTCTCCACTGGTAAGATTGGTGCAATACTATCTTCCCACCCCATCTATTATCATTTGGCCTTGTATTACATGAAGATTAGTAATTATCAATTGAGTAGTAAGTTACTTTAAATTAATCTATAAGTTACGCCTGAATAGCAAAAATAAAAGACCTTTAAAAATTTCCTGGAAGTTTTCAAAATCAAAAGTATATAGTAAAATTAATGTTTAATGCTAGAAACAAAATGGTAAACAAATGTACTTTATTTCTAAATACCGCCCGCCCCCACCCCTTGCCGAGGGTATCTCGCATGGTATAAGGGTTAGCAAACTGGATTAGCAGACCATTGTTGGTGAGTTTGATTCTCACTCAGTGCCCCATACTTCTGGCCTTGTGCTACAACTAAGCTAGGCTTAGTAAGTAAATGACTACCTTCAAATATCAAATTCCCAATTTACACCCATTAAATATCCCAATTCCTTGTTTTGGTTTTTACCATTAAGGAAAATATGTTGTTCATTATTGGAAGTAGGTTACTAAAGCCCTCCAAGATTGTGTCTGGAATTAAAAAAATTGTGCATGCTAAATAGATTATAATCTTTTTAAATATTTCTCTAAAATATTCCTTTTCAGATAGGATAAAAGAAATGATGCAATTTTGTTTCTAACTTAATGCAAAATTAGTAAATTGCAAAAAAACAAATCAAACTGGAAAATTTTGTACAAATAAAGTAGATATTTAAAAAATCTTTGACCCATATATTTAGATCCATTTTTTTTTATATTACAGGATGCATTAAGCAAGATAAAATCATTTTAAATTGTTAATATTTCATTTATACCTTTCAAAAATTGATAGTTATCAACCAACTCCACCTCTTTTGATACAATAGTTCATTAAAAAGATCTTTTATTGTATTTCTTCCCACCCCTCACTCATACACATTAATTAAAAGATTAGATAACAATCCATTAACCATGGAAGCATAAAGTTGTTTGTAAGCGAATATGCATGGGTGTACATTGTCTTGTTTTTTTTTTCTTTCTCAGCTGCACAAATGCAGCACATGTACAAACATGGCATCAAACATTTGTACAATTCTTTTTTTTTATTTATTTTTTTTAACCCATACACAGAATTGTTGCCGAAAATAACAATGAAACTTTGAGGAAGGCAATGATAGAAGAGGAAGTAGATGACATTACTTAATGAAAGATGAAATTAAAATCCGATTCTTTTTTTCCTCCAAGCTACTTTAAAAAAAAAAATTATAAATAATAAAAGAAAATTTTTTTTTTTTAAATAAAAAATTAAAAAAATAAAAACTGAAAAGAATGACTTTTCTTTCCTAAAAGACAGTCATCATCATCGAGAGAGAGGAAAAAAATGGGGAAAGAGGGAGTCAGAGGCAACGTATCACTTTAAATTCAATAATAAGAGACAGAAGGCTAATTCTCTATCAAATGTCTTGATAGAATCACAAATATTTAATACACACACAATAACAGCAAAAAAACAAGATTACAAAGAAATTTCAATTTGTCACTGAATGAAAACTACTCAACATTTTTCTGTAGGATGTTATCAAATAACAAAAAACACAAGGGGGCTACAAACATTTAAAAAAAAATAAAATTAAAAAAAGATATCACAAGTTTTTTTTGTTTTTTAGGGCCTTTTTTAAAGTTATGAAGAAATTGGAATTTAACTTGTAATAATTATCTTTTCATTTTCCATTTTCTCTTCAAGGATTGAATTTTTTTTTTTTTAGATAAAAACAATACACACACAAGTCCATCTCATTAGATATATGTTAGTCATAAGTATCAAACAGCTGACAATTATTCTATAAAGCTAGATCTCTTTAAAAATTAAAACTTCAGGAAATCTTGTAAAGATGAGTATCAATTCAATATTTATATAATTTTAAGATACTTTAATATCATTTATCCTACCAAATATGAATAAATGATGAATACGCTTAACACTTAATACTTTATATGACTGGGCAGATTTGTTAACATCAACTTCATAGGATCATAAAAAATGAATTGATTTATTTTAACAGCATATCATTGTACATTTATAGTTACACATTTGTGAAGTTTTTTTGTTTTTTTTATACACAGTTATATATCAAGTATTCTTATCTGATATTAATAATTATATGGTTTCAAGTAATTATTTCTACTTAATAATAGCCATTTGTTAGCACACAGTTATATGGTTTCAATTAACTAATACTAATCCTTGGTAAACAATTATAACTCCAAGAAACTATTCTCAATACAAATCATTTATATGGTAAGTTATATACCAAGTATTTCTATCGAATACAAATAATTTGCACACAATTGTATGGTTTCAAGTATTCTTATCTAATACTAATAATTATATAGTTTCAAGTAATTTCTATTTTCCCTCCAGCTATGGTTAAATAGTAGGACAGATGGGGTTAAAGTAACCTTGGTACAGCAACTGGTCTAGGAGAAGGAAAACTGAATTCAAACCTGTTAGAAATTGACCTTGTGCCCCATCCTGATCATATACAGGGATTGGGTAAATAAATACATACTTAAGAAAGAAAAAAAACAAAACAAAAAAAAAAAAACAACAAAAGACTTCATTTTTGAAAAACTTAACGAAAGAAGTGGCTTCAATTAGAGAAATATGCAATACTAATTATTGTAGTACAAGTGTGTATGTATGTCATTAGACTGCATTATACATCTGATAAAACTAATTTAAAGTATTATACATGTGACATTAGCAAAACGAAGAACTAAAAGTTCTTGTTTTTCACTTGTAAATGACAAAAATAAATCAGTTATTTTTTTATATTTTTAGAACAATATTGCAAGACTTCTTATCTTATATAAAATATGTTTAAAGTGAGAAGGTATTCCCCATGGTTGAATATCATACATACAAAGCAATCCTTTATCTACATAACTTGTTCTGTATTTAGTGCAACAGTCACATAAAAGGCTCAGAGGTAAGAGCAAGAGTGACATTGATAGATAATGATTCACATTCTAAGCAATTAGAGAAGCTGACATAGTGAAGATGTTTGTTCATTGATAATATGTAAAATAGATGACCTTATTTCTAGTGACCAAAAAAGACCTAACACTCAAGTCTTAGCTATTATAATCCTTAGAATTATCAAATTAGTGTTAATATCAACATCATAAGCCTGGTTATACTTTGGGGCATAAGGGGATATTGTATAGCAAAGCATAGATTGAAAAAAGATTAGTGTATAAATTTTATGAGAGAAAAAATAACCACACACTAAGATATAATATCTAGATATAAAACTAATTTCATTATTTAATCCATTGAAAAAAAAAAAGTCAAAAGTTTTGCTATATTTTGGTATGTGCTAGTTTGCATGTATATTATGAGACTGCGTGGAGGTACATGGTGTAATGGTTACAGTCCTAGGAAATGGACAGTGTAACAAGTTCAAATCCTGGACAAGGCTGTTTTCATTTTCATACAATACTAGTACCCTTGGGAATGGTATGAATACCACTATTCTCCCTCCAGCTGTGGGTAAATAGTAGAGAAGACTGGACTTTTTAACCTTGGTTAGGCAACCAGTATAGGAGATGGAAAACTCAAACCTGTTAAACTCGGCTTAAGAAACTGACCTTATCATGAGACCGAAGCAATTGGAGCTGTGATAGGAGTTGGGTAAATACAGGCCTATGTACAAGCACAATGTGACACAAGGTCATTTTTAAGCGGAGTTTAACAGATATGAATTCAGAGTTTTCCTCCTCCAAAACTGGTTGCCAGCCTCATCCAAAATTTGAACTCTGGTCACCATGTCCATTTCCTACAACAATAACCATTACATCACGATTGCCTCCGCGGTGATTGGTAGTATTGTGGTAGTTGGTGCACTCACATGTTGTGCATTGCTTCACTCAATGAATGATTTGAAAGTTAAAATGGTGGTATTGAAGAGATTGGCACATATGATCTTGTTCTAGATTTGCTTTGAACACATCTTTTATCATGATAAATGTCTTCCACCCATTCTTATTTTCTACAAGATTTTTGCATCCACGTCTCAGTACATATTCACCATCCATCCTAAAAAGACATACACTTTCACCTCTTCGATTTCATTTCTTCCCACCACTATACTGCCCTATGGTACAGCTTTGGAACACACAAATTTAGTTTTCATGCAGTTTATCTACAGACTGACAACCAAACTTTATGCACTGTAAAGCACACACATCTACATTTCAGTAACCAATAAAACATCTAAAATCTTATTATAATGGTGATTCAGTGTCTGTAACCAAAACTATGTTACTGCTTACATCATAATACTCTCAAGAAATGCATAAGTTTATCAATTTATAGTCAAAATCATTAATACATAGAATAAATCTTCATTAACAATGTCTATGAAAACCAGAGTTAGATTTGCCTCAAAATAGCCCATGTTATTAGTGCATTTAAAATCCTGCAATGTGTCTTATATATTACTAAGAAATAAAGGATTACATAATTATATGATGTGGTTAATTTGCATACTGGTTTTAACAAAACTGGATTTAATAAATAATCACTTGGTGTTATTGATCTCTAATATTATTGTTTTATTCTCCAACATACTAAAATCAATCCTATGAATGATTTTATATAGAAACCAATTAAAACAATTAAAATAAGTAATCTTTTTACATGCGTTCTTATTTAATTTCATTAGTCTTTCTAAAATGTTTGCACCAGGAGGGTGCATATTCTTGCTAGTAGCAATAATGTAATAAACAATGCTAAAAGACTTATTTCTCAAAGCACCAGTCACATCCTTCTGACTGTTGTCAAAACAACTTCCAAAGCAGATATATTTGGGATATCAATCCTAATCAAAACCAAAAGTATATATTTATGTAGTGTAAAAGAATATTATAAACAAAATTAGCAGAAAATATTAACATTATCAAGATTCTAAATCTGAGCTATATTTTTTCATAAACCTCTCGAACTGGTAGACCAGTCTCATTAAAATGTTTCAACTTCAGATTCTTATCTATATTTTAGAGAAAATAGTTTCCTTTAAAAAAAAAAAAAATTAAAAAAAAAAAAAAAAAAAAAAAAGAAGAAACATGCTTAATTTATGTATTAGAATGCGGACATAGAATCTCAGAAATTACAAGATTTTAATGAGAAAATATTTAACTACGTTGCAAATTATAAAAATAAATAAAACCATTATTTTACAAGTTAAATACTGGTACAAGGACATAAAAACCTTAACTTAATAAACCTGTTTAATTACTGTTTAGTATACAGGGCCATCCAAAAGTTTTGTCATCCCTACCAAATTATAACACCTAATTAAAAAGTAAATTGTGTGGAGTGGCCTATTGTTAGTATCAGACGAAACAGTGAAGGAATCTATCTTTTCACTAGTGCTAGACTAGATTGCTTTTTTGCTGAGGTAGAGCACCACACCTAGCGTCAGCACCCAAATACTTAGATTACCCTAGCTGTGCTACTCATGTGCTGAGTTGACAAGGACCAGTATCAAACCCAGAACCTTTCCGATTCCTAGGCGGATGCTCTAGTGACTGAACTAAACCTGCCCCTAATAATAGAAAATTTTATTATAATTACTCATATAAAAACAAAAATAATGACAAAACATGTAAGTGTGACAAGACTTTAGTTAATTTTATTGGTCAATATATATTGTATAGATTTTGTTCTTATTCGAAATAGTAAATTTTTAACTTTATTCATAGCTAGATACATTGTTGGTTAATCTTCAAGATATGCACTCCCGGATTTTTCAGCTTTTTTTTTTTTAAACGAATGTTTCCTTCAAATTAATATCAGAAGCCAGCCTCAAATACTCTTGATCTTTGGGTTTCTCTGAATTCTGAAATAAGTTAAAGTTTTCAAATTTTACTTAATTTTTATCTAAAAATTCCCAAAATGATTTATTGTAAAAGAAAATTATTTCAAAATTCTGATGAAAAACATTATTTTTCTGAAGAAAAAGAAAAAGAAAAAATGAAAAATTTGGGAGTGCGTATTTTGAAGATAAGCAATTGTTGTTATATATTCAGTACTACAGTTTTTATCCTTAAAGCAAAAACAAAATTGAAATACCACTCATGATGCATATCACAGATTTGTTGGCTAAAATGGTGTCAACTTTTCCTTAAAGATAAATATACAATTCAAGTATCCATTTTTATCCAGTGTTTGCTCTCTTAAGAATTAAAATAAAATAATGAACTAAAAAGCAGACTGACAATATTTCCTATAAGCAAATTCTGTTTTGTTCTCAGGATACTTAAATCTGAATGGCTTACTAGTCAAATTAAATGAAAATTCCAACTTGAGACAGAGGCACACAACAGTTGAAACTGCAGGAAATAGCATCAAAATGAACCAAGATTCAAAATGAAATGATGCATTCAAATGTGTGTGCTTTGCTGCAGAATAAACTGAAATCTTTCAAGCAAGAATAATCTTTTTTACAATTATGTCAAAACGGTCAGGATTCAGCAGAGATCATTAAGACTACATTAAATATTCTAACTTTTCTTCTGAATGAAGATCTCAGATATGCAAATCAACACTAAAATAAATGTTCTTTTAAAAATATAATATTGAATTCTCTATAAATTACAGTTGTCTTTATTTGGTAAGCCTGAATACATAATTCTAGAGGGAAAAATTTGTGTATTAATTCAAATGAAAATTATTCATTTATTCTATGAATAGTTTATTTCTTTTTGTGTTTGAGTTACAATGATTAAAAATTTATATATTTTGTTAAGAAATAAGTCCTTATATGACAATTTAAATTCAGTTCTTAATTGCCTTTTGAGTTATGGTGAAAAAAACGTTTGTTTTTACAAAGAAGCTAAGAATTAAAAGTGTTTTAGTTTTAGTCCTAAAATACATGTAATAGCATGACTGTAGTTTGAACTTATTACAATATCGCAGTCCAGCAGTTTAGCCACTACATAATAGGGACTCCCTGGAAGATATTTAGTCAATTCCCCACTCTCCAACGACCAATATTAGCATTAGTATATCTGTGATATATTAATACTGAATAAACGGAAGGAAAGAAGGGGATACAATCATATTTTCAAGCATTTTATTCTTCCTCAAATAATTTGTTAAATATAATGATAATAAATATATTCAATAATACCAAAGAAAAAATAAAAGCAATTATAAATGAATGTTAGGAAATACTTTTCTGAACAGTGATGTCAGGAGGTGTAGCTCACTTATAATTGTTTTTGGTATTGAATATGGCTCGTTCCATAAGTGAGGTTGAGCGTGTTTGAAAAGCATTTAAATATTGCCTGGACAGGTTGATTTGACCCTCGAATAATCAGCGTAGCTACAGTCAACCACCATTCTGTCTGAGGAGTGTATTGGCATAAAACTCAGTCACAAGATCCATTCATAAGATCTGTTGTATCACCAGTAGTACCTTTTTTTAAGTATTGAACAAACCTTTTATGGAGAGTTCTTCAACTTACTTTATATTATATACAGGGTGTTCATAAAGTCTTGCAGCAGTTTTAGAATTTAAAACTTAATAACTCACATCATACAAAGGATAGAATCATTTAATAAAAAAACGTGTGAAAGTTTTACTTTTCATATACATTTTGATAATTGCATTTCAACAAAATTGCCACCTTTATTGTTACTTTTTAAATCTGTTGCAGAACTTTACAGACACCATATATATATTACACACACACATACTTGTGAGCAAGAAATATTACCTTTATTAATTATTTCATCTAAGAATGTCTAATCTATTATCACAAAAAAAAAATTACACCATTAAAACAGAAAATATTCAAAATCAAAAAATGATATTAATGTAATCTTTGTTTTTTTTCCTCTTCCTTTCTTCTTCAAACTAAAGAGTTAGTAATAAACATAATGGAACACTTGAGGAAGTAATTTCAATTAGTGAAGAAAAATGTCAAATGAATGCATTTCACAAAAGTAGATCCTACAAGTTTATCTGAACCCGATCAGAGCACTTATCAAAAGTCGGAAGGAAGCAACCATCAATGGATGTCAAAATACAAAGAACTTTTTTTTTCTAAAAAGGTGAAGAAAAATAAAGAGAAAAAAAACAGAAAAGAAATTAGACCGTGCGAAATTATAATCAAATAGAGATCTCCAAAAAAGATTAAATGGAATACTAATTTACTTATTATAAGATACAATGTGATATATATATACAGAGATACTGATAGGACGCAGGACGCGTACCTGACGCATAAAAATCTAACAGAATGCAGTGAAATCATATCCATGTGTCCCAGTGTTTTTTCTTTTTTCTTCCCTCACCATTTCAAGCTAACTGTAAATACATTTCAATAGTTTCTTGGAAACGAATTACACAGGATAGGTTACAAGGTAGGAGTTAGACGGCTTTAGTTGGGACCCATTCAAAGCAAATATGTGCGTCCCAGGATGCACTAAATCGAAAAGCTATCAGCATCACTGTATATAAGTCACAGAACTTGGGCACACTACCAATATTCATCTTGTTAAATATCTTCTTTAATAAACTAAGGTTTTCTTTATAATTATTTCTGTATAACACACACTTCCTTCCAGGATTTTTAAGCTTAAAAGTTAGGGGTGCGTATTATACACAAGAACTAAACATCAAATTTTTATCCAGCCACATGCCTTGCCATATTCAGAATGGTATGACCAAATGCAAGTTATATCTATGGTCTAAACTAACAAATGTATAACAAACATTTGTTTTACACCGTGAGAGGGAAATAGCCACTGGAATGTGTGTTTATAATTTTGTTTCTCTTAGAGTGAGCTTATTTTTGCCACAAGATTGTTGCATGTATTATTTTTTTTATTTTTGTGTGGGCATTTTTTTTTTTTTTTTTTTTTTTCAAAAATGTAATGTAAACTGTATAATATTTTTATTTCTTGTCTATCAAACCAAATAAAAAATGTTAAATTTACTTGTTACAATTTCTAAAGTCAGTGCATATGTTTTTTTTTTTCTGTGCATGTTATACATAAGTGCATATCATACACAAATAATTACAATAGTTTCCAAAGTAATACAATACTGAAAAATGTAATCTTCAGTTTGCACACATCAGAATGTGGCTGATGTTAAAATATCTGATTAAAAAGTTGTAGAGGTCCTCCTAACAATAGAAGTAATTCTTAATGGTTGGAGGTGTGTGGTGTAATGGTTAGAGTCGTAAGAAATTGACTCGTCAACCAGAGTTCAAATCCCGGATGAAGCTACAGTTCACATAGCGCTAATACCCTTGGGAACGGTATGAATCTAACTACTCTCCCTCCAGCTATGAGTAAATAGTATGGCAGACTTGGCTCTTTAACCTTGGTTAGGCAACCAGTCTAGGAGAAGGAAAAACTGAATTAAACCTATTAAATCCACTTGGGGTGGTCATTAGGCTCAGTCCTAATTAGTGATGTATTTTTTTTTTAAATCCATCTTGGTATGAGGAGAGACAAGCCTGTTGTTTGGAACACATCCATTAATTTTAGGTAGGGGGGAATAACAAAGTTAACAGTGCCATTTTTCTTGGGCGATCCAATGGGTAATCAAGTTGTCTAGTCAAATATAAAGTATTTTGCTCTTAATGGTGGGTCACCTTTATGATATAAATTTAATCTGGACACCATCTGTCAATACATTCTTGGAATTTCCCACAGGTGATTAAAAAATGTTAACATTTCTATTGGGGTATCTTTATTAGAAAAGCAGAACCGATATAATGATTCCAATAATACATTGACAGGAATGGTAAACAGGTGAAGACTTTCAAATCATCTATCTATATCTACACATATATAAAGGGCAGTTGGGTGTGTATATATGTATGAGTGTATGTCCAGAGGAAACTACAAACATAAAACAATTAACGACAAAGTATATATATATATATATATATATATATATATATATATATATATATTAAATATCACCAGTTCTTGCTTTTTGTGCCAAAATTATGAGGATTTGATTTATATTCGAAGATATTCAAAAATTAAAATACACATAGAAATAGCATTGAAATTCTACTTAAAAATATCCAGCGTTTGTAAATCTGAAAGTAAACAAATCAACACACCAGGGGCTTTTTTTTTTTTTTTTTTTTACAGCTCCTCCCACCCCTACCAGGCTGCTTCTAGTAATATCCTAAAGGAACTCCCATAGAATTGTTAACATTTTTTTTTTTTTTTTTAAATACCCTGTACATCCTTTCTGCTACCTCCATTCTGTTACCTTTATTATAAAAAGATTACTATTCACATATTGAAAATAATTTTAATATAATAATTTGATATTTTAAAAGATCGTTTTGTTGATCATTATAATTTTTTCAGCCGTTTGAAAGTCTTCAATGAGAAATTAATGATATTCCAAAGTGAAAACAACTGATGCAAAAAAAAAGATAAAATAAAACGGAAAAATAAAAAATGCAGTATAATGAGAAAACAAGTTCTGCTTTTTCAAGTGGATCAATATTCAGATCATGCCTAAGCAACAACTCAATACCTGATGATCAGAAATTTCTCCATTTAAAATCTAACATTGAGATGGGGGGAGGGGAGGAAGAAATCATTAGCCCAAAGAAATCAATGGGTAGAAATAATACCCCCATCACACTGTTAAGCAGGATACCGAGAAGAAATTAAATTTAAATAAAACACTAATTCAGAAACAAAATACTGCTTAGAGAAAGAAGAAGAAAAAAAGGCCATAACTTGAAAATTGTATAATACAAGATGAATAAATGGAAGAAAGATCCAAGGAAAAAGTGAATACAAATTAATTTACAAAGTTATTTGATACGTTCAATTTGGTATTATAATTAGAGACACTGAGCAAAAGGAGATAATAGTCATCGAATGTAGTCATGTCCTGAAAAGTAGTAAAGTCTGTGGAGTGGCCAATTGTCAAAGAGCAAGGGGATCTATTCCCCTTTTGCAAGTGCTAGAGCAGGGTGATTGTTTTTTTCTGAAGTGGAGCACCACACCTACTGTCAAGCTTTACCGCACAGATCAGATTACCCAAGCCGTGCTACTCATGAGCTGAGTTGGTGAGGACTGGTATCGAACACGGAACCTTGCAGTTCCTAGGCAAATGCTCAGTTGACTGAGCTAAACTGGACCTATGAGCTTTACAGCCACTATAGCTCAATTGGTAGAGCATCCAACTAGTAACCACAAGGTTGCTGGTTCGATGCAAACTCACAACTAACTCAGCATATGAGTAGCACAGGGATCTATGCGGTAATGTGAGGAGCTGATGGTAGGTGTGACACACCACCTAGACTCCCTCATTGTCTGGCTGAAACCGATTTTAGGCCACACCGACAACTATTTAGTAATTAACTCTATATTCAAAATGCCCTCACAAAAAAAAAAAAAAAAAAAAACATTTTTTTTTTTTTTAAATAAAAAACAGAAGTAATTTAACTACTTTCTCAATACTAACTAGCCCATGTCCGGTACTTTTTAAAGATACAATAAATTGGGAATTCTTCCAAGCTGTAGCCATATTAGTACAATTGAATGGCTGACCCACTTTGTCTAATGAAATGCCTGGAAAAAAAAGCTAGATGAGAACTAAAGAATGTTACATGCTCTTTTGATGGTTTATTTTGTTTTACGGCACAGCAACCACAATGGGTCATTTAATGCTGACAGAAATAGAATAATCATTTTTTTTGTAGATAGTTTGGTTGAAAGATCTGTTTTTTGTTAATATTCTTTGTAGAGGAACAGTTTGTAGAAAGCCAGAGTATTTATATTTTTTTGTAGAATCCAACCTCCTTCAGAAATCCAAAAATATCAATCAGATTGACCAGCCCCAAAAAAGGTTCATCAGGTCACTCATCTGGTAATGTCTAGAACATTGAAATCAATACATTTCACCGATATATATTTCACTGTAAATGGAGCATGACAACCAACACAGATTGGAGGATCTTAGTGTGGAGTTGAGGAAGATTTACTTCCTCCTTTCTCACTCATCTGTAACACTATTAGTTCTGTTTGATCGTTAATTGGACTTGCATGCTGTCTTAAACAAATCCTAGAAGCAGCATCCTACAAAACAGCAGCTGTATGGCCACTTACCTCCCATCTCACAAACCATCCAAGTAAGATATTCTGGGCACTACTGGAGAAGTAAGGACACTCATAAGTGACATTCTCCTATTGACTCAAACACATGGACACACCAGCAAAGTCTTATAATCATCAGCTCTGGGCAGACACTGGGTGCCATCTAGAGGACTTGCCAAGAGAGATGAATGATAGGGACGGATGGCCAGAGAGTTAAGAGAATCATACCTTTCCTAAGGTCTGAAAGTGAATGTAATAGCACAACTGGAGTTTGAACTCACAGTTCAGCACGGTAGCCACTACGCCACAGGGACTCCCTCGAATAAAATAAACTAAGAGGAAGTTTCTTTAAAATGTTGCAATCATTTTGTTAGGTTTATGAATTCCAACATTGTAGTTTGTATCCGATTTTCTTGAAGCAGAAATGAGCATCATAGACAGTAGTTAAGTACATTAAAAAATAATAAATCAAAAACAAAACACAACCCCCACCCCATACCTAACGTGTCTGGATTTATAAACATAAATTAAGTGAAAAATCAAAATAAACAAAGATTTTTAATTTTAGAAAATAAAAACAAGAAAAAAAACTTTCATCTAACAACATGACTCATAGTCTTATTGTCAAAATATCCCCCTCATACCAATCCCCCTTAACTCCCATTTTCAGTTACCAGCCAAGTTCATCCTAAGCAAAAGGTAATTACTCGGCAGGAATTTTAATAGGATTCAAATAAGGAAATCCAGATATATAAGGTAGAGTTTAGAGAGGAAAGAAAAAAAAAATTTATTTTTTATTTATTTATTATTATTTTTTTAATTAACCTCTCCAGATGAAGAGAGCAATTGCTACTTCTCACTAACCATCCTTTTCTGCTTCAATCAACTTCATATCATTAGAATTTCTATTCCTAGACTTTTTTTTTTTTTTTTTTTTTTTACTGGAGTCCAGAAGAAGCTAAAAACATTAGCTGAACGTTAGAAAGATTGAAGTTTAAGAACATAAGGTTAGGAATGTAGTTCTTGAACTTCGACAAAGTCTTTTTTTTTTTCTTTAAATAAAAATTAAAAATGATAAACCACTACTGTCTGCATATTTGTTGGTATATACTTTATTTTTTGTAAGCAGAGGGAATTTTTTTAAAAAAAAAAATTTTTTTTTTTAAATAAAAATAACAAACAAATGAAATCTTTGAAACAAAATGGTACCAAATGATTAATAAAATAAAGTAGGTTAAGTGGTCTATTGTTGGTATCAGCCAGACAGTAAAGGAGTCTATCCTCTTTTCACTAACTCTAGTCCAGGGAGATTGTTTTTGCATCTGAGGTGGGGTGCCACACCTACCATCAACTCACCACAGATCCAAGCTGTGCTACACAGAGTTGGTGAGAATCAGTATTGAACCCAGAACATTGTGGTTCCGAGGCAGATATGACCAACTTCTAAACTTTCTTCACATTTAATCTGTTGAGGTTTTTGTGATTTCTAAACAATTAAGTTTATTTTAAAATAAACTGCATTGTACATCACAAGTTGTTACCATAATTAGTATTGTATATTAAGTACCCTAACTTTGGCTAAAAAATAGAAGAAAAAAATATCTTGTATATAATACACATTGTTTTTTAGAATTTGAGGTAGCTATGTTTATACTAAATTTAACATTTGTGCAACTTTTTATCCAGTTTGTATCAACTAAAAATAAGAAATCCTATAGTTTATATAATGTTTCAAAACACAAAATTTACACAGTATTTAGAGTAAAAACGGGGACATGTGACACGAAAATGTAACAAACCTTTCATGAAAATAAGTTCCAAATAGAAGAAACAAATTATAAACAAATACACATTCCAGTGGCTATTTCTCAGTAGCAGTAAAAAATAAAAAATAAAAATTTAAAAAAAGTGTTTGTTACACATTAGTTTGGACCATAGATATAACTTACTTTAGGTCATGTCATCCCGTACATGGCAACACATGTGGCCAAAAAAAATAAATAAATAAAAGGTAATATATAGTTATGTATTATATGCACCCCTAGTTTTAGGCTTAAAAATCTGAAATAACAATGCATATAATATGAATAATTACAGTACATAAATTAGTTTAAAATAAATATTACTCCATTATGAACAATAGGCACCTCACATGGTCTAGCAAACAGATTAGCAGACCATTGATAGTGAGTTCAATTTGCAATGGGTGCCCCCATACTTCAAGCTTATGTCCAGTCACCTAAAAAAATTTAGTGGTTAAGGACCGATTTTATTGCCTAGTGCTTGAGGCACCCCTGAAGGGGAATACCAGTGGAGCTATTGCCTCCACAAGTGTTTTACTTTGTGCAGGTACCCCTACACTAAACTGACATGGTGTCACTTTTTGGCCTCATGGAAAGCCAAATAAATACCCCATACTTCTGGTCTTATGATTAGTTAAGCTTAGGGCATCCCATCATTGTGTAATGGTTAGCAACTTCATCTCACAGATCCATTACTACTGAATAGCAAGTTCAATCCTTACTGGATGCTCCATTTTTGTAACCTTGTGTCACATCCTACCTGTGGTAAATGTTTTGGTTGGTTGAATTTTACAGCATGTCAACCCTTGGGTTATTCTATGCCATGACCTTTTGTTTTATTCATTCTTGTTCAGTATTCAATTTATTTTTTTCGAAACTGAATTTTGTTTTAAATCTATTTAAAACTCACTTGATCTATTTAAGCCATAGCTAGGACCTTAACAGGTACTACCACTCCAGAGTGGATCTGGGAGTAATGGCAATGAAAATGTATTTCCCACTCCCCAGAGTTTCAGAATTGGAACTTCACCACTAGATGCTGTTTAATATCATACCAAAGATACTAAGACACTGCCTTCTAGTACATATATGATAAAAAGGCTTGGGGTTTGCCATAAGAGCAATACATTTCGGACAATCATATAGGTGTTAGGGCTTGACATGACCAGCCAATTGGAGAGAACCGCCCACCTAGCCCAAGTAAGAGCCAATGTGAAGTGTTGTATATCATACTGCTCAGCCACCAGGATTCTATCCTTAAGCATCATGAGTCACCATCCATGGCCAACAGGTAGGCCCATTGGGAGTGTCTTACCCTCTGCAGAGGTGCAGTCAACATGTTCTGCAGCCCCAGCCAACAGGGCAATGTGGCAAATGGGTTGGATAAATACCAACTAAGTCAAGCTTAGTAACTGACCATGAAAAATGGGGCAATGAAACAGCTTTGCAATATTAGACAAGTATTCACCTGTTCTTGTTCATGCTATCTTCTTCCTTGGCTGTATTTGTCTGACCTGATAATGGCAGCCTATCAATATTTGATGCCACAAGATCTTTCTAAAAAGGTGAGGTGATCAGACATTTAGTAACTAAGGTATATGACCATTAGCAAATACTAAGCTTTATCTACATTATTTAATGTGTGGCAAGTCAATCAATTATTGATTCGGTGCGATACTATTTCACTAATATTTATCAACAGAAAAGTTAATAGCAAATTTT
Source organism: Doryteuthis pealeii (assembly GCA_023376005.1). Classification (NCBI taxonomy): domain Eukaryota; kingdom Metazoa; phylum Mollusca; class Cephalopoda; order Myopsida; family Loliginidae; genus Doryteuthis; species Doryteuthis pealeii. The sequence continues at coordinate 24,573,535 of CM042141.1, read as the reverse complement.
TAAATATTTCAAGAAGCTTTATACCTACTGATATTGATTTTTAAACAAAACAAAAAAACAAAAAAAAAAAAAACAGTTGTTAAAAATCATGTCAACCATACACAGAGATGCTGATAGGTACGCATCCTGTGTCCCTGACACACAATAATCTAAAAGGACACAGTAAAATCATATCCATGCATCCCAGTGTTTTTCTTTTTTCTTCTCTCACCATCCCAAGCTAACTGTTAATACATTTCAAATAGTTTCTTAAAAATGAATTACACAGGATAGGTTACTATGTAGGGGTTAGATGGCTTTAGTTGGTACCCATAAATTTTCCTGGAGACTCATTCAAAGCAAATATGTGCGTCCCAGGATGCACTAAATGAAAAAGTTATCAGCGTCACTGCATATATACAGTGTGGGGGGGGGGGACATTTATACACTTACAAATTTTTAATTTATTGTATTTCCAACTAATGAATAAACATACTTTTCATATAATCCTCTGCACACAGATGCATAATAACTAAATATGTATAGAAAACAGGAAAAAAAAGTTTAATTTTTTTCCATTTTCTATACATATTTATTACAGTTAATTATATGAAATGTTTATTCATTTGCTGGAAATACAATAAATTAAAAATTTGTATGTGTATGAATATTTGTTTCCCCACACTGTGTGTGTGTGTGTATATATATATATATAAATAAATAAATAAATAAATAAATAAAGTGAGGTTGTTTTCACTAGGGTTAACCCAGAGAGATTGTTTTTGCTGAGGTGGAGTGCCACACCTACTATCAGCCTCGCACTACCACACTGATCAGATTACCTAATCTGTGTTACTGGGGACCAGTATTGAACCAGGAATCTTGTGATTCCTAGGCAGGTGCTCTACCAATTGAGCTAAACCAGCCAATATATATATATATATACACACACACGTGTGTGTGTGTGTGTGTGTGTGTGTGTGTGTGTGTGTGTGTGTGTAAAAGAATCCATCTGACTGGTATGTAGGAGAGGATTCTATTTGGGATCATCGATATCCCTTGGACATCCACAATGTATGCTCATGTAGATGCAAACAGATTTATATAAGGATTTTTACAAATCCCTAAGAGAACCCAATGTATAATAACTAATAAATTATATACAGAGAAATATTTATACTTTCAAAGAAAGAAACTCTTAAACTGTCATTTGGCTATAATAAATTTATTTCGACCAGGACTCAATATGAGCCTGGTCTCATCAGATAACTATTTACAAATAGACTAAGAAAATCAAAATAGAGAAAAAAAAATTTTTTCTTTTTTTTTTATAAAACCAGTGAAAATTCTCTCTTCGAACACACCCACATAAAAAAATTTAAAAAAACTATATATGATAATAATAACAGAAAAGCAATCATATATATATATATATATATATATATATATATATAAAAAATTTAAAAAGTTAACATAAAAAATATTTATAAAAAAGAAAAATTTATAAAAATACCATTATAAGAATAACCTTTTCACTCTATAAATAAAAAAATATTAGATCCTACTTTAAAAGAGATGAAATTTTCCACATCAGTACGTCAATGTGTGATACAGACTAAGTCTGCACCAAGTAACACCAAGAACAATTGGTATTCATTTTCAGCATCAAACTGGAGAATTTTCAAAGTTGTTCAGGAGTTTTGTACTTACCTACAAAAGAGAAGAAAAAAGAAATTAAAAATTTGCATTTAAGAAAAAAAATTTAATCAATTTCTATTTTTGTTGGATAATATTTTTGCAATTTTGAGATTTATTTATCTCCCCAGCAATAAATTTACTTTTTATAATATCCAATAATAAAGTCCTAAATTAAAAACTAATATTACATAAATTAGATCTATTTTCTACAGGGAATAGTTTCGAATGGCACACTCAAAAACCTTTTTAAGAATTCTCTTTAAATATTGGTAAAAAGACTTTTTCATTCAATACTTTAGGTAGCTCATCAAATTCAAGTAAAATGTTTTATAGTTATCCCAGTATTCCATGTAAAATAAATATATTCAATAATTAATAAACTATCCTTTGTTTTTTAAAATAGAATTAAATAATATTTTCAAAATAAAGAACATAAAACTTGAGAATATTCTCATCTCAAGTCTTATTCATCACCAATGAAGAAAAGATTTTAAACAATCATATTTATATATAGTTTTAGTTTTGTTTCTTTAAAGAGCAAAGATTAAATTTGTATGCTTAAAATAACCAGATTTAGGGGCAAAGAATTTTTTTTAAATGACATGAAATTAGAAGAAAGAAAAAAAAGATTAAAAACAGAATTTTCAGATAAAATAAAATTAAAATAAAAATGTATATATAAAAAATACAAAAACTAAACATACACAAAAATATTAATTATACATATGAACAAAACAGATTTCAAAATTTATTATTACTATCAGATTACTGACTTGCAACTAGAGACTAATTTCCTAAAGTATCAATATATATATATATATATATATATATATATATATATATATATATATATAAAAAGAAAAAGGGGGGGCATAATGCTTGTAGATGTTTACAAATACATCATGAATATGATCAAAGTACTCATCTTCAACTAATCATAGAGAGTTGATGTATTTCCTCAAATAAAATATATGACATCTTTTATCAACAAACACTATTCGAGTCAAAAAAAGACAAAACTGTTGTAGCAATAGGTTGACAAAAATTGACATTCTCCTAAAAACCAACTGTTAAAAATATCTAAGGGAAAATATTAGTAATAAACATGTACGGTCACATATTTGTCAAACAAAATTGATGGAAAAACTCTAAACGACTAACGATAAAAGGTCAAACTGTATCCAAGGAAACAAACATTTATTTTACATATAAATCATTTGTAGAGTATATCAAGAGCCAATAAATCAATGATTTTAACAGTATTTCAACCCATCTAGGGTTACTTCATGCCTAATTGTTAGCAAATTGTATTCATTACATATTTCTATTTACTTTTTATGTGTAGTTGTTTCTTAAGAGGATTTTGCACATGGTTATGAGATCAAGTATTCTTAATACAAATAATTTGCACATAGGAATGATATCATACAACTACCGAATACAAATAATTATATGGTTTCAAGTAATTATTTCTATTTAATAAAAGTCATTTGTATGCAGAGTCATGTGGTTTCAATTAACTAACAATAATCCTTAGCAAACAATTATAACTTCAAGTAACTATTCTTAATACAAATAATTTACAGTTAGCATCAAGTATTTCTGTTAAATATGAATCATTTTTAAACAGATCTATTTGACGATAAACGAATCCCAAAAAGAGTGGACCTGTAAGTAATAGCAATGACGCCGCACTCTACAGATCTCCAAAACTAGAGCTTCACCATCAGTTGGAGTTTAGTGTCAAGACATCGCAGCGGATACAATCAGCGTATTCTAAGCCCTGCCGACAGAGTACCCAATAAATCAAGTTTATACAATTCAAAATTTAACATCAATTTAGAAAAATTCTTTTTAATCAAACTGTAACTATTGAATGATATAATTTACACAGCAGAAATGTAGCTTAATTCTATTTTATATATATATATATATATATATATATATACATATATATTATATACACACACAGATGCTGATAGGTACGTGTCCTGCGTCCCTGACGCAAAAAAATCAAAAAGGACGCAGTAAAATCGTATCCATGCAACCCAGTGTTTTTCTTCCTTCACCATTTCAAGCTAACTGTAAATACATTTCAATAGTTTCTTAGAAATGAATTACACAGGATAAGTTACAAGGTAGGAGTTAGCCAGCTTTAGTTGGGACCCATAAATTTTCCCAGGGACTCATTCAATGCAAATATGTGCATCCTAGGACACACACACAAATATATATTTCCTTATGCATTTCACATAAGAGAGAACAAAAATGAATACTGTTTAAGTCAAATTCTTCTTGAAGTACCTTACCATGAACAACTAAAAATATTGACAGATCATTGAAGCAACTCAACTAAAAAATGCTAGCCAACCATAAAACATTCTTTACTGTTATTCCTAAAATCAATACATCAAATAATCATATTGATAAAACAAGGTTACATTTAAAGTGACATTATGAATATTTTATGATATAGATAGAATAATGTATAAAAATTTTATGAATATTGGCTTTTTATTGTATTGCAAGAATTGCTTATTAGACAGAATCTTTTTTTTTTCTTTTCTAAGATCATTCATTTATTTTGAAATATAAAAATAACAGAGAGCCAACTGATTTTAAGATGAAGTGTTGGTTGGTTAATCCAAATCTTTTTCTGCTATCTTTTTTTTTTAATAAGATTTTCATGTGTATTAATAAATTGGTAGGAATAATTTTCATTTACTTATGCTTCATGAGTTCAAACTGGGCCATAATACCGTGAAAGCAACCAAAAACATTGTGCAAAAGGTGAAAGCACAGTTGATCAAAGTACAGTAACCAAATGATTAAAGAAATTTCACTCAAGTTGCAAGAACCTCGACATTCAAGGAAGGTCAAGTAGGCCTAAAATTGGATTCCAAGGCCATGCTCAAAACCATAGAGGCAAATCCAATGAGTAGCACTCAGAATATTTAGACAAGGTCACCATTTCATGGTTCAGTGTGATTCATTACTTTCACAACCTCAGCAAAAGAATCTGCAGCTGCTGAATTGTGCCTCATGTTATAACAAATATTGCAAAACTTTACTTTGATATCTGTTTTTGATTTAGATAAAAATCACGATTGTCTAATAAGTGTTTTATAACCTATAAAATTTATATATATATTGGGAAGATTGAATGCTTTGATATTTCTGATTTGTTGGTAGCTTGGTTTGTTTTTGGATTTTATAACATGTCAAACATTGTTGGGTTATTTTATGCCAAAGATGTTTTGTTCTTTTCATGCTTGATAGGTATACAAAAAAAAATTTTTTTAACTATTCTTTTAAAACAATTTTTTAGAATGTATTTCTTCCTATTTAACCCATAAATGGGATCTTAAAAGGTACTACTACTATGAGTCAGAGTGAACCTGGGAGTAATGGCAATGAAGGGGTAATCCACACTCCCCAGAGCTTCAGAATTGGAACTTTACCATTAGATGCAGTTTAACGTCATACCCAAGATAATAAGACCCTCAGCCACCGCCTTCTAGCTCATATATGATAAAAAGAATTGGGAGCTTGCTATAAGAGCAATAGGGTTGGGACAATCATATAGGTGCTAGGTTTTGATGTGATAAGCTGATTGATTGGAGTGGGTCACTCCAACTGCCCGTTTAGCCCAAGTAAGGGCCAAAGTGTAGTGTTGTATGTCATGGACTGCTCAGCCACCAGAATTTCGTCCTTAAGCATCATGGGTCACCATCCACGGCTAACAGGTGGCCCTATTGAGGGGATTTTACCCCTCTTCAGAGGTGCAGTCAGCATATTCTACACCACAAGCCGACAGGGCGGTGTTTTTAATCTAAGTTATATATTATTTCAATATTATAAGTAAACTAAGCAAATTGAAAATGTCCCGTTACAATATGAAAGAAATTGAATTAATTGTATTTTTTCTACTCAACAGAATAATTTCAAGAAATTCAGAAGTCAAACAACCTCCCCATTATCCTGACTTCTTTTTGTGGGTTTATTTTTGTGGGAGATTTTACCCCTTTGCAGAGGTGCAGTTGGTATATTCTAGTGTCCCAGCTGGCTGGGCGGTTGTCAATATTTTTGAAGATATTCAAACAACACTTTGTTACTGACAATGTTCCAGTTTCATGTGATAACTGTAGATTGATAAAAGTTCATTTACCTTCACCCATAAACCTGTATTTCTAGCATATCAACAATTCTCGTTCACAGAATACGATAGAAATTTCCTACCTATTCAAAAGATTTAACCAGACCGTTTCTCATGTAAGCCCCTCAAAATCAAATAAGAAATGTCAGAGGAAATACCCTTAGCATACTTTACACAAGTAGATAAATGGTTAGATTTCAGGATAGCAGACATTGAGAAGTCTAAAGGTTTATGTGCTCTGATGACAATAAATTCCTCTTGGGTAAAGAAACTATTTCATATTGAAACCTAGATAGATCTAAGATTACCATAGATTTTATAAGTAATCTAATAAAAAGAGTAAAAGATTACAGTTACAGGGAGAGATTGGAGAAATTAGAATTAACTACTTTACTAGAAATAAGAATGCTCAAGAAGAGATGATCTAATTGAAACCTTCAAAATAATTAATGGAATTTCTAATCATGGTAGACATTTGATATTTCTCCTTGAACTGGTTTGGTTGTTTTGTTACAGCATATCAACCTTTTTAGGGTTTTAATGCTAAATCAAGTCATTTTTGATAAACAAAGGACTCAGGTTGCTTATAGTACTCCTCGAACTGGAAACTTACAGTCAAGGTAGATTTTAAAAACTAAGTATTAACCAATTCTTTCCCCTACTCTTTCTTATACCTTTTGTGTAGCAAGTCCTTTTTCTTCCCTTTTTTATAATAATATGGAATGGTCCATTATTTAGCGGTCTTATTTTTAACCAGAGAGTGTTGCAATATAATCACAGTCATACAATTAAGGAACATGAGTATTTTTATATAGATATGCCAAAAAGAAAGAAAATTTATAAAGCTGTGCTAATACCTTTCCCCAGTTTATTTCTAATGAAATGAAGCAATAGCAACAATAATCCTTAATGATTAAATCTACTGTCATTTCATAAACGGTCAATTAGGACCAGACATAGGTCATTTGGAAATAATGGCAGAGCAATAAAGATTAGGGCTCAGAAAAGCACACACCACAAAAAAGGAAAAAAAAGGCCTTATCCTCAGCCATTCCATTGAATGTCAAACCTATCCATTCCATTTTATTTGGGTCAAATATTATATGCATAAAAGCACCAGAAATATCTGTTTTTCCCTTTTTTCTTTTTCATTAACATGACCAGTTTTTCATAACTGTTTATAAATTATGTAGAAAGTACTGCTGAACCAGAACAAAGCTATCAGAGTATTTCTTTTTCTTCTTTTTCCTCTTTCAAATAAAGAATAAGCAGCAAAAAATAAATAAATAAATAAATGAAAATTTCTATTTGTATTTTAGGTCAACATATTTAAATCATTTTCAAGACAGAATAAGTTACATGTATATAAAATTGCAGGAATTTGTGTAAATACATAAAATGAAAATGAATCTGAACTGTTTTTTTTCTAATTTGGGAATTGATGGAATCTTTGGGAAAAAATGAAAAAATAAAAGAAACCCTGAAGGCTAATTCAACTTGTAGTTTCAAATAAATGTAGTCCATTAACCTTATTAACTTTCTGTTGAAAGTTTAAAGAGAAAAGAATTGAGTAAATATGTAATATTAAAAAAGAAAAGTTTCACAAAAGCAACTGCCCACTCAAAAAGAATAGGGTGTCCCATTATGGTATAATGATGGCTAGCAAGTAAGTCTCACTACTGAACAGTGAGTTTGATCCTCACTGGATGCCCCATACTTGTGACCTTGTGTCACATCCTACCTGTGAAATGTATAATACGCACCCCTAATTTTCAGCTATCAAATTCTGGGGTGGAAAAAAAATCTCATGTATAATACACATCAACATTGTGAAATTTGTAGCAGCTAAATCTATATTAAATTTAACATTTGTTCAACTTTTTATCTGGTTTGTATCAACGAAAAATAAGAATTTATATAATGTTTTGAATCGCAAAATTGACTTAGTGTCACATCCTGCCCATGGAGGAGGGTTTGGATAAAAACATACAAAGATAATGATATTCATTCCAAAAGTTGATAGCTTATTTGCATACACTTTAACAAAATATTAGCATGTATTTTTTTTTTGGGGGGGGGGGTATCTCCAAAATCTTCCTTATATATGAGAAATATATGCAAATCCAGATGAAGCATTAATCTACTTTTTAAAGAGACTTACATTAGAGAGGAAATCATTTTCCTTAATTCTTTTACAAATAATCGATTGAAAAAAAAACAAAAAAAAACAAAAAAAAAACAAAGGAATTGGTAGACATGATCAACCAAGTAGGACATGCATTTATTAAGTTAAAAGAAATATAAAAATAATTATAAAAGATTGGGGGGGGGGCAAAGTTTGAATCTTTGCATAAAAAATACTATAAAACTTTCAGTTCAAGTTTTATAGAACTTAACTTGGCTCAGCATAATTTGTTAATAAAAAAAGTTTTCTATTTCAAAAGCAACAGACAAAACTCTTCCTAAAAACAAATAAAAGCAACACTTAACAGATTTGTAATTTGATATATATTTCATTTACTGGCTACAGTAGGAAAGTTGGTTAGTAGGATTTTACAGCATGTCAACCCTTGTTGGGTTATTTTATGCCAAAGACATTGTTTTATTCATTTTATTGAACTGTATTCAAAATTTCTTTAAACTCAATTTTTTAAAAACATTTTTTAAACTCATTTTTTCTATTCAACCCATAGATAGGACCCTAACAGGTACTACCATTCAGGATCAGGTGGACATGGCAGTACAATGAAGGGGTACTCTACACTCCCCAGAGTTCCAAAATTGAAGCTTCATCATTAGATGCAGTTTAATGTCATACCCAGGACACTAAGACACTCAGCCACCCCCTTCTAGCACATATGATAACAATGTTGGGGATTTGCCATATGGGCAATATGGTTGGAACAATCATATAGGTGCTAGGGCTTGACATTGGCCAGTTGGTTGATCAGAGAGAGCTTCCAACCACCCATCTACCCTAAGTAAGGACAAAAGTGGAGTGTTGCATATCATGGACTGCTCAGCCACCAGGATTCCTTCCTTAAGCATCACAGGTTGCCACCTACAGCCAACCTCATTGGGAGGATTTTACCCCTTTGCACAGGTGCATTTTACTGCCCCAGCCAACAGAAGAAAGACCAAAGGATTATCTTTAATGACATGTCAACCTGTCTAGGGTAATTTTATGTCTAGAGACTTTCATTCATATTTACATTTTTTGTGTTAGATTTTTTTTTTGCCCTGTCCTATTGAATACAAATTTTCAAAGAGATCTATAGATAGGACTTAACAGGTACTACTATCCCAGGTCAGAATGGCAATAAAAGAGTACTCCACACACCCCAGATCTGAAGCCCCTAACCATCAGATGTAGTCTAGTGTCCTAGCCAGGACACATCTTTAGGGAGGGGGTACCCATCTGCAGGAGATATACTCAGCATATTCTAAGCCTCACTGACAGAAGAGGCAAGAGCTTAATTCTTTTTTTTCTTTTTCTTAAATAAAAAATGCTTCATGTTTCTCTATGATAAAGTCCATCTTGGAATGCACATAGACACATGGACTACTGCAATGTGACCCCACATTTCCAAGCTACTATCACGAAAATGCATCATTTAATTGAAAGGAAAGGAATGTTTCAAAAGAAAATGATTGAGATTTTTTCTTACAGTGTGCTATATATTTTCAATACTCTTATCTATTTTTTATTACTAGCCAAAAAATATGCCCTCCTGGCACAAGCATTTAAGTTTTAATATAATTAAATATTATATTGAATGGAATTAAATATGAACGCAAAAAAGATTACTTATCTTTAATTAATTCTAATTAATTTCAACACAAAATTATACATAGGATCGATATATTTAATACATTTGAGAATAAAATAATATATGAAATCAATAACACCAAGTAATTATTCATTAAACACTGTTTTGTTAAAACCAGTACACATTCACACCATATACTATGTAAACATTTCTTAAAGATATATAACACACATCACAGGATTTTAAACATTAATAATATGGACTGTTTTGGGGCAAATTTATCTCAGCTAGACCTTAATAGAGACATTGTTAATAAATAAGATGCTAATTAAGATTAAATAATGATTATTTAATAACTATTGAGAATATAAGGTAAATAACTAAGGGCATTGTGATGTTGATGGTGACAGTTTCAGTTACAGACAATCTTCATTATAATAAGATTATTCAACTGGAATTTTATCTGCACAACAATGGATAACAGTCTAACAATTCCAATTAGACAAGAGAAATAGCCATTCATGAGAAAGAGTAAAAACTTATTTTATGGTCAAGATTTCATTGATATTTAAGCTACCTCTCACCACCTGTAAAGAATAACATCTCTTTAAAAAAAAATGTAAAAAAATAACGTAGCATCATAACATGATAGAAACAGAGATCTTAATAAGCAGTAAAAATACATAACATTACCACATAAATAAAACTCATTCACTGGTCCCGTAACCTGTTTTGTTCATGGGGGTGTGATTCATGTAGCGTACCTTGGGCATAAATGACCTGGCGGAGCCCATCACTCTCCAGGTCTACAACTGGTTTGAATTCAGTTTTTCTTCTAGAATGGTTGCTATTACCATGGTTAAAGAGCCCAGTCTGCCCTACTATAGAGTGACCCCCCCCAAAAAAAAAACAGAATTTGGGTTGTTTTTGTTTGTTTGTGCTGGTAGTCTGCATCAGTAATAGTATATATACAGGGTGACCCACCCCTCAAAAAAAAAAAAAAAAAATACAGAATTTGGGTTATGTCTTTTTTTTTGGGGGGGGTCACCTGTATTTACTCATACAGAAGGAGAAGAGTTCATACCTTTCCCAAGGGCATTAGTGCTATATAAAATGCAAACAGCCTCATTCAGGATTTGAACTCTAATAGCCAAGTCTACTTCCTGTAGCGATAACCATTATGCTATCAGCATCTCAGCTAGATCAGTTCCTCTGATTATGACATGTACAGGAATTAAAATATATGATTTGAAGCTTCAATCAATAAGTAAAATCATCATCATAAATGCCAAAATACCACCTTGCCACTCTAGCCAATATTAAATGTAGCATATCAACTGATCCTCTTAGAAAATTAGAATAACATTCTACCATGGAATGAAATTCAGAATCATTTAAATTCAAACCAAATATTATATTTTAATTTGTGTTTTAATTAAGATGGTGCCATCTCATTAAATGGCAAACATCTAAAATTATGTATTATACTTCAAAAGCTATATCCATGTCAGTTCTATCATAAAAGCATTCCTGCTGGTTTTAACATTTTAAAAGAAAGTTAACTTCACTCAAACTTTTATAAAATCTACAAAAATAGTTGTAAATAAATCCAACTGTATGTAAATATACAAGATATGAAAAAACAAGGTATTCAGAGGATTGTTTTATTATAGTTGGAGTATTTGTTTTGGGTTTTTTTTTAATATATCAAACCATCATCAGGACATTGTCAATGTGTGAGGTTTGTTAATATCTTATATATTTCATGTTGTAAGTAAAAAAAATAAAAATCTTTAAAAAATAAAAATTTTAATTAGAAAAATTCTCAGGAATTATAACACTGGCTGCATCAACTAAGTTGATTGAATATCAATTGAAAAAACAAATCTGGAAAAAAGAGACTATGTTTAAGATTTGAAATCTGTATTTTATAGAGAGTATCAAAAGACAAGATTACTGGCTAATTCATACATTATATGAAACTTGTAACAAAACAATTCACAAAGGATTATTCAAACATAGAGACAGAAGAAGGAGAAAGAAAGCAAGAAAGAAAGCATTGGTATCACATTCAGACAGAATCTAACACGACAACTTGAATCTATAGTCTGTGAGTCATGCATACATAGTCGAAAGAATAAATTCTGTGTCAGTTGGTGCCCTGTTCTTGGAGAAAGCCAGGAATGGTATGGAACTGATCAATAATAATGTAATGCAATCCAAAAATTCTCATAAAAATGAAATTTTCTCCGAAGACTTTATCCAGGACAAGCGAATTAACATCGAGGTAACACAACAGGAATTATAAATAGAAAATTTCCATCTGTTTCCATGTATCTTTTCTATGTTAACAGATAGACAATATGTTAAGTTAGCAGATGCCTAAAGATAAGAATTGTGAAGGGTATTTATTTATGCTTGTTTGCTTGCACTTAGAAGGGGAAAAAAGACGAGGAAAAAAAAAAAAAAAAAAAAAAAAAAGAAAAAGAGAATCACTGGCTGTCCACTTTGCTTAATTATCATCAACAGATCTGACTCATTTGTTCTCAAGAGAGGCACAGTATAAAGCGATGACAAGTGCTGACAAAACAAGTCTAAAAAGACCATAATCTAACAACAGCATAGCCTGAAGGGGGTTTTATTTCCTTATTGCACTTATTACAAATAGCACTAAGAGATAAGACAGAAAAGAATATATATATATATATATATATATATATATATATATATATATATATATATATCCACCCTAACAAAGTTTATCATGTGATAGAAAAACAGAGATGAAATTAATTTTTTTTCTTTGTGACAAATATATTAAGTCTTTTGGTACATTATTCTCAAGAACATTAGTTATAATCACTTTTTTTTCTAAATTATCTATTTTGATAATTAGGGTAGCTTCATTGAAATTATAGACTGCAAGTGTTTACTTACTTATCTATCTATTTTTTTTTTTTTTTGTTTGTTTGTTTCTTGAAAGAACAGCTTAAAACAAGTTTGTTTCAAGTTGTGTCACGTGAATTATATGTAAATAAACAATAGAATAGGATATAGGTTATCATTATAGGAAATCGAATCAGTGACAAGTGTTCAAACCCTGTTTACATTTCACTTCACACTAATGTCCTTGGAAAGGCATGAATCCATCTTCACCTCTCCCACAGCTATCGGTAAATAGTAATTACCCAACCCCTCCACATAAGAAATTAACTTTGTGCCACATCTTGCTTAAGTGGAGTTTAACAGGTTTGAAATCAGTTTTCCTTCTCCTAGACCAGTTGCCATACCAAGGTTAAAGAGCTTGGTCTGACCTACTATTTACCTACAGCTGGAGAGAAAATAGTTGGATGCATACCTTTCACAAAGGTATTAGCATTATGTGAAATGCTACTAGCCTCATCCAGGTTGTGAACTCATGTTGTCTTGTCCATTTCCTACGATGATAAACAATACACCATGGATGCCTCCATAAAAGGTAACGGGTAAATAGTAGTGCACACTAGGTTCTTTAGCATTGTTAAGGCAACACGTCTAGGAAAAGGAAAACTGAATTCAAACCAGCTTGAAAAAAAAAAAAAATTAAAAATCAAAATTAAAAAAAGGGCCTTGTATCCTTTTCGGCCAGGGGTTAGAATACTAGAATAGTGAATAGCAGAATAAAAAAATAAAAATAATAAAAATTTTAAAAAATAAGCCATCTCATAGATTCTTGCCTTATTTATATATTTAATATTTGTATGACTGGACAATACAGTCATGGAAACTTTAAATTCATTATTTTTACTAATTAGAATAGAGAGACACATGCATATACATACATACATACATACATACATACACACACACACACAATTGAATCCCATATATCATTAAAAGAAAATATTTGAAAATAAATTAGCAGTTTTCTCATTAATTTTTCAGGTTAGAAATTAATCAAATTCGAAATTAACTTTAAAAGATTTGCCAATGTCATTATCAATTCTCTATTACATTTTACCAATAATTACCAAGCTCAGTCGGTAGAGCACCTAACTAGGAACCTCAAGGTTCCTGGTTCGATACTGGCCCTCGCCAATTCAGTGTATGAGTAGCACAGGGACCTGTGCGGTAAAGTAAGAAGCTGGTGGTAGCTGTGGCGCTCCACCTCAAATGCCAAAAACAATCTCCTTGGTCTAGCACAAGTGAAAAGGTGATAGACTCCCTCGCTGACTGGCTGATACTGACTTTAAGCTAACCCAATGACTTTACTTTACCAACATTGTCATTTTTTTGGTGGGATGGGGGGGGGCTAGATATATCAGTAATTGTACAAAAGTTAAACATCTGATTATGAAAATTCCTATAGAAAATGCTTTGATGGCTACCACCAACTCATGCAAAATGCAAAGAACTGTAGACCACAATAAGATGACAGGATAACTTGACTGATCTCATCAATATTAATATCAGTTAGTCTAAGTTGTATACAAAGTTAAATAATTCTGAAACTATTCATGATAAAAAATAAAAAAACAAAAAAAACAAATGTACATTAACATTATGGAGGTGTGTGGTTTAATGGTTAGAGTCATAGGAAATGGACTCGTCGACCATAGTTCAAATCCTAAACAAGGCTGCTTGTATTTCATATAACAGTAATACCCTTGGGAAAGGTATACATCGAACTACTCTCTCTTTCTCTCCAGCTATGGGTAAATAGTAGGGTAGACTGGGCTCTATGTGAAAGAAAAACTCTGAATTTAATATCTTAAATATATATATAAACAATAGTTTGGTTATCTAATTTAATGGCATATCAACCCTTGTGGGTTACATGCCATTTTTTTTTTTTTTTGTATATATGATTTGTAAGCAAGTAGTTTGAAGGTAAACAGTCCCTGTATTAATATAGATAAAAATAAAGAGAAAACTTAAATCCCAAGATTACCAAACAAACTATAAAAAAAAAAAATTTTTAATAAAAAATATAAATAAGAAAAATTAATATATAAAATACATTGAATACAATTTTTTTTTCGAGGGCTTCCCCATTGAGGATAATCAGTTGTTTTTCAGTAAGAAGAAATCCAACAATTAGAAGCTTGGTTTTCTGTGTATTGACTTTCATTACAAGTTTGGAAGCATTAAACTGAAGCATATCGACTGCTGATTGGAGATCATCAAAGTTCTCCCCCAAAAATTGCTATGTCGTCCACATATTCCAGGTCTAACAGGTTGAAATTATAGCCAACAGATATATGTCACAGATACAAATATACTGATTGAATACAATTCACTAAAACATACAAAAATAAATTTGTCTATTTGTAATTTATTAGCCTTTGTACCATTTTTTTTTTTAAATAAGCAATCAATATATATTAATGAATCACACCAAATGATGATGTAAGATAATCAATTCATTTAGCTTGACATAAGTGGATTAAAACTAGGTTAATAATAGTTTCTACTTACTCTTCAGTAGCAATAGACAATGTATTGAATGATGGGATTGGTCTGGTATAACTTGAATTAATACATAGATCAAAAGAATTGTTAATACAACAGACAGAACATCTTTAATTAAAAAGAACTTATCTCAAGTTATGTACTTTCATTTAAAAATAATAATAATCAGGTCGCACTGATAGCACCAATTCCCTCGACTCTCACCATCTATCCCTATCAACCACTTTGGTAGTTTCTCTCAACTGCATCGAGTATCTATGCAGAGCTGATGAATGTAAGTTTTTGCTGGTCAAACAACACTGGTGTGTCCATGTGTAGGAGTCCCTAGGAGAATGTTGCTTATGATTTTACATTTACTAATATACAAATAAAACATTTACTAGTACAAATATGCAACTATCCAACAGTTTCCATATAGATTAATGCACTTGTTCCATTGATGCAAGAGCTGGTATTTATGCACTAATTATCATCAGGTCACACTGGCAACACAGATTCTCTCATCAACAATCCCTATCAGTCATCACCCCTGGTAGGTCCTTCACACAGCATCCAGAATTCGTACAGAGACGATTGGTGTAGGTTTTTGCTGGTTCGTCTTACTTGGATGGTTTGTGATAGGTGGCAAGTGACCGTATAACTGCTTTCTTGTAGGGTGCTGCTTCCCAAATTTGTTTAAAACAGCACACAGTATCCTTGTGTAGTTCCCATCTAGCTTTTTATGGGAGTGTTTCATTAGAGTCCAAGTGGTGCAGCCATACAATAGCACTAACACAGCTTTGAAGAGTTTGTGCTTTCTTATCAGAAAGATCAGATTTTCATACGTCTGTCTATAGCCGTCCATTCTTTTCCTATGCATATATTGATGTTGCTTTCTGTAGATGAAATATTACTACCTAGGTATGTGAACTGGTATATTAATTTGGTAGGTTTGCCATCCAGTGTGGAGATGCCTCCATCTTATGTAAAACACATGAACTTTGTTATATCTAATTTCACAGAGGCCAATGCCTCTTTCCACCTTCTCTAGGTTATGCCCTCGTAAATAAAATAATCTTGAAAGAAAGCTAATTCATAAGAGTTTGGCAGGGGTTGAGTACATG
Organism: Doryteuthis pealeii; assembly: GCA_023376005.1. NCBI lineage: Eukaryota > Metazoa > Mollusca > Cephalopoda > Myopsida > Loliginidae > Doryteuthis > Doryteuthis pealeii. The sequence goes on along the minus strand of CM042141.1, from coordinate 24,557,378 downwards.
CAATAAAGTTTCTACCTTTAACGGATTCAACATTAGTAATTGTTGAAACATGAGCTGCCTGAGATATTGTACAACAAAATGACATTTCTTTTCACTAAACTGGGAATTGTTTGCATTTTGAATGCACTATTTTTAAACTGATTTACATGTGCATTACATGTTTGACCACTTTCAAAGAAAGCTATTGTATAAACACTCCACAACCTTTCAGAAATTATGCTATGGATTTCTAATTTAAAAGAAATTGATATAAAGTAAAGTTGGCAAAGTGGCCTATTGTTGGTATTACCTGAACAGTGAGGGAGTCTACCCATTCATTAGCACTAGACCAGGGAGATTGTTTTTGCTGAGGTGGAGCGCCACACCTGCCGTCAGCTCCACAGTTTAATGCACAGATCAGATTACTCAATCAGAAAAAAGTGCCTTTATAACATAACTTCCTCCATTAAAAAGTGGAAGAGTGTTTCCCAAATTCAGCCAAGAACAGCAGCACAGTATCTTCATCATATATCCACTGAGTATGACACAAAACTACATCTGATAGCAAGACTCCAGTTCTTGAGATCTGGGGGAGTGTGGTGTACTCCTTCATTGACATTACTCCCGAGTCCACTCTGACCTAGAGCAGTAGAACCTATGGGTTAGATCTGTTTAAAAATTATTTGTATTCAAATAGGAATACTTGACACCCATTAACTGTGTAAATTATTTGTATTAAGAATAGTTACTTGAATCTAATTGTGAGGAATATTATTAGTTACTTGAAACCATATAACTGTGTGCAAACAAATGACTTAAATGGAAATAATTATCTGAAACCATATAATTGTATATAAGTTCTTGGTATTAGATAAGAATACTTGAACCCATACAATTGTGTGCAAATCACTTGTATTAAATAGGAATATTTGCTACCATAACTATGTGCAAAAAAAAACTAAAACAGCAACACAAAAAGTATAAATATATAATGTATGTGATTTTTAACATATAGGCATAAAATAATTTCAAACAGATTGATATGCCATTAAAATAAATCACTTACTTACATATCCACTTTAATAAACTGGTCAATATTTAGTAGAAAGAAAATAGTAGGCAACTTTCAGATTACCAAATATTGAAGATTTTTTTTAGTCATGATTTTGTTAACAAATTAGGAATACTGCTCCTTCAAAGCTTCTTAAATGGATGGAGAATATTTGAGACACTAGAGGCTCTTCTGCTTTTGGGTGCACATAGGTGTAATAATGTGTGTAAGTGCAAACATGTCTATAGGAGTATGTATGTGTATACAGATAGCATATAACATAGGTTGTGTGTGTGTGTGTGTAGCAATATCAAAAGAATAGTTAGGAAGGTTGGGAGATCTTATAGGTAATGAAAAAAAAAAAAAAAAAAAAGTGTTTTCTTGATATGGAATGAAAGAGATTCAAATATCCGTTGTAAACAGAGGTCTTAGGAGCTAGTATGGTCAGAGGTCGGCAGACAAGATTATCATCTTTTCAAGTATCTAAGTTTCAGGGAGATTCCCGCAAGTGGTGTGGGGGATCTTTTCCGGATAACTGTTGGATTATAGTCTTTGGTATAAGCCATAAACAGCTTCCTGACAGAAATAAATAGCAATTTTACATTGCATTCTGGGGAAAAATAAATACTCCAATTACTAATCCATGTCAGCCATTTAATTCAAAGGTTTTGCCTGCCAGAAGAACATATCTTATGACTGACTGTAAATAATGAAAACTAGATACTGACTTGGACCTTGACTAATCATTTTTATTCTCAGTTTTGATGTTTAATATATCAACCCTATTAACAATAACCCAAAGCCTTATATAGTCAAGAAAGGTGCTTGGCATAATGGTTAGTCACAAGAAATAGACTCGTTGATCCAAGTTCAAATCCTGGAAGAGGCTATTTGCATTTCACATTGTGCTAATACTCTGGGGAAAGTTATGCATCCAACTACTCTCCCTCCAGCTATGGGTAAATAATAGGGCAGACTGGGCTCTTTAACCTTGACTAAGCAATCAGTCTCGGAGAAGGGAAACTGAATTCAAACCTGTTAAACTCTGCTTAAGAAATTGACCTTGTATCACATCCTGCTCGTGTGGAGGGGTGTGTGTATATATATATATATATATATATATATATATATATATATATATATATATATATACACACACACCTCCAAACCCCTCCACACGAGCAGGATGTGATACAAGGTCAATATATTCAATAAAGAAATTAGGAGAAGTCCAAGGCAGAGGGGCTAGTTGTGATGGGATGGGGTGAAACTGCATTATGTGGGGTTCAATCGTTCAGCAGGTGAAACCAAAGTTCACCACATTAATTCTGAAAACGACACTCTTTTTGCAATATCTATTCCTTGAAAGTTCAACAAAATCAGCATATTTTTCATAGACAATATAGAGATCCATGCCAGACAGCAAAAACAGAATTCTAAAAATGGAACATCAAAAATGTATTAAGCATCTCTCATGACCAAGTCAATCCCCTGACATAAATCCTATTGAACATCTGGACCATTCCTGCATTGTAAAAAGATTTGATTCAGATTTTAAGACAGTCTAATGCTATGTTCTATCTTAGAGGTTTTATTCTCTCTACTTAAAGAAATAGTTAAAATAACTTTTCCAAATAAAAAGCAAGCCTATCATTTCAAAGTTATTACATAGACATAAGTGAATATTAAAACAAATTTATTGCATACACAATTTGGCTAAATTCAAATATCATGCCATCTAAATAATTGTGCACATTCTATTGAAAAAAAAATCTTGCCTTTTTTTTTTTTTTCTATTTTTTTTTCTTTAATTCATCTATGAAAGTGTTTTATTAAAGTTAATGGAAGGGAATTACTAAAGACTCTTGTAACAAGGCTCGCACACATACACACACATACATATATACATATATATATATATATATATATATATAATCTTCCTAGTTCAAATCCTGGATGAGGCTATTTGCATTTCACAGTGCTAATACAATTGGGAAAGGTATGCATTCGACTATGGTGAGGCAATCAGTCTAGGAAGAGGAAAACTTAAATTCTGCTTAAGAAATTGACCTTGTGTCACATCCTGCTCTTCTTTCTTTGGATTAACATATGTGTATGGTAAGAATGGGTTAAATAACTTTAGTAAAAAAAAATGAAATAATTCACCAGTTATTACCAGTGAACCAAGCATACACCCAGTAAAAAAAAGAAAGAAAACTGTAATACTCTTGCTAAGTTAACAGGCAGCATTCTTTCAACAGTCCACATTGAATTTCTTAACACAGACTAGCTTATATCAAGTAACGTTCAGATAGGGTATTACAAAGTCCATAGATCTGCAGAAAATAATTAAAATCCTTTTGATATTTTCACACATTACAATCTCCATCAATCTCATATTGTTTACACTGATATATGATGCATCAGCAGCTGTTAAGTTTTAGCACTTTTGCCGTGGCAAACTTCCGGCTTCATCATAGCAAGCCCAAAGTAGTCAAATCTATGGTGGTGCTTTGTTACCCTCTTTTATTGTTCCAATGCAGTTGACCTATATAAAAAAAAAAATTTAAAAAAGGTATACTATTTCTTAGTCAAAAACTCAAGTGCTGACATATACACAAAATCAACTCACATCCAAATAAGTATGTTGGTTGGTTGGATTTATGGCATGTCAACACTTGTTGGGTTATTTTATGCCAAATATGATTTTGTTTTATCATTCTTGTTGGATATTCAAATTTTCTTTTTTTAAATACAATTTTGTAAAATCATTTTTCAATCTATTTAACCCATAGATGAGACCCTAAAAGGTACTACCACTCTGTGGCAGGGTGGACCTGGGAGCAATGAAGGGTACTCCACACTCCTTAAAGCTCCAAATTGGAACTTCAACATTAGATGCAGTTTAACATCACTAGGACCCTCAACCACCACATTCTAGCACATATATGATAAAAAGGGGTTGGTGGTTTGCTATAAGGGCAATAGGGTTGGGACAATCATATAGGTGCTAGAGCTTGACGTGTCAAGTGATTGATTGGAGCGGGTCTCTCCAAGTTTCTGTCTAACCTAAGTAAGAGCCAAAGTGGATTGTTGGATGTCAGACTGCTGCTCAGCCACAAGTATTCCGTTCTTAAGCATCATGGGTTGCCAGCCACAGCCAACAGGCAGCACTATTAGGGGGTCTTACTCCTATGCAGAGGTGCAGTTAGTCTATTCTACAGCCCCAGCAAACAGGACAACCAAATAAGTATGTATTTGCCAAACCCCTCCACACAAGCAGGATGTGACACAAGGTCAATTTTTAAGCAGAGTTTAACAGATTTAAATTCAGAGTTTCCCCTCTAACCCAGTGGCCATACCAAGGTTAGAGAGCCCAGTCTAACCTACTATTTAGTTGGAGGGAGAATAGTTGGATTTATACTTTTCCCAAAGGATTAAGAGCTATGTGAAATGCAAATAGCCTCGTTCAGGATTTGAATGCAGATCAGCATGCCATTATCTATGACAATGGCCATTACATGATAAGTGCCTTCAAATATATACACAAGATATATAATCATTTGTCAACTTTAGTATAGTTGTTAAAATAGATTTACTAGTTTGACATTTGTAAAATATTTATTAAGCAAAGTTTATAAGGAATAAAAAAATCTCTTTCATTATGTTTTAACTAGCAGAGCTACCCGACATTACACAGGATTTAAAAAGTTTAAAATAAATGTCTTTTCAAATAGAAAATGAAGGCTAAAAAGTTTTTTTACCACTGATAAAAATAGGGTGTGGATTTCACTGGACTTCTATGGTCTCCAATTTTCCTTTACAAAAATATGTGCACTCAGTCAGTGTATGAGCATACAGAATTATTATATATATATATATATATATATATATATATATATATATATATGACAGAACAAAAGTCCTGGCTGCATCACCAGGACTTTAACGAAGCTAGACGGGAAAACTACACAAGGATGCTATATGCTGTTTTTAACAAAGCAGAAACCCTACAAAACACCAGTTGTACAGCTACTTGCCTCCCTTTCAACAAATCATCCAAGTAAGCTAAACAAGACCTGCTGGGTACTGTTAGAAAGTAATAAAATCATAGGCACCATTATCCTAAGGACTCCTACACATGGACACACCAGTGATGGCCAACGAGCAAAAACTTCTATTCGTCAGCTTTGTGTAAACACTTGATGCCGACTAAAGAATCTGCTAAGAGTGATAACTAATAGGGACAGATGGCAAGAGAAAGTCAAGGGAATCAGCGCTATCAGCACAACTTGATAAGTAATTAGCAGGAGTAATGTCAATGAAAGGATAAGCTCCTAAACTGGAGCTACAACTTCATATACCTTGGTAGCAATATCTCATCTACAGAAAGCAATGTAACTATACACAACTATTACTAGTTACCCATAGCTGGGGGAGAACAAATTCTTTCCCTAGGACATTAGTGCAAAATAAAAAGAAAACAGCTTTCACCCAGAATTTGAACTCTTGATCGTCAATTCCATTTTCTATGATGATAACCATTAAGCTAAGTGTGCCTTCTAATTTGTAAATCTAAAACAATTTATAACATTTTACCACCTTCTTCAATCATAATACTAACTAACCATTAATATATTCCAAAGTTAAAACATATTAAAACTGGTATAGTTTATAGTGAGAATCAGAATAGATAAGCTTTACTTATATAGCATGGAATCTTAAAGATTTAATACATTCCAATAGTCTAAAACTAAGATTAATTTGCTTAATAGACTTAATCAAGCATATTGTCTTAAATAATACAAAGAGAAGAACAAAACTTTAAAAGAATTAAATGTTCTAATTTAAGAGATGATAATTCAATAAGATTTTTATTCTATTTTTCACACACAAATCAATATTCCAAAATACTATCAAGTGAATGAAGTGGAAATTTTCCATCTGAGGCAGATACCATAACAAAAATAAAAATAGGAATTTTCTTCTGAAGAAATCCAGTGATCACAATGAGTTAAAAGCTCCAGAATTTTTATCAAAAGACTGCAAATAGCACTTAACCAAGAGAATTCAAAATCTCTTTGAACTTATGGTTTTTAACTATTTTCAGAATAAACATAATTCTTTTTCAAACTTCCAACTTTTATAATCCACAAATGTAATACCTACAAAACAAAATTATAATCTTATTTTTCATTTTTAACTTTGTGTTGATGTCAGTTCAATAGTTATATCTGTGCTCTTATGAATAAACCATGTTTATCATATCAAATAAACAAGGGGTCGGTTTAGGTCAGTCAGTAGAGCACCCACCTACAAATTGCAAGGTTCGATACCAGTCCATGCCAACTCAGTGTACGAGTAGCACAGATTGAGTAATCTGAACTGTGTGGTAAAGTGGAGAGCTGATGTGGCACTCCACCTCAGCAAAAACAATTTCCCTGGTCTAGTGCTAATGAAAAAGGGATAGACTCCCTCACTGCCCAGCTGATACTGACGATAGGCCACCCCGCCTACGTGACTTTTTTCTTTTTATTTATTATATCAAAATATCTTTTTAAAGAAAAAGCTATGAAGAATGTATATCATTTTATGATCAAGCTTACACATGATCATAATCCTTATTCAGTACCTACAACTTGTAATATTAAGATACTTTTTAACTTAGTTTTAACAAATAATTTAATTTATAGGTTTTATTAAATACAAATATCAATAATTAATCTAGAAGAGAAAAAAATTAAGTGTCAAAATAGACCATAACTATTTGATCAAATATTTTTGTAGGACTTCAAAAACAGTTTTTAGTCAAAAGAATGTTGATCACAATGCTTTATATATATATATATATATATATATATATATATATATTCAAATCACAACTTATAAAAAAATGTATCTAATACAAATAGCAGAGGCATTATTTTCCCCATTGTTATCAAATAAAGCCAAATATACAGGCTTCAATTTACAAAAAATAATAAATATATAACAAAGAATTAACACTACTATATACTTTAAACACTAATAAGGGTATCCCAATGTGCTGTAATGGTTAGCAAGCTATTCTCACAGATCTATTGCTACAGACTAGCGAGTTTGATCTTCACTGAATGCCCCATACTTGCAACCTTGTGTCATTTTTTATCCATGGTGAACAATTAGGGCAAATAACTACTTTAAACATTAATAGTTTCTTTATTTCTAGGAATGATTAAGCTTAAACTTTGATAGATATTCTAAAGTCAATTTGATTACATTAAATAAAAAAAAAAATTTAATCATCATAAACATAAGAATTCCATTATAATCAGTCATTTATGTTTTCTCCAAACTAAGACAAATTTTTATATACAAATAAAATGGGAAGGTTGGAAAAATTAATCAATAAAAATATAGAAGTGAAAATTGTTATTTTATGAATATATAAACAAATGTAAAAATTATTTTCAATAATATTGATTTTGCTATTGGTAATTAATCTTAAATTATTAAATTGACTCAAAACCCATAAGTAATGAAACTTTATTCCTTGATGAAGAGTAAAAAAACATTTTAAGTTTTCACATAAAAAAATTCTCCATTACCATCATGTAAAATAATGTAATCCAAAATATATGAACCATAAAGTTTTACAGGTTTACCAAATATAAAATTGGTTAATAATTCAAATAAAATAAGAATTTATGGATAAATATAATTCAAATTGCATATGCTTTTTAATAGTAATTTAAACTGAACAATTATTCTAAAATTTTCTCAATTCTTTAAAATTCTACACAAGCAAATATTAACCAATTTTCAAAGTTTAATGTTCAGCTATAAGAGAAAAAAAGTCAGCAAAGATTTCTTTAGCATAGAGCCAAATTAAGATCTAAGTTGTAGCAGTCGTAATTGCAGCATCAGCAGACCTGCAAAGCTCCTTAGATGGTAAACATAGCTAAGGCATACATTTTCAAGCAGCCCCTCTCTCACCTAGAAAGGGTCCCCCTGCTGCCCTTAGCAATGTATTGTGTAGATTATGCAACATTTTGTTGCAGCTAAACCAAACTTGTATATGCATACAGTAAAAAGAAAAATGAGATTTCATTCCTTAGTATTTTCTCTTGTTAAAGATAAAGTTGAATCTATTCTAATACAAGAATAGTCTCATACAAATGGCATGAAAGCAAGTTTACACCAACAGGATAAAGTCTCTTATAATTTATTAATTCTAATTATGATTTACAAGATACTATTACGCATGTGTTTGTATGCATGGGTGGCATAAGTTATCAGCATTTAAATTTTTTTTTTAAATGGATTTGGCAAACAGAGTTCATATTCCAGCTGTTCATTTGCATTCATGTTGCACTAATACCTGTAGAAAATAGCATCCATTCTTCCCCCAGCTATAGGTAAATAGTGGAGCATAGTGGACACTCTAGCCTTGATGGACTACCAGTCTAGGAGAAATAATTCAAATACACTGCCAACAAATAGATCAGCATTATTACTTTGAGAAAAGTGAGTTTTTCAGTGAACAAAAAGCTAACAAAATAGGGGAGCATGTTATGTCATACCTAATATTAAAACCTCTAAATATTTTTTTAAAAATAAATAATAATGCAAAGATTGATAATATGCAGAAGAATAGCAAGTGTATCATGTGGTGACAAAGATGAAACAGTTAATCACATAAACGAATGCAGCAAACTGGCACAAAAGGAACACAAGACTAGGCAGGACTGCGTGTGAAAGGTGATCCATTGGGAATTGTGCAAGAGAATTAAAACTTTACCATGTTGACATATGGTATATACACAAACCAGAATCTGTCTTAGAAAATGAGATGCATAAAATTATCTGGAATTTTGGGAGACAAACTGATCACCAAATTCCAGCCAGAAGACCAGGCCTCCTATTAATTAACAAGAAAAGAACTTGTTGTCTAGTGAATTTTGATATTCCGGCAGACCATAGAGTGAAAAATGAAAAGACAAACAAATATCTGTATCTTGCCAGATAGCTGAAAAGGCTGTGGAACATGAAGGTAATACCAATTGTAGTTGATGCCCTTTGAATGGTCCCCAAAGGCCTAGAAAAGAGATTGAGGGAAATTGGAGATAATAGATGTTGCTTAATTGGTTTGAACACTTTTACAAGATGCATGTTTTTTGGGGGGAGAGGGGGGGGCATTAATTTACCTAAGTGGACAACGGTAATTTTTTTTTAAGATTGATAATAAATTCAAGCAAATATGTATTTACCCAAATCCTCTGCCACAAGCAGAATGTGACAAGGTCAATTTTTAAGAGGAGTTTAACAGGTTCAAATTTAGAGTTTTCCTTCTAGACCAGTTGCTATATCAAAGTTAAAAGAGCCCAATCTGCCCTATTATTTAACTATAGCCGGCAATCAACAAGTACTCCACTCCCCAGAACTGGAGCATCACCATCAGATGCAGTTTAGGCTTATGGTCAAGTCACATTGAAAGCACCAATTCCCACTAGATCACCGAAGTTAAGTAGCGATGAGCCTGTCCAATACTTTGATGGGTGACCATTTAAGCAATAGCAGGTACTGTAAGAAACCGATTATATGACTCGATTCGGCATTAGCTGATCCGAAAAGGGTTGATATGCCATAAAACAAAACAACCAGCCAGATGCAGTTTAATGTCATACATAGACACTTTTTTTTTAAATAGAGGGAAGGGGGAGACTTTCCCCTCTGCAGAGGATACAGTCAGCATATTCTAAACCCCACCGACAAGTCGGATTAAGGCTTTGAGTCTCAGCCTATGACAGTATTTTACCAATAATTAATCAGCAGATTTAACGTCAATGAAACAAAAGAAAATCTTATTCTAATCACTTTAAATTAATAACAATTAATAGAATGCTTACCAAGTGTTCTATTAAATATAATAAATGTTTTTTTTTTCTTTTTAAAAAAGTTTCTATGTGAAAAGAAATGGAACAAATGATCATTTCTTTGACAAGTGTATAGCACCACTTTAGGTTGCAGTGTTTAATTGAAAATACAACGTGGAAATATCAATGCTGACACAAGTCATTCTAACAATAACTTGCCAACAAGCCAGCCAAGCAGGCTACAGGAAATGTTTTCCCTTGCTTCTCACTACATAGCCTAGTCCCTACTCAGTGTCATCCTGTCAAGTAGCAGCCACAATATACTAATGACTTTCTATAAGGCCAACTACTTCTAGTAATGAGATCATGCCAACTCAATAAAAGACCACAACTACATAGTCAATAGTTGTTGCTGTTGTTGTTTTATAATGTAGTTCATAGAGTAATGAAATTCAGAATAGTGTTTGTGTATATTATTCACTAACTTTCATCAATAAGAGTTCAAAGTAACACTAGTTATTACGGTTGAACTGTCAACATCAAGTTTTCTTCAAGGTCCTATGACTTGAACTAAAGTTTTCTATTCAAATTGCAAGGTGAAGATAAATTAGAGCAAAACTGAGAAAGAAAGATAGCATGGTGGGAGAGAGAAAGACAGAGCGTTAGGAGAGAGAGAATGGGAGGAAATACAATAAGAAAGTGGAAGAAAAAGAAAGAGCATAGATTTTTTAAACTATTTTTGAAACTTATAAAATATTCTAAGTTGCTGCTAAATTAATTTAATGCACTAACATTATTTTAACAAACTTGACATCTGTATAATTACTTCTAATACATCAAACAGGTTTATGTAGACATTTACAAAACAAAGATGGGTTATTATTAAATCATTATATTTGAGGAAAAAAAGATGCAATAATCTGATAACATGAATGTAAACCAACTGAAATTATATATATATATATATAAATTCATTTTAGGTTAATGGATCAAAACATTGATTCTTAGAGGTGAGAATTCAGATCCTGTGTAAAAATTTTATAGAGTGAAATTTAAATAAAAACAAAATTTGCAATATTCTGGTTCTGTATTTGGCAGATAAGCAACACCAGATAATCTGGATTTACATTTTTGCATTTCATCTCTAACGATTCGGATGGTCTCATTTTTAACCAGAGGGTGTTGCAAGATAACAGATGTACTTTTAATGAACACAAGTATTAATAAATAAGATGTAAAGAAAATTAAATGTAGAATTATATAACAAAGCAATACAAATAAATACAAATAAATACCACTATAGAAAAAGTCACATAGGAATATTGTAATTCAAAATTAACAATTTGAATCCTATTCTCATTTTGTGTAAATTTGTTTAAAAAGAATTGAAGAGCAAACTATGTAAGAATCTAATTAGCCACTTTTATAACTAATGTTGAATGAAAGCTTCTATACTGGAAGAGTAAAATCACATAATGGGCAAGAATGTATATTACACATGAAGCAACTGTCCACTTCCTGTTTAAGACACTAAAGTTTGCAACATTGTAAGCATTTTCAGATGAGAAAACTATATCAATAAGTACATACCTCATTATTATTATTATTAATAATATAATTGGTAGGACTGATACTTGACCTAAATGTTCAAGTGTAGGTAGTGAATGTGCTTAGGGGCAGGCAAAGAGATTTTTTTCAAGTAAACACTATTTCTTTTCTTTTGCACAGTACCATTAATTACCTAAAAAATCTTATATGAAAATAAAAAAATTAAAAAATCACGAGTTTATTTTTCTCATGCATATACATCTCCTTCATATCTTTTTGCAACCTTTTTGATACATGAGCAAGCATAAATCTTATTTTCTAAGAAAAGATTGTAAAAATACTTTTTAATAAAAAAAAAAATTTTTTTTAAAAGTAATTTGCCATTATGTCATTCCTGAGGTGCTCATGATTATCAGTTATCAGAGTAAGAAATGGAACAGGCAATCAGAGTTCAAATCCTAGATGAGTGTTTGCAATTCAATTCATGCTAATGCCCTTGGAAAAGCATGAATTCATTTGTTCTCAACCCAACTATGGGTAAGTAGTAGGGCAGACTAGGTTCTCTTGCCTTAATCAATAAAAGTGCATTTATTTATATTAATGTACAAATTGGAGGGGGGGTAATCTAACAGTTATCATAGGAAATGGAATCGATGAGCTGAGTTCAAATCCTGGATAAGGCCATTTGAATTTCATGCTAATGCATTTGAGAAAGACATGAATCCATCTCTTAAGGCAGATTAGGTTCTCTAGCCTTGATTAGGCAACTGGCCTAGGAGAAGGAAAACTAAATTCAAACCAGACATTAAAAAATTAAATCCTGTGGAGTAGCCTATTATCAGTATCAGCCAAACCGAGAGAGAGTCTATCCCCTTTTCACTAGTACTAGACCAGAGAGATTGTTTTGCTGGGGTGGGGCACCACACCCACTATCAATTCCCAGATGCTTTACAACACATATCAGATTACTCAAACTGTGCTAGTTATGCGTCGAGTTAGTAAGGATTGGTATTGAACCCAGAACCTTGTGATTCATAGGCAAATGCTCTACCAAATGAGCCAACCTGATGTAATCCACTTAAATATTGACTGTGTCACATCCTGCCCATGGCAAAGAGATTGGGTAAATATATACAGAACTAATCCCCTTTTTTATAATACAAACTTAAAAAAGAAAAAAATCCTTAAACCATAACTTAGATTTACAAACACTTTCTATAGAAATTTTTAGTTTTCAATTAAATGTGTCACATTAACACTTACTAATATTAGAATAGAGCTACTATTTTATTGTTAATAATGACTAATAAATAGGATCTGTGTCAATTGTGTAATGCTGAAATAGAATTTTATGGGTTATGTATATTTCAAGGTAATAATCATAGTGCATTGTGACCAGGAACACTAAATACAAATTATTTGTAATAAATTTATATCATTGTTTTTTCTATAGATGCAACAGTTGGTAGAGAAAGATAAGGTCAACAAGTTTCATGGGTTGAAGCTTGTGTTCAATATATTGAAAAAGCATATGCTTCTAGCTAGAATAAACAGACTTCCATCTGGTTGATTTGATTTAAGCTTTTTAATACCTACACTTTAAATCTAGGAGCAGAAACCTATTAGGATTGACTTGCAAGAACAGATGGTAGTAGTTTGCAAAATTAAACAGAAAACTTTGAACTTTTCTAACAATGAGAATCAATAAGAAAAGGCAAATTATATATAGAGAGAAAAATATAGCACTAAAGCGCTAGAATGGGAAACGTTTTGGTTTGGGCTCTGACATATCCCTGACGAGTCATATAACCTGGTTTGGTCGTAGACGCAATCTGATATCTTGTTTAGGAATAGACTGGTAGAATCAATCTCTATCCAGGTCTAAAACTGGCTTTAAATTCAGAGTTTTTCATCTCCTAGACTATATGTTATACTAAGGTTAAAGAAATGGACTTGTCAACCAGAGTTCAAATCCTGGTTAGGATTTCACAGCACCATTAACGCATAATTAGATTTTTATGAAAGAATACAATAAAAAAAAAATAATAATAAATGAATAAAACATTTTAATCAAATCATTTTATAAAAATACTGAATTCTCAAAATATCCCTTTTGATGTCTCTAGAAAAAGAAAGATTTAAGAACAAAAATATAGATTTAAAAAAGAAAAATAATGAAAAAATAAAATTAAAATACAATGCATGAAATTTTAATTTTTATCCATGGTAATAGATTTTTAATGAATAAAATTCTAAATTATTCACAAAAAGGTTCCAATCTGACCAAATAGATCTGGATCTTCACTTGTTAAGTCAGTTTCATTATTGCCACATATTTGTTGGTGTAGACGTTATTATACGATTGAATATTCTAATAACTTCTCTAAATTTTGTAAAAATTCTTGAAATTGAATTTATTTTTTTCTTCTTTTTTAAATAAACCCCTCTTATCATGGCATCTAGTGAGGCCAGGTTATATTTTGTAATTTAATATTCAATTAATTTATTGGAGAGGTTGTGAATGGAAATTAAATTTGATTACAAGGGGTCCATCAGTAAAAAGTTTGAGAAGCCCTAATATAAATACACTGAAAACCTTTTAGTACTTCTATTTTCCTCAACAGTATCAAATAAAAAATAAAAATTCACTATTTTATTCTGCAAATAGTTCTGAATCTATTGCCCGGTAATTATTAGATTATTTAGTCAATTGCATATCCAGCTCTTCCTAATCAACAAATAAACATCTCTAAAAATGTGTGAAACAACATAAAGCAAGCTACTCCAACACAGGAAACAAAAGAATGGGTCAAAATGAAAATGCTGAGCCCCACAGTGACAAGGTAATGACTAAATGAATACATAAGTAGGTGGAATGACATGCTAAAATAGAGAAGTTTGGCATATGTAGATGAAGAAGAAGAAAAGAAAAAAATGGAGGGAATTGTAAAACTTGCCAAGAAAAACAGTTGAAAAATATTCATCAATACAAACACAACTGTTACAGTCACACCTCAAGTTCTGACATTTTTTTTCCTCAGAATTGTCATGAATATATAAGGTTATAAACTTTGTGGATGTTTATGTATTAAGTAAACAAAATGACCATAATAAAATTAGGAGTGTAGTAATGAGTCAAACATTATGTTATTTATTTAGTATTTGCTTTTATACATAATGTATGGAGCTATATAAAATAAAAACATACTTTTCAAATTCTTATTTGCTCTTATGCTGACTGTATCCTTAGCAGAGGTAAGACTCACCCCTCCAAACAAACAAAAAAGGGGGGGGTCCTGGGTATGACACTAAACTACATCTGATCGTGAGACTCCAGTTCTGAATTACACCTTGATTGCCATTACTCCCAGATCCACTGAGTAATAGTACTTGTTAGGAGTCAAATCTGTTTAAAAATTATTTATACTTGATAGGACCAAATAAAAAAATAAGATTAACTTTAAAAACAACTACACAAAAAATGTAAATATAAATGTACAATAAATGAGATTAAATGAATGAAATAACCCTAGACAGTTGGCATGCTTTTAAAATCAATCAATAAAATTCTTTGTCGCTGTGTCCATTTCCTACGATGATAACCATTACACAACAGGCACCTAGATTATCTATGCTGATGAAGTAGTAGTAGTAAGTAAAGTCAGCAGAGTGGCCTATTGTCGGTATCAGCCAAAGGGAGTCTATCCTCTATTTGATAGCACTGGACCAGGGAGATTGTTTTTTCTGAGATGGAGCAACACACCTAACATCAGCTCCCCGATGCTTAACCACACAGATCAGATTAACCAAGTTGTGCTACTAATGCACTGAATTGGCAAAGACTAGTATCGAACCCAGACCCTTGCAATTCCCAGGTGAATGCTCTACCAACTGAGCTAAACCGACTCAAAAAGAAAATAGCAGACTGATAAGTTATTGAAAAGCTAGAATGAACTTCTAGCACAGAGCAAAAAGATGAGGCACCTAATCAAAATGGAAGACTCCTTAAGTCTGCAAACCTAGCAACAGTAGAGAAGTTGATTTCAGATTGTATGGCAATAAGCCAAGGATTGGAGGTTACTCTTTAAAAGATGGGTCACTGATTAGCTTCATTTGTAGCTTTTTTAACTAAAAGGTTTACAGACATTCTTTTATTTACACTTCCTAAATTCTATTGCATAATGGTGATTAGGTCTTTCCACAGAAAATAAAACCATATAAAGAAATTTAATTACATGTGTGTTTACAATCAAGCATAGAAAGTGCCATAATGTGCCAATAAAATATCATTGAATGTAAGTATATTATATAACTATTTTTAGCACTTCCTGCGTGGATTTTACAAATATCATTGAGAAATGAGGAAATATGAAGTTTTAGGTTTCTTTTAAAAGGATCTTTTAAAATCCACACAGGAGATTATAGATGAATTATGCTTTGAATAAAATACAAGTTCAGTTGCCTATGAATTATTATATCATCATATACCACAGTATGATAATTTAATTATTACGTTTAATATGTTTACTTAAGACCTATTGCAAAATAGTTCAATGTAAAAAGCATAATAATCTTGATTTAACTATCACTCTTTTTGCTCCTTTTCATTATGTTCTATTGAAACAGATTAACATTATCACTTCCACGCACTCAGCTTCTATCTTTCTTGTGTAGTATGTCTTTTTCTTTCCTTTCTTTATAATAAAAATTGAATGATCCATTATTTAGTTGAAGTGACGATACTAATAAGAAATAAGAAGCAACACCAGAATCAGGATTTACATTTTATCTTGGACAATTTAGATGGTCTTATTTTTAACCAGAGGGTGTTGCAAGATGATAACGGTTGTACAATTAAGGAACACAAGTATTAATATAGTATATTTGATTGATTGAATTTAATGGCATATCAACAGTTTTATTTTATACATAGAGGTTAGGGAATTGCTTTCATTGTACATTTATATTTACATTTTTGTGTAGTTATTATGCAAGATTTTTTTTTTTTTTTTTTTGCATATGGTCCTATAAAATACAAGTAATTTTAAACAGACCTATTTGACCCATAGACGGGGCCCTACCAGCTGCCACTATTCCAGATCAGTGGTGACTTAAAAGTAATGTCCATCAAGAGGTATTCCACACAGATAGTATAGGAGTATAAATGCATATAGTTATTGTATTTATGATGTTAGGGTTATTGTTTTGTATAAAGTTTAGCTTCTTTTAGGAATTTGATTATTTTGTATGGTTCAACTTTATTAAAGAGCTCTTATAAATTGTTTGGTTTGGTTTGGTAATATTTGGTTGAGATTAAGTTTACATTTGCATAATTCAGTAGCAAATGTTTTGTTGTGTGTTCTTTACATTGGTGGTTCTTCATTTTTAAAATAGTGATGGTATGGTGTGATTTGGAATATGGCAGATTCAGGCCAATATGAAGAGGGTTTATAAGAAAGAAGTGACATACACATTGGTGGTTCTTCATTTTTCAGAAGATAAGGGTATGGCCTATGTGGGGGGAGTCTGGTCAATATAACCTCCTTATTTTTCTGTACCCAGGTTGCTATTCTCCAATGGGAGGTTTGGCACTATAGGATTTGTTTCTGTGTATGAGCTTCACTGCTCTTGCCATTTATCTGTGATGAATTTATTGATGGTACACCTTGAAGTTTAAGGGATTTTTGTATTTGATTGCTTCATGTTTAGTGCTTTTTTTGGCTTCTGTAAAAAAAAGAGTCCTTGACATTCAATAGCTAGTTGTGATTATTATATTGAGATGTCTACAGTAAATAAATAAAATAAAGAATATCACAATAAAAAAAAAATGAATCTTCTACAGGTATTGAATAAAATAAAAGAACACTTTGGACACATTTAATAGAAAATGAGACAAAAAAAAAAAAAAAAAAAAAAAAAGATAAAAAGTTGTTTTTTTTTGTTTTGTTTTTCATTTCTTTCTAAACTAGGTGGATGCAAAAAAAAAGATACTAAAAGCATAATAAACCTTTATATCCCTCCCCCCGGGAAAGGGGGTTAAGCCTAGTCATAGTCACAATGTTATCTTACTGTGCCATAGCCCTTTACTTGATTATAGTGAAGGGTTAACACAATGTGTAATTATGTACCTGTCCTTCTGACCTGTTCCTATCCTCCCCATAGATTACTGTCATCCCTTCTTTCTCTTTCTCACATTTTCTTACACTTGTCTACAGGCTGCCTCATACAGGTAGACATAAGCCAAGAGGAATCTTAAAAGGTAGCAGAATGATTTTCATTAAAATAATAGGAATGAAATTAAAATTATCCATTGTAAAGTGGAAAATCTGTGTTTACTTGAATCAATATTAATTTGCTCTTATTACATTACAACTCTGCATATCATTCAAATAAAAAAATAATATTTAGCTAATTATACTAAAACTAAACGTTAAATCTAATTTCAAGGCTGAAATAAAACAGTTTATCATTTTTTTTCTTCAAATATACAAGACCTTAATGTTTTTATAATTAAATTTATAAATTTCAATTTAGGTGGGTAGGTATCTACCCAATTCATTCACCACAGGTAGGATGTGATACGAGGTCACAAGCATGGGGCACGCAGCAAAGATCAAACTCACTATTCAATAATAATAGATCTATGAGACTAGTTTGCCAACGATTACACCACGATGGGATGCCCTCAATTTCAAGTTAGTATATGATCAAAATTATTACACAATGTAAAAAAGAAATAAAAAAAATAATAAGATTTATGTCATGATGGATTTCCAGGATGAGAAAGAGTAATGTATAAAAATAATTAAAAATAGATAACAATATCAGAATATATAATCAATGTACCATAATGATGAGGCTTAAATGCCACAATTGAATGATTTATTCATTGATATTAACAGCATGTCAACCTGTCTAGGGTTATTTTATGCAATGAGGCTCAGTATAAACAGATGCATTTCTGCTTCGTCAATCAGTCTGACATCTGTGTTACCAGCGTACAGAACATTGTGATTCTCACTTATGCAGAACACAAAGAATCTGCATTAGCAAATTCTAGGTACCACTCAGCGCACCACCGTGACCATATTTTTTTGCAAGTGGATGTTCTCGTGATCATGCCGGCCATCCTCTCCTGCATACATAACATACCAAGTGTTGCCTTTTTGATCGATGGGGACAGGCAGCCTCATCAAAGGTATTTAGCAGTTCATCCTGCCATTCAGTTCCTCTACAGGAATTGTATCTATATTTACACTTGTATAATTGTTTAAGAGTTTTTTTGGATTTTTTTAATTTTTTTTATTGCTCATAGTCCAATCAAATAAGAATTTTTAAAGTTCTATTTGACACATAAATGTGACCCAAACAGATACTATTACTCCAGGTGAGAGTGAACCTGGGAGTAATGGCAATGAAAACACTAGATTCCAGAACTGGAACCCTTTTTTTAGAGGTGGGTCACAACCCTCTGCAAGGGATACAGACAGCATATTCTAGGCCCTATCAACAGATTTAAGATTGCACTAATGGAGCTTTTAGGACTAGATGTATTTATCCCTAAAATTTAATTGAAATAAAATTACAATAATTTTATTTAGGAGTATTCTTCAGTGATTCCCCCTCCCCCCAGATGATTTCGGGTTTTATCAGCATCATATCTTCTCTGTTCAGTAAGAAGATATAATGCTGACCCACCTCACAGCTAATCAAATAGGCAGGATTTTTTCTTATACTAGTAACTGCTTTTTTGGCACCAAACCTTTTCAACCCAGAGTTGTATATTATGTCACCCATTGATTCTAACTTCTGTATTGCTGGTCCTCAAATTGTATTCAGGATCTAATTATATCTATAGCCAACCATTTTTTTTTTTTAAGTCAGTCAATATATTGGTGGTCTATGCCCTTGTAATTTTATTAATATATCATTCCTAAAATAAAATTATATACTTTTAAAACCTCTAATAATTATACAATATAAAGATTATTTTATTCAACAAAAATTTACATTAAAATTATGGAATTTTTTTTTCTATAGAATGTTTATAGGTTGTTTATAATGGGATTAAAATTCTGCTTTAAGCATTTAAGTAGACAAGCTAAAAGCCAAGATAATTTGTTAAACAAAAACATCCCAATTGATGAGAAACAGATCATCCTTTAAAAACTCCAGCTGAAAAATAAATAAATAAATAAATAATAAATAATGAACACTATGAAGACTTTACAGAAATTAATCTTAAGTTGATAGAAGCTTCTTTAATTACAATTTTAAAGCACTTAATATCAAACTACCTAAAGTAATTGCTACATAATGGATAGGCATAGCCTATCATTTTTAGCAAGTAGTGTAGGGGAATTTAGAATAAAGGTAATCACTGTCAGATATTTTGAACCACAACAGCCTTGAACCCAGGACCATCTGGAACAGAGCCTTTTATTGGCTGAGACAATCACATGACCAGGTGATACTGAGAAAGAAATATTAGAGAGTTAATTCCAGTGGCCCGTTAGGGGTAGACATGTCCTTCTGTCTCTACAGCTTCTCCACACACAGTGTGTGGGTCAAGAATGTCTCAGGGGAATAAAAAAATCTGTACACAAGAAAATGTGTCTCCATGTTTCCTGATTAAAGAACACATGGAATGAAGAGAGAGACAACCCCCAGCTGAAGAAAGCAAACACCCAGCCAAATCCAAGAAGAAACCCCAATACAACCTGATAAAAAAAACATAAGAGGGCTATGCAACATAACCAGACTAGGAGAGCAAGTTGCACAAAATTGTAATGCAATAAAATAAAACTTAGATTTGTTTGGGTCTTTTTTTTTTTTTTTTCTTTTTAAATCAAACAAAATCAAACATCTGCACATAGTCAAAAATGATTATATTAAAGTTTTCAAGCATACCAATCAAATACTGTTAGCACTAAAAATTGCATACCAGCCACAAATATTTTCATGACTTTCAACAATGTACTACTTTTATAAATGGGAAATTATTAATACATTAATTATTCACAAGTTCAGTGCTGCATCTAAAAGAATCTAGTTCAATAAAAGGAAAATTCTTCTAATGATTCCACTCCTATTTTTATTAATTATAAACAAGTAATACAAAATAATGGGATGAATCATGGCGAGCACTATCCTGAAAAAACAAATATAATCGACAATGCCACTGAGATAGAAATAATCAAACTAAGCTTCTTTCAAGAACTCATCTAAAAGAAAGAAAAAAAAAAATATTGTTTTAATTTTTTTTTTAATGAAATACTAACCTTCAGTTTGTAACTACTTAGAAGCATAATAACCATAAAAAAGTATAAAATTTATTAAAAAATAAAAAAAAAGTTCTATAAGAATGTATCAATATTTGATGTAAGAATTTGTTCAATTTTTCAATTATGTTAGAATTAAATCATGTTCATATGCTAATGAGCTTTAGAAATGAATTGCAACCAAAGCCATTTTTAATTTATTTGGCTACATACATACTTATATAGTGATGTATAATCCTTTTCATCATTACAGTTACATATCCAAATTAATTTGGTCAAATTCATAAAATACATTCAAAATACCATCAACTCAAAAAATTATTGAGACCCAATGCACTATTATATTAATGAGATAAGACAATAAAATAGATATTGAAATATCTAACATTGGTCATGAAACTACAAGTTCATGGCAGATCAATTGATTTTTAACAATGTTACCCTATTGAGGTTATTTTATGCTTAGAGACGTAAAATTGTGTATATTGTATGTTTATATTTTCATTTTTTCTTGCAAACAGTTATATGATATCAGGTATTCCTATCTATTACAAATAATTTACAAAAAGATCTACTTCACCTATAGATGGGATCCTAACAGGTACTACCAGTTTAGTGTCATACCCAAGACACCATTTTGGGGGGAGGGGGGTCTTACCCCCACTACAGGGGATATAGTGTATCCTAAGCTCCACCGGCAGGGCACAAGTTCATAGTCATTTATCTATCTCTTCAAAAGTTGTTTTTTTAAATTGGGAGGGGGGGGGTAATGTGAATGCATACAGGAGGATAATAACAAAAATTGTAATTTTAGGGAATGTGGAATACCCTTTTATTTCCATTACTCCTAGAGGTAGTAGGTATTAACCCAACTGTTCACCACTGTTAAGATGTGACACAAGGTCACAAATATGGGGCAAGGATTGAACTCGCTATTCAGTAGTAATGGATCTGCAAAACTAGCTTAATAACCATTACACTACAATGTGATGCCCAAGTGGGAGTACCTATTAGGGCCCCATCTATAGGTAAAAAAAAAAATTGTTTAAAAATTATTAGTATTCAATAGGGCATTATGCAAAAAAAAAAAATTCAACTACATAAAAAAATGTACAATCTAGGCATAAAATAACTCTTGATGAGTTGACATGCCATTAAAAGTCAATCGTGATAAAAAGTGTCAAGTATTATCCTATGTGGGGCATCAGACATCAAGGACTGACCCTGATTTTACTAGTTTTATTCTAATGGGGTAGCTAACAGCCTGAAGAAGTGACCTCTTGGGACTGGACTTCCCAATCAAAAAGACCAAGAGAGGCATTCAGATTATTAGAAAGATTAATCTCAAGAGAAAATGACAAACAAAGAAAAGAAAAGAAAAAAAAAAAAAAAAGAAAAAAAAAAAACAATTTCCAAGGTTAGGTAAGTGTACATATAAAAAAAACATTTACTACTTCTCATTTTTAGTTCTTACATAGATTCAAAAATGTTTTTATAAGAGTATAATGGTAATTTATGGTGTTACTTCAAGGCCACAATGTGTCAAAAAGGAAAGGTTTCACAAACATCAACTTAAAAATATAAAGTTTATTTTATAAACAAATGAAGTTCAGATAATTACATTAGGCAATTTTATTCTTTTGCCCTTCCATAAGGCAAGTCAAAGTAACTCACCAACTATCCTACTTTGGGATCAACAAAAACATACCAGATGATCAAAATAATTGCATTTATTCCTAAGTGTACTTTTGACCTCACAAAAAAGAAGAAAAAATTGACATCTACAACCACTTGTAATAGAGGAGAAAATGTCAAAGGTCAGTTTTAAGTTAATATACATACAAGCTCAGAACATTAAAAGATTATGCTTTTTATTTTTTGTTTTTACTTTTTGGTGAAAAGAAGAGAAGAAAAATTGAAAGATTTGAACCAAATGAATTCTACTGTCACAATATTATTTATAAATTCTAAGCAATGTCTATTTTAGTTCCTATCTCCTTCACCAAGATTCATATCTAATAAGCCTGAAAGGTTTCTCACTACATTGATTCCAGGCTGTCTTTTACATTTTCTGTAATTCTATTTACCCACAGTGATAGTTAGCATTATCCAACTAGGAGGAGTCAAAAGTTTTACAATATTTTAGTAAGAGGGGAGGCACAATCCAGCATCTCCAGATGCTTTTGCCAAGCTCATGAAGGTAACAAATCACAAGGGACTGCAAGATACCTAGCTTACTTGCCGGATTGGTCTCTATGACTTGGAGCACAGCCTCAAATCCAGTTTTAGGCCTAGTTGATTTTATCTGGAAGCGCTCATGGTGTAATGGTTATTGTAGGAAATGGACACGGTGAACAGAGTTCAAATCCTAAATGAGGTTAACTGCATTTCACATAAGAAAATCTTAATTCAAAACCTGTTAAAATCTGCTTAAAATTGACCTTGTCACAGAGTTCGTGTGTAGGGATTTTTTTTTTTTTTTAATGAATAAATTTTTTTTTAATTTTTAAATTAAAACATCACTAAGTAGGCCTGAGCCTATTCTAGTGGTGACCAGGTTTGAATTCAGAGTTTTTCTTCTCCTAGATTGGTTGCCTAACCAAGGTTAAAGAGCCCAGTCTGCCCTACTATCTATCCATAGCTGGAGAGAGAATAGTTGGATTCATACCTTTCCCAAGGGTATTAGCACTATGTGAACTGTGGCTTCGTCCAGGAATTGAACTCTGGTCGACGAGTCCATTTCCTGCGACTAACCTGTACACCACCGCACTTCCGGAATTGGTAAACACAAACTTCATCTAGCCTGATCATCAAGCATCTTGCAACGATATCAAGACTTCTTAAACCATCTGCTTACTGAACAACTGCGTCTTCACCTTTCACACAACAAATGTTTTGTTTTTTTTTTTGTTGTTGCTTCCACAGCATCATGGCCATTTGTAATGTGAGTCATGTGCATGTGCTGGTTCAAATCCTTATGTTACAATCACCAATGAATATTCACAAGTTATTGTGTACATAAGGCCTACAACATGACAAACGACAGTCTTTTGTCAAAAACCATTGGAAGCTAACCAGAATGAGAGTGACATTTAGTTGGAGCATATAGAGCAGACCTTCATGAGAGAGAGAGACGAATTGAATATTGTTATCGAAAGAACAAGACTTCCTTGTAAAGAAAGAAAAGGAGTTAGGTCTGCTTTTGTCAGAGGACATGAGAAACGAGTCCCTCAGCAATTTTAGTTACATTATGAGGTCTGTGCTTGGGCATCATTTTTAATTTTACAAATTTTTCGATAAACAGGAAATGACTATATAATGTGACTTTAGAATTCTTTACAGCTTCCTAAATAGAAGCATATGGACTGCGGTTACAATGGGAACTTAATAAGTTCAGAGGTCATTTAGTAGTAACTAAAAATAAATAAATTTTTTCAACGTTGTTCTAAATGACAAACACCAACATGTATAATATATCTGGCCTTGGTTTTAGTTCCTAGTTCAAATAAATAATATTTTATTGAGGGTAGTGAATTCAAATATTGATTTACTTGTTAACCACTGGTAAGCTATTCATTCAAAACTACTTTCAAATAATAAAATGTTAGTTGGAATATATAGGCAGGCACAGCTGCAGTAATATTACAGCAAAGTTTACACTGGCATAACATCTCCAGGCCATTGATAGTATATATTTTCCAAGCCTCCCACAGACCGGATTAACAATGTCTTTTGTTTTTTACAACACTTATGTGTAGCCAGTGAAAAATGCATAGTACCATCAGCATTCCCCTTCAGGGCACCTCAGGCAATAAACCTGGCATTGAGGTGAATAGATAGTGAACTTTGAAACATCCCATCATACAAGTAGAAAATACAAAAAAAAATTGGTACAGCCGTGGGGGAAATTTGATAGGTTAATATTGGTTGTTACAATGCATGTATACAAGGTGTGTCAAAAAAGTATGTTTTTGTACTTTTTGACATACCTTGTATTCTGGGAAAAAATAACGTTTCATTCATTCTTCATTTCTATCTTGGTGAATACAGCTTTAAACTTGGTACTTTTTTTGACACCTTGTATTCTGAAAAACTTAATGAATAGAACTTTTTTTTTTCCAGAATACAAGGTGTGTCAAAAAGTACAAAAAATCTTGATACTTTTTTGACACACCTTATGTCACATGGTATGCAAATCAAACAATAAATTTCTCTTGTACAGTACACTAATTCAATACTTAAATCAGTGAATTCTTTTGTATTGGGATGACTGATCAGTTCACTCTTTAGTATTTGGCGCAATTGCACATGCATTTGAGCTAAATAAAAACTCACTCTTCAGTATGACATTTACATATATGAATAGTGAAGCAGGAAAACCAAGTAGGCAAAATTGTGAGGTTATTTAGAAGACAAAGAAAAAAAAAGAACTACCTACAGTAGCTCTTGCATATTTTCTTTCCCTTTGTTGAAGAAAGGGTGAATATTGACTAATTCTAAGAGTCAGATTTTTTTTTTTTTTCAAATTGTGCCTCACATTACCAAAACATTGCAAAACTTTTGACTTGCCTTAGTATTTTTAAAAGCTAAATTATATACCACTGTAAAGTATTCAAATAGACCTCAGCATTGTCGGCATAGAATATACTCACCATATCCTCTACAAAGGGGTAAAGACCCTCACCCAGGGAGTGTTCTGGGTGTGACACTAAATTGTATCTGATGCTAAGACTCTAGTTCTGAAGTGTTGAGTACACCTACATTAGCATTACTCCCTGGTCCATTCTGACCCAGAGTGATAGTGCTTGTATATGGGTCAAACAGATCTTCAAAAACTATTTGTATTCGATAGGAATACTTGATGCCATATAACTATTATTAATGTTCTATAAAAAATTCTCTAAAGAACCTATTTTTTGTATATATTTATTTATAATTCATTAGTAAAACATGTGGTACAGTCATGGTGATATATAAACATGTGCTAAGTATTGAGAAAAATCTTTATTGTTACTGACTACTTTATTAATGTATATGTGTGCATAAAAGTTGAATGAGAATAGCTGTATCAGGTTGTGTTCAATATGAAATTTACAATTTATATAAAATGATCTAAAAATATAAAAATAAAATTGGATACATTCTATAATCTGAATTATTTCCCAGAGAATCATTATCTATAAGTTCGACAAAATAATTTTTTTTTTAAATATTCAATGTATAATATATAATATTCTTTTGGTCATATTTGAATCACTATAAGAATATAAAAAATAAGATAAAATACTGTTTCCATTTAATCCTTGACAATAAAATGTTTGCATATTTCAAGAACAGTTAAGGAGAATCATTTCTTGGCCTTGATTTCAGTTTCTTTGTTTAACATATCAACCTTTATGGATTATTTAATGCCAAATCCATCCTTATAGAAGAACAGTGGTACTATTTAAACCATAGCTGGAGTGATGAGGTGGTTCATACCTTTCCCAAGGGTATTATTCTGAAAGTGAATGTAATAGTGCAACTGGAGTTTGAACTCACAAACTACAATGTTGCAGTTAAACACATGATCCACTACGCCACAGAGACTCCCCAGTTCTCGGCTTCTTTCAAAAGGAAGTACAAATTCACCAAGATTTGATCAGACACCCACACACCCCAGACATGGGGGTTGATATCTGATGCACCCCAAAAGAGGTTATTCTGATAATCATGAGCTTAGTTTTAAGAAATCAAAAAGACTTTAATGAGCATTTCCTTCAATACATCACACTTTTAGATATTGTATGCCAAGTTTTAAAAAATAAAATAAAAACTCTAAAAGATGTTATTCTAGCCATGTTGCTAACATTTGTTGGAAAACAGCATTCTTCAATGTGGGAATCCTTCCAGGGGAAGTTGTGTTGTGGAATGCCCAGTGGCAGTTTAACTATCAAATTGCAACATTCTCATTTCCTGTTTTCTTCCTTATCCTCCACAGTTAGATGAATATTAGCACATTAGGTCCTCAAATTCACTTCTCCCTCAACACTTGTCTCATCTACTACACAGTGTAAAGCATCTCAATGCATATGTAAACCGAGTCAAGCAAGAAAAAAAAATTAACTCTTGGCCTTCAGTGGATTAGAAACCAAATAAAAGAACAATATTACGAAGGCATTACAAAGATTTCTGTGCAGATTATGTATTCATCTTGTTTAGAACCTGCGATTTTTCAATTAGAAATCCCCATTAAGTTAACATCTCCTACATGCAGTTTACACTGTTGGTTGGGCTTAGAATATGCTGACTATATCCTGAGGGGTAAGACTCCCCACCCCCACCCCACCCCAAAAAAACTGCATGTGGTTTTGGAGATTTAGGGAGTGTAGAGTACCCCTTTATTACCATGGTACATTGATAGTGGTAGTACCTGTTAGAGTCCTATCTATGGGTCAAATAGATATGTTTAAAAATTATTCATATTTGATGATCAGACTTGATGCCATATAACTAATTTATTTGTATTAAGAATAGTTACTTGAAGCTTGTTTACTAAGGATTATAAGTGTGTGTGTATTTTGATAAGAAGTTATTATTTGAGTAGGTTTTCTTAAAGACCACAAAATATTTCTTTATAATTTTCAAGTGTAGACATTCAAGTCTTATTATTTTCCATAAATCAGGATCCAGATGGTACTTTTTTACCCAAGCGCTTTCAACCATTTCACTGGTTGTCCTCAAGGGGATTATTGGTTCTAGAGATTTTTATTACCATTTGGATCCCAATGTATGGAAAACCAGACTTGAACGTCTACACCTGAAAATTATAAAAGAAATATTCTGTAGTTTTTAGAAAAACCTGCTTAAATAATAACTTGCAACCAAAATTAAATTATATATATATATATATATATATATATATATATATATATATATATATATATATACACACACACACACAACATAATATGATCCAACAATATATTGTGAACAAGCTTATAACTTTAAAGAACCTCAACATTCCAATGAGTCAATATGAAATTTATATTAACTGTAAAGAAGTTTTGTTGAAAATCTTGAAAATGCATTAGTCTTCATTTTTTTTTTTCCATAAATTAAAGCACTATGTTGTAGCTAATTATCATTTGATTCTTAGTAATATAGTATTGCAATCTCATTTTAGCTGTATAAGTTTTAACCAGATGCATTTAAAGAATAAATCTCTTTAGCAGACTTATGTGTAGGAGCTAAAATATCAAAACTGCAAAAAAAATGGATATTATTAATGTGTTATAAGTATTTCACAAGTAAAACAAAACTGGCCCTGAATCAACAATTTATAAAATGTTTTTAAAAGATTTTTAAACGGTTTCACACAGATGCTAAAATGTTTGTAAAAGAACCTTTTTTCCTGTAATAAATGATATTTAATATGTATTCATGTATAATACACACCCTTAATTTTTTGGTGTATAATATACAATGACTTATTGAAATTTGTAGTAGCTAAATCTATATTAAATTTAACATTTGTTCAACTTTTTAGTTGGTTTGTATCAACTAAAAATAAGATTTTATATAATGTTTCTATTAGGGGAGAGTTATCTCCCTAATGAACTTTTGACTCTTCACTGAAAAAAAGTGTAGTATCAGACAACAACATGGCTGCTTGATGAATACACTACTTGTTGACAGTTAATTGTTTATCTAACCCATCATGCTGTATCCTGAATGGTGAGAAAATAAAAACGTATATTGTTGTATTTTAATAACATAAATAATTGTTTTGTTATATTATGTTATTCCTAACATCTTGGGATATAACAGTTTCAAAACAAAATTTACACTGTATATAGAGTAATGGAAAGGACATGTTGACACAAAAAACTCTCAGCAAAAATAAGTTCACAATAGAAGAAACTAATTATAAACGAAGATGCATTCCAGTGGTTATTTCTCTGTAGCAGTATAAAAAAAAAAAAAATTTTTAAACAGAAGTGTTTGTTACACATTAGTTAGTTTTAACGATAGATATAATTTACTTTCGGTCATGCTATCCATAATATGGCGATGCACATGGCAGGAAAGAAAAAAGGTAATATCGAGTTCTTTTGTAGAATATGTACACCTAGCTTTTAAGATTTTAACGGGGTGGGGGTGAAAGTGCACATTATACACAAATAATTACAGTATTTCAACTAGAGTCAACTAGAAATTTAAAACTAAATCTGAGTATAATATGCTAAAATGAATTAAATTAATTATATCAATGGATAGACAAAAGTATGTATTTACCAACCCTTCCATAAGATGTGGCATTGGTTTTAAAGATAGGAATATTCATAACATAGGCGATAACATAACATAGGAATATTCATAACAATGACGATAGGTGTGGCGCTTCACCTCAGCAAAACAATCGTCTAGCGCTAGTGAAAAGGGGGATAGACTCCTTTGCTGTTTAGCTGATACCAATAATAGGCCACTCTGCAGATTTTTTAAAAAATTTATTATTAAATGCATGATATTGGACATTTTATGCAATTAACAAGATTTCATTATTTCTAAAAAAGAAAAAAATTAAAAATTAAATAAAAATTAAAAAATAATCACTTTCTGTGTAAGCAAAGTTGATTTATTTCAACACTGTCATTTCAGAAAACCTGATCCTTTATGAAAATAAAATTCAGCAGGGAGTTTAAAAAAAGAAAAGAAAAAACAAGGCAACTTGAGTGTCAGGTAAATTAGATGGGTGTGGCATAATTTTCCAACCCAATGGCAACATATTTTGGGGTATTGTCATGTGACAGGCAGTTTTTGTGTAGCTGTAGGCATTTTCAATGATTGCATCAGCTTTACTTTGCAGCTGCATGCATTACACTTTTAGCAGTGATAATCTTAATAAGACTGCTTCATCTGTATAAAGACTCTTATACACAAAAAGTAGTTCCACATAATAAAAATAATTTAAAACATGAATAAATAAGAATCACTACCACCACCAAAATATGACGTTTTTGACAATTTAAGCATTCACATAAGGGTAACAGCACTGTTTCCTATCCAGCTTTAATTACTGTCAAGTCACACTGAATGCACAGGTTCCAGCTAAATCACCAGTTAAGCAGTGATGAGCCTGTTCAATAGTTAATTGGGTGACCACCCAAGCAACAGCAGACACTGTAGGCAAACAGAGTCCTTTGTTTATTAAAGAAAGGCTTGATTTGACATCAAATGACCCGTAAAGGGTTGATCTGCTGTAAAACAAAAACAACCAAACCTATCTAGCTTTATTTGCATAAAGGTATTACTTTTCATCATCTGCATCAAATGCCCAAGCTATGTATGCATACACTTCAGTGAAATCAAACACATTCAGATGTCAGGTAAGTAACCCAGTATTACTCGTTTTATAGACGGATCATTGGCGACTAAACAGGTAACCCCACAGATTTTGCTTGGGGAGGAGGGTGGCTAGACACCCTGCAGAATGAAAAACAAGACCTGGAAAAGGGCAGTGGAAGCTCTTTGCTCAATGGCTATCTAGCACATTATTTCTAAAAGTCCAGCCCTCCTCATCATGGCAGAGCCATTCCGTCAAGAACTTAAGTTCCTGTTAGGGTCACCCAAGGCTGACAGGTCAAGCGCCCAATGGTATTAAACAACCTGATGAAAGGGACTCTGGCAAAAATCCAAAGGGGGGTCGCCATAATCATCAGGATTCAATGGCTTTTGACGTACTTGTCATTGCGCCTGCGGAAAATAAGGGCATATCCTCACCCTGACTAGGATATGCATGCAGGGTTTGGGGACTGTTTGTGAATTCCATATTTGCTTGTTACTCCTTCCATGAATTCACCATAGGTGAATTCATTTGTTGGAGCTTGCTCAACCAACCCAGGGTGAATGCCATAATAATAGTAGTAGTAGTAGTAGATGCCTATTGATTTTGGTGGTCACTTGTCAGTAAATGCATTAGCCAATTTCCATGTTTAAAAAATCTTACCAACTGGAAGAAGATGGTTCATTAAAAAGAGGAAGAGAAGGGCAATATAACTAGTGACTTTATTTTAGCTTCCACAATCTTGTACAATTCTTGCTCTAACACTGATGGTCATCCACTTCAATACTTGTTGACTGTCAAATTCATTATACTGCAAATTGATTTCTCTCTAAATGGTTACTTGGTTTAGCACATCAATTCAACTGAACTGAGGTCTATTTTGAAATCCTACGGAAGGCACATTCCCAACTGTTTATAGGAAATCAGTTTTTTTGACATTATAAATGCTTTTATACAAATTAATTTTATTGAGAGAGTCAAGATGCATTGTATACTGTATTCTACGGCTTTTAAGACATGCCCAAATTTGGCCAGGCCTAAAAATAATAATTTTAAAAAAAGGTATAAACTATGAATTTACGGGTTTTCACACAATATTCACAGCACCACCACCACTTCCCACTGTCAGTTCATTTTTAAAGTTTCATATGTATCCAAACCTTGTTTACATTTGTGGTTTAATTCAACAGCCAATGCTGCACTAGAACTCCACTAACAAGTAACAGTAAAAGCTGACCCTTAACCTTACAAGATTCAAAGTGATTTTCTGGGACAGTTCTTTTTGGGAAAAAAAGAGTGCATCTTATAAACAGTCAATATGGTGTATATAAGTTAAAAACATAGATACAGTCACCAAGCGCTATAAACAGTGTCTACAGTATTCTAACTTAGATCTATACATGCTCTATCACCAATATCGAGAACTCTTTATTAATAAATATAGCAAAATTCACAAGTTTGGAAAAAGAAAATTCAAAGTTTTAAAGCAAATCCCTGATGGTATACAATTGTTTTTATTTCACACATTATATATGAAAATAATTCTGAGACTGTCTTGTATTAGGGATATAGTGCTTTTTTTTGGCTTCTCTTATATTGTGAATACAAAATACTGTTTTAACTCTGTAAAAGAACACATACAAATTGCATATTTAGAAAGATTTTTATTTTCTTTCCAACCATATAAATACCATAAAAATTGGACATGAAATACACTAGTAATTACTTTCTTTTAAGTCGATAAGGCCAGAATTATGAGAGATTGTTTACATTCGAAAATTGAGTAAATTTGCTGGTTTTCTTTTCAAAATTAAAACTTTGAGCAAAATCCCTGACGGTATACAATCATTTTTATTTCACACATTATATACATGAAAATAATTCTGTGTGTCTTGTATTACTGGTATAGTGCTTTTTTTTTTCTTTTTTTTTTGCTTCTCTTATATTTTTTTTTAAGATATCGCCTGCTCTATTGTATTTTTGCTTACACGCCTGGAAACAAAAAAAAAAATCCTGTTTGTACTTTCAGGTGTCTTCTAATTGAGTGTAAAATTTCAAGAATATTGGTAAAGATTAGCCACTATGATTTTGAAAAACAAAGTAGCATGTAAAAATTAGTCTAAAAAAAAAAAAAAAAAAAAAATGTAAAAAATTTTTTTTTTATAAGTCATTTTATGTTTTCGGCTGTCCAAAGCAAAATATCATTTTAACTCACTGTAAAAAATAATTCAAAGGATAAAAACACATAAAAATTACATATTTAGAAAGATTATCTTATTTTCTTTCCAATCATATAAATATTTTCAAGATTGGATCAGAAATACCCGAGTAATTGCAATTTGAACCAATTAAGGTGAACAATTTTATGAAACGAGCTGGTAATGCTATATTTATGTCATCTGTTATATTAATGTAAAATTAACAAAGACAATATTAGCATCAAAAACCATTTCTTAGCATTAGTGTTAATGGTACTTAGTTCATTTGCATAATAACCCAGTCATAGTCAATGACTCTTGGCAAATTATGTCGCTCCTTCACAATACATTGAAATTCCATTTCTGATATTGGAATAACATCAATGAATATTCAAGTATTAACTATTACGTAAGTAAAAATACATTCTAATTTTGTACCTTCTTGTCTTTTACATCATATAGAAAACTTAAGTGAATTTACCCATAGCATTTTTATTTTAAATATGAATCTATATATGAATACTTATATTACAACAAAAACAGGTCAATGTGAAAACCACCAATTCTTGAAACACACAAATCTAAAATAGAACTTGAATTATTACTAGCAAAAAAAAAAAAAAAAAAAAAAAAAAAAAAAAAAATGCTCTCTGGGTACAAGTATTTAAGTTGATATAATTAAATATATTGAATTAGAAAGACTAATGAAATTAAATACAAACACAAAAAAGATTACTTATTTTTACAATATTCTAAACGATTTCAATATAAAATCATAGGATTGCTTTTAATACATTTGAGAATAAAACAATATTAGAAATCAATAACACCAAGTAATTATTTATTAAAGATGGTTTTGTTAAAACCGGTATGCAAATTATTCACACTATATATCTCCTTTTTGCTAGTGCTAGACCAGAGAGATTGTTTTGCTGAGGTGGGGCACCACACCTACCACCAGCTCCCAGATGCTTTAACGCACAGATCAGATTACCCAAACTGTACTTCTCTTGCACAGAGTTGTTGGGGACTGTTATCAACCCCAGAACCTTGCAATTCCTTGGCGGATACTCTACCAACTGTGCTAAAGCTGTCCCCTTTAAGAAATTTAAATAAAAGTACCAAAAATAATGGAAGAACTACTTGGCCGAGTCAAAAGTTTTGCAATATTTGTGTTTCAAACAAAAGGTGATGATCTGCATTTAACGAAATTATGAAGAGATAATTTACTATGTTTTGGATAGTTGAATTATAATTCAACCATCCAAAACATAGTGAGTAATTATCAATGTCCGCCTGTACTCTGAACAGCTGAAACGGATGTATACCATTGTGCAGTAAAAAATACCCAGCATTGGTTAACAGAAAGCCAGCATTTCTGTAGCAAGACAACACAAGACCTCATACATCTCAAACAAACCAGAATAAACTCCAGGAACTTAAGGGAATCAAACTGATGCCACACCCAGCATATAGTCAGGACTTAGCTATTACTTATTCTGATCCATAGCTCACTTCCTGCACTCATTATTCCTCAACAACCAAGAGGAGGTGGAAGCTTCAGTGACGGAGTTCTTTACCTTGAATGACAAGAACTGGTGTCAGCATGGGATCAAAGAACTGGCAGAAAAGTGACTTTACCCAGCATATAGTGGAGACTTAGCTCCTTCGAATTATGACTTTCTGATCTATAATTCACTTTCTGCACTCACAACAGCATGGGATCAGAGAACTGACAGAAAGGTCGCTTCAGATGGTGCAACATGATGGCCTCTACTTTGAATGCTTTCGTTCTAACTTGAATAAAGCAAATAAATTACCAAAATATTGCAAAACTTTTGACTCACCTTAGTATAAATGCAGTTTATGCATTCAAAGATAAAGAAATTGCTCAACATTGAGTCATCAGAGAACATTACCAATCTTAGTAGCATTTTTTTCCCCCCCTATTTAATATAGCAAATAAAAATCTAACTTTTGATACTTCGGACTGTTATTCTCATCTTTATTGTGGTATGTATAAATAATTAAATTTGTGGTAACGAGATCAAAGCTCTGAAACCATGCTTGAACTCGGGGTTATAGTCTGAGGATGACTTTAGTCTAAGGTAAACAGGGAACACCTGAGCAAGGCCGAGGGATACAGTGGCTTGAACATTGTTTATAAATACCACAAAGATGAGAACAACAGTCTGAAATATCAAAAGTATTCACATCAAGCCTCATCTTCAAAAATACAAAAAAAATTAAAATCTGATCAATATAGTGAAAAAAAAAAAATAATAATGTTGCAGCCTAGCCAACAAGCAAATGAAGGGCTCACACCAATTAAATGAAATTATTATTAATGTTATCTCTCTCACTAATCCCAGTCTTCCCCTACTATTTGCCCATTGCTAGAGGCAAAATAGAATCATACTTTTCTGAAGGGTATTAGTACTATGTGAAATGCAAACAGTCTCATTCAGGATTTGAACTCGGGTAGCCAAGTTTGTTTCCTGTGAGGATAACTATTACACCACAAGCGCCTCTCATTAATGTTATATATACAGGGGGGGGGGATGAAAATCTTGCATATAACAAAAGGTTCTTTAACAAATTCTATAAATGTTGTTTTTTATAAACCTAATATTATTTCACTTCTCTCAAAGAAATACAATACAAAATGGCAGCAGTAAAAAAATTAGCACCATGCATTAAGAAATGTCATTCTCTTGAGGAAAAAAAAATTCATACACATATTTGATATGGGCAATTGAAAAAATGAAATGTGCCCTCTTTACACCATCCTATACTTGCATAAATTCTAAAAAAGAACTCTAGTACTAAGGGGGAGGAGGGAGTGCAACTCAAATTCCAGTTAAATTTTTAATAAATATAGAAATAACACACTGGCCTAATTATTTTGAAATAATTATTTTACTTTTTTTTACTAACAAAATTAGGCATCAGACGTATTTTGACACAATTTTTTTTTCCAGAATAAACTTTTTTTTTTAAAAACATTAAAAAAAATTTTATTTTTTAAACTATTTAACCCATAGATGGGACCTTAACAGTTACTACCACTCCAAGTCAGAGTGGACCTGGGAGTAATGGCAATGAAGGGGTACTCCAAATTCCCCAGAGCTCACCACTAGACGCAGTTTAACATCATACCCAGGACATGTAAACTATATAAATTCTTATTTTTAGATAGTATGAACAGATAAAGATGAACAAATGTTAAATTTAGCTGCTCAAAATTCTAAAAAGTCAGTGTGTATTATACAGGATTATTTTTTTTCCAGAATTCAGACATGGAAGTGTTATACATAAATTACAGTATTATTGGAAGGTCATTTCAACTGTTCTTAAACAATATACATATATATATATATATATATATATATATATATATATATATATATATATATATGCATTAATTTTAATTATATCAAGACAAGATAATAGCCATGACTTCAAAATCAAATAAAAAGTCAATTCAGTATAAATACTATTCCATAGAGATATTTAATTCTTATCCTTGAAATCTAACTCCAATCTCTAGGAAGGAAGAGGTTACATTTTTCTCCCTGAGGAACTTAATTCTTGAGAAATTGCCAGCTGTACTTCCTAAGTGTGCATATTAGAACTAATGAATGAAACATAACAGCAACAAAACTTTCAGTCAAGTGTGAGAGTAACAGCCATTACAAAGAATGATTGCAATGACTAAAAATTTGTTTCCAGACAAACACACACGTGTGTATCTATAAGTAATAAGATTAGTTGTTATTACTTTGCTTAAATAGATTTCAAAATCAACATTTTTATTTGATTATCATTGAAAAATAGAAGATTAAATCAAAAGAGATTTGTCTGGGTTTGTCTTAAAATTTTGATACTTTTGTTACAGACACTAAGGAATTTTGTGTGTTAGTTTACACAGTACAATTTGTGAGTATAAATTTTAACCACTTGATTCAATAAGCCCAATATTTCAAGCTGAATGTTATTTTACTATACACTGTAAGCCTGATATTTTTGGCTTAACTTTTTGCTTAAATTTCCTTCATGGCTGTACCAAATTTTCTTAGTATGTTTTATCTGCATGAGGAGATATTTCAAAGATCACTATCTATTCACCTCAGAACTCATCCTATTCAAATAAAGTCCTATTATTATTATTGTAATCTGAGCCCTTCTGCTCAATTATAATGAACACATGTGGTAGGATTACATAGGCAAAGAGTTTTAACAGATCGTGTCAAATACCATTAAATCAAAAAAAATTTTAAACCTTGATTACACACACACACACACACACACACAGACACACACACTAGTAGGATGTGACACAAGATCAATTTCTTAAGTGGAGTTTAACAGGCTTGAATTCAGAGTTTTCCTTCTCCTAGACTGGTTACCTAACCAAGGTTAAAGAGCCCAGTCTGCCCTACTTACCCATAGCTGGAGGGAGAATAGTTGGATGCATACCTTTCCAAAAGGTATTAGCATCATATGAACTGCAAAAGCCTAGTCCAGGATTTGAACTCGGGTCACAAAGTCCATTTCCTATAACAATAACCATTACACCAAGAGCACTTAATATATTGACCTTTCTTTTAATAGGATGATGAGATAGCTTTCAGCAATGTTTGAATGTGTTTTGTGCTCAATCATTTTGTCAGCAATATGGTATCTGAGGGTCATGGGGCCAAGAGTTAGAAATTACATTGGAGCTAAAGGTTTTTACCATTGGCAATTCTCTGTCTCTCTCATATATAAGTTAGAATAGCATAGACACAGCTCTTAGTGACTGCCAGTTTCTCGCCTATGCTATCATTGGCCAATGAATTAACAATAAAGCTTGTCAATGTGTTTCAGAAGTTCTTTGGCTAATACACATTTCCTTCTCCAAGGTGATCATTTAGTAGCATACTAGTTGTGTCTACCTAGTGTCGCTTAAGTAGAAGGGGGCAAAAAATATGTATTGATTTATTTACTTTTGAGATTTACAAATGCTGGACATTTTTAAGTAGAATGTCAATGCTATTTCTATGTATATTTTAATTTTTAAATATCTTTGAATATAAATCAAATTTTCATAATCTTTCCACAAAAAGTAAGAACCAGTGACATTTAACATGTGTATATATTTACTTTGTTATTAATTGTTTTATTTTCATAGTTTCATCCGAACATGCATACATACATACATACACACACACCAACTGCCTTTTATATATGTACTAGAAGTGACTACCTAGCATTGCCTGGGTAGAGGGGAATAATAAAAAGTTAGTCTTGCAGATCCATTGAATGTTTTGGTCTTACATAATTGATTTGTTTATGTTTTAATCACAAACACTACCAATGACTTTCCCTTCTCTTACTATTCAAATCTTAATTTTTAAAGATCTTCCAAGATATGATTAAAATCTTCGTTATTTTTGCACAAAAAACAAACTGGTTATAGTGAATGTTTATGTATATATGTGTATATATGTTTTATTTTCATAGTTTCCTCTGGACATACATACATACATACATACACACACACACACACAAACTGTCCTTTATATATGTATAGATAGATGTCAAAAACTCAACACTGGAAGTAGAACCCCAATTTTCTCAAATAATCAGCAATTCTATTAACTAGAGCTGAATAGCTATTTCTATTATTCCCCAATACTGTTTGTATTATTGTTAGCTTTCTATGGAGAAAAAAAAAAATTTTTAAAGCAAGATTAGAGAATTCCATGAAAAGAAACTAGTCTTTCCTGAAATTCACATACCCAATTTATCGTAGGCAGTTGAATTGAACTAGTTAAAAAGATTTACCCTGGATGACTAAGAGAAAAAAAAAGGTTGAACCAGTCAAGTGTAAAGTTGTTTATATTCAATATTGACTGGATAGGCCACGCCCATGTTCCCTTTTTTCCCCTCCTCCTAGTAAATCTAAGAGGCAGGCTTCGTTTCAACTTGCAAAACTATTCAGCCTTACTGAACACTTTTTTGTGACTGCCTCATGTTAACTTTATTTGTTTTATATTATTGAATTTCAAAAGAAAATCTATCCATCTGTAACCCAAAGAAATATCTATCAGGAGTGGTATTACACATGGATAAAGTTTTATATAATCTGTCCCATCAAAAAAAATAAATAAATAAATAAAATAAAAAATCACATGAAATTTATATGCAAATGTAATAATTATTATGGAATAGGCATACTTTTAAATTTGAAGCAGATTTAGAAGTTTGATTCCATAAACTGTCTTTCTAAAAAAAATTTTAAAAAGTTGAATATATTGAAGGACAATCTTTCTTG
The DNA here is from genome assembly GCA_023376005.1 of Doryteuthis pealeii. NCBI lineage: Eukaryota > Metazoa > Mollusca > Cephalopoda > Myopsida > Loliginidae > Doryteuthis > Doryteuthis pealeii. Next base: position 24,518,822 of record CM042141.1, on the reverse strand, counting down.
TATAAGTACAGCCTGCAAAATGACCTATTTCCGGTATCAGCAAAATTCCCGCGTGGGAATCTATCCCCTTTTCGCTAGCACTAGACTAGGTACATTGTTTTGCTGAGGTGGAGCACCACACCTATGGTCAGCTCCCAGTGCTTTACCACACAGATCAGATTACCCAAGCTGTGCTACTCATGTTTGGAGTTGGTAAGGATCAGTATTGAACCCAGAACCTTGCGATTCCTAGACAAATGCTCTACCAATTACTCATTAATTCAGCTCTATTTACATTGTTTCAAATTATTTAATTGTATCTATTGTTGTAGATCATGTAAAACATGCATTTTTTTTTTTTTGCGTACACACCTATAGGGATTAAAATAAAATTCAAATAATAAAAATAAACTTCCATGAGCCTTCACCGGAAGAACCCTCCATGCAGGTGTGGGGAGAAAGGACCCAATTCCGACCCCTAAGAGAATCTCTTGGCCATTCTGACTTAGGCCTTAACTGTGTCTAAACACTACTACTGACCAGGGAGATATTTCCTGACCATGTAGTGACTATGACTGGTGAATAAAGCCTAAATCATAAAACCACCTTTTATCTTTGTCTCTTCCTTTTTCATTCCTTGAATTCCTTCCTTTTCAGCATGGCCACCAAATAAGATGGGGTTAAAAGCAAACCCTAGGAACATGCACCAAGAATAACCAGCTACCTTTTAAACCTAAAACACAAAACCTCTTTCCACCCCATACACCCCTTAAAAGAAAACAAAACTGATACATTGACACCTTACATAGTATAATGGTTAGCAAGTTAAACTGATAAGACATTTACTAGTGAGTTTGAGTGTCACATACATCTGGCCATGTTAGGGTGTCCCATCATTTTGCAATGGTTAGCAAGCTAGTCTCTCAGATCCATTACTACTGAGTAGCAAATTCTTTGCTGGATTGTCCCATATATGCAACCTTGTCTCACATCCTATTCGTGGTGAACAGGTTGGGTAAATACCTACACCTACCCTTGTGCCAGAACTAAGCAAAGCTTAGTAAATAATTACTTTGTTGGTTGCAGTGTATATAAATCTATTAATATTTTTTTTTCTTTTTTTTTTTTTCCAATCTATTTTTTTTTTTTTTGTATACATTTACTTATTAATTAATTGGTAGAACATGTGGTATGGTCATGGTGATATATGAACATCTAAGTATTAAGAAAAATCTTGATTGTCACTGACTGCTTTATTAATGTATGAGTGTATAAAAGTGGAATAAGAATATCTGTATCAGGTTGTGTTTAGCATGAAATTAACAATAGATATAAAAATATATTGAAAAGAAAAAAAAGATTCAATGAAAATAATCTTATCACTCAGCCTCCATGCATTACACCTTGACATTAAATCATTTATTTCCTTCTGCAAAGAATTCTTTATTAAAGAATCATTTTTCTTTGTAGAAATAATATTCCATAAAAGGAGAGGTCAGTGAGACAGGATGCAATAAAATTTTATATGCTTAAATAATGAAACTTTAGTTATATCATTGTTGCAACACAATCATGGGGGTTATCATACAGCAAAATCCCAGTTTTGGGGTGGTTGTTTTTCTTGGTGTGAAAAAAACAGAAGAAAAATACAAGCTAAAATTGATAATAACAATGAACACGATTTTATATCCACTAAATGAGGGTCCCCAACATTTCAATGGCCACAAAGTTTAACTCAGGAGGAGCTGGGGCTGCAATCTTAAAAGGACAAAAACAAAAGAAACAAAAAAAAAAACATCAGCTAAATTTACAAAATAACAAATCATCAATTGTTATGTATCAAATGAGATATCTGATGTTGGTTGGTCAGATTTTATGGCATGTCAACCCTTGGGTTATTTTATGCTGAAGACCTTGTTTTATTCATTCTTGATAGGTATTCATTTTCTTTTCAAATTCAATTTTTTAAACACATTTTTTATCTATTTAACTCATAGATGGGACCCTAATAGCTACTACCACTCCAGGTCAGAGTCAGTTTGAAAGTAATGGCAATGAAGAGGTACTCCACATTCCCCAGAGTTCCAGAATTGGAACTTCACCATGAGATACAGTTTAATATCATACCCAGGACACCAAAAAAGATGTAATATCAGACTTAAATGAAGAGGGTGATAGGTTTGGTTTGGTGTCTTTTTTTAATGACATATCAACCTTCATGGGTTTCAAGCATGTGGTTCTTATAGAAATCGAAGATGTGACAAGCAAAAAACTTAGACTTTGAATCTTCTGAACACAGATCAATGAGTTCCATCTGCAGTTGTAATGGTACTTCTTTACAGTCAACATCAAAAAGCAAAAGAGAAAATTTGGAAGAAGGGCTACATGGATGGGTCTCAAACTAAAAGCTCTATTCAATGATATAATGGGTTTTAGCAGTAAAAAAATTACCAAGTAAAACAAAATAGGCCTCAATGTTGTCATGGAATGAATAGTCAAAAAATAATATAAAAAGTCAAAAAGTGCTCATTTTCAAAAAAAGCAATGGATAAGTTTATATTGATGAACCGTGTGTGCAAATGAACAAATCCTTTTAAAAACATTTTCCTTAAGTTAAGAAAGTGCCCAAATACTGGCCAGTCGAAAAAAGATAAAACCTAAAAAGAAATTAAAAATCTAATATTAAAAACACAATTGTATATATATATATATATATATATATATATATATATATATATATATATATATATATATATATATATATATTATATAGAGAAATAGAAATAGAAATAGAAATAGAAAATTGAAGTGGTCTGTTATGGCTTAGTATAACAGTAGCAGCAAAGGAAGAGGCCATATGTACTCTCACAGAAGCTAAAAATAAATAAATAAAAAATGCTACCAGGTGGCTTTAAATAGATAGAGTTAACCCATGGATTATTGCTACTGGACTTCAATCCAGGATGGGAAGAACTCCAGCTGGGTCACTTGGGTGAGGGGGCCTGATAATAAAAGACCTGAAATTCCTGAAGAACACCCAGGAACATTACTGATGATACATCCCAGCACATCTGAGAGATGTGTTAACACACACAAGTTAGGGTAGCGTAGATCAACAGCGCTTGGTTACCGACAGTTCCTCACCTATGCAATTCGGTTTGAAAATTACATGGGCGCAAAAGTGTCTGTAAGTAAGCACCATTGACTTCATGTGTACACTACCCTAACTTGGATATACATGCTCTATCCAAGATATTGAGCACTATTAATAAATATAGCACACAATATATGTGAGAGAGAGAGCATACTTATGTAAACAGACATCTAAAACTGTATTACACTTATTTAGTAATGATTTAATTTTAGATGTTTTTAAAAGTCCCAAAAAGTAACAGAACAGAGACAGTGTTTTTGTTAAACTGAGATTTTCCGAAAATGGCTATTTGACACTTTCAGTATAGGATTCAATTTGACCATTCTATAGAGTTCTTGTTTTTTATGTCAATTCAATTAGTTCAAATCTCACCATTTCATGTTGGTTGACAATGAAAACAGATTTCTACTAAGTTTTCACTATAAATGATAACAATTTTACTTAGAAACAGCTCATATGCAAACATACACAATCAATAATATGAATACATAACAAGCAAAATTTACAACCTGGTGAGGGAATCAATGAGTCTAGTATGTTTGGTATCGTTTGAGTAATTTGAATTGGTGAAATTCAGGAATTACCATAAAGTAAAATAATCGAATTGGATAATTTTAGAAATAATGGTAAGAAAAAGAAATTAAGAGGGCATTTTTAAGAACTATCAAATGAATTACTTAACAAAATTTGATTTGCATATACATATCTATATATTAATACTCATGTTCCTTATTTGTAAGACCATTATCATCTTACAAACACCCTGTGGTTAAAAATAAGACAGTCCAAATTGTCCAAGATGCAATACAAAAATGCTGATTATCTGGTGTTGTTTATCCACTGATTAATTATTTATTATGAGAGTCGTCACCTCAGCTAAATAATGGACCAATCTGTTTTAATTATAAAGAAAGTGAAGAAAAAGGACATGCTACACAGAAAACTTTTAGAAAGCGTAAGGAGTAAGAGAGGAGGTGAGCACACAGTAGCGATAACACTAATCTATTTCAATCAAACATAATGAAAAGATGAAAAAAAGCAAATAAAGAAGGAAAAAAAAAAAGAAAGTAAAATCAATATCATACTTCTTATTGTAGTTTAGGGGTCTCCGTATGCTTCTCTCGGTATATATTTATAAGTCTTTTTTATGTTGTAGTTGGGCGTTATTATGAAGCATTAAAAACAATATCAATATCATATGATATTGTTTTTAACAATATTAATATCATATGATATTGTTTTTAATGCTACATAATAACGCCCGACTTCAACATAAAAAAGACTTATAAATATCATACTTCTTACATATTGAACTACTTTGCAATAGCTGTTAAGTAAACATATCAAACATTGTAATAATTAAATTATCATACTGTGGTATATTCACAGGTCCTGCTAGTTTTAGAAATAATGGTAAGAAAAAGAAATTAAGAGGGCATTTTTAGGAACTTCCAGATGAATTACTATATAGAATTTGATCTGCATATACATATAGTTTTATATTGTATATGTTCTGTGCAAAAAAAATTTTAAGCTTCATGTGAAAAGATACTTAAAAAGGTGAGATGCCCAAGGAGCCATAACAAATTAACAAAATCATTTCCAATAGATTAATTTCAATATATGGTAGGAATTTGGGCTACTTAAATCTTCATACCTTTTTGTTAAAAAAAAAAAAAGGAACTTTTACTCTTATCTATATTAACACTATGGAAGCACTCATAGGGTAATGGCCATTGGAAGTGCTTGTAGCGTAACAGTTATTGTCAAAGGAAGTGGACTCAGCTACCATAGTTCAAATCCTGAATGAAGCTGTTTACATTTCACATACCACTAATGCCCTTGGGGAAGGTATGAATCCAACTATTCTCCCTCTAGCTATGAATAAATAGTAAGACAGACTCTTTAACCTTTTATGGCATGTCAACCATTGTTAGGTTATTTTATGCCGAAGACGTTTTCTTCTATCCTTGATGGTTATTCAAAAACTTTTTTAAACTAAATTTTTTTTCAAAACTTTTTTTATTTAACCAGATCAGAGTGGACTTGAGAGTAATGTGATGAAGGAGTACTCCACATTCCCCAGAGCTCCAAAATTGGAACTTCACTATCAGATAGAGTTTAAAGTCATACGGAGGTCAGCAATACCCTGAGCCACCACCTTCTGGCACGTACATGATAAAAAGGGTTGGGGGCTTGCCATAAGGGCATAGGGTCAGGACAATCATATAGGTGCTAGGGCTTAATGTGACCAGCTGATAGATCAGAGAGGGCCTCTCCGACCACCAACTTTAACCTTGGTATGGCGACCCAGCAATCAAACCAGTTCTGTTACCAGTGAAGAAGATATAGGTTGATAATGAATTAATGTTTCCTTCTATTTTTTTTTTTTACTTTGTTCTCTCTTATAAATGGGGATAGGTTTTTGTATCATTTGTAATTGATTCCATCTCGTTTTTAGTATGATTTTAGCACTTAGACATTTGTAGTTACTATCCTATTCAAAAGAACTGGATCTTTCACTAAAGAAAAGGTAGATTGTGTTCTCCTCAGAGATTGCAATCTGATTCTAATGTAGAATGCATTTTATATTTGTGTCTATGAGATCATAAAGCAAAATTTGGATGGCTGACAAATCTGATCAACCCAAAGAGAAAAGAATGGTGTGAATTTTCACTGCTATCAATTGGCTGCTTCTCTTGCCTTCTGCTCTAATAACTAATATCTATGGTTGTTATAATCAATGGCTGAATTCTTGATGCAAATTTTATGATTCACTGATATGAAAATATATAAATTCAGAATAAAAGGTTGTTACAATGTCTTTTGTAGTTTTATTTGGAATGAGATAGACACAAGTCGTTGTCCAAATTCCTATGCAGTTAATGTTTCTTTATTACATTTCTTCAAAGCTTTTCAATTTTGTGCATTGTAGAATCTAATACTTGATTGATTTTAATGGCATGTTAACCTATCATTACAAATAAGAAAACCTATACACCCCACCCCCTGTCCTTGGTATGATATTCAGCTGCATCTAAGGGTGAAATTCAAATTCTGGAGCTGTGGGGAGTGTGGAGTACCCCTTCATCGTTTTACTCCCTGATCCACTCTGACCTGGAGTGGTAGTACCTGTTAGTATTTAGCGTATACCCCACATGTACAGGTCAGGCACAAGGCCCTATTAATGTGGGATCACCCACAAACCTAAGCTCATGGGAGGCGGGTGCAAAAAAAATGTTGATCCCATCGGCATTCCCCTAGGGGCTCAGGCACCGGGCAATAAACCCAGCCATGCCCCATTAAATTGAGGGGGAGGGTAAGTGTTGCCTGGTGGGACAGCCCCCTGGGATCAACGTTGTCAACTTCTGTGGCCCAGGATAGGTTCCCATCTATGGGGTGAATAGAAAAAAATGAGTTTAAAAAAAAAAAATGAGTTAAAAAATTGAATTTAAAAAATTTTTTGAATACCTATCAAGCATGAATAAAAGAAAACATCTTCAGCATAACATAACCCAACAAGGGTTGACATGCTGTAAAATCCAAAACTTATCTCCATTTATGAGAGAGAGAACAAATAGCAAAGTACAAAAAATTAAAAGGAAACCAATTCATTATCAACCTACATCATCTTCACCGGTACTGTAACTTTGTTTAGTCATGGGACCACTACTCATGTAGTGAGTCTTGGGGAAAGGAAAGCATAACAGAGCCCATTACTATCCAGGTCTACAATTGGTTTGAATTCAGAGTTTACCTTCTAGATTGGTTGTTAAAGAGACGAGTCTTGGTTGGATGGATGTTACGGCATGTCAACTCTTAGGTTATTTTATGCTGAAGACATTTTTTTTTATTCATTTGTGATGGGTATTAAATTCTTTTTACATTCAATTTTTTTTAACACATTTTTTCTATTTAACTTATGGGACCCTAAAAAGTACTATTACTCCGGGTCAGGGTGGACCTGGGAGTAATGGTAATGAACTCCAGAACTGGAACTTCACCATTAGATGCAGTTTAACATCATACCCAGTTTTCCCTATTATCTTACCCATAGTTGAATTGAGAATAATTGGATTCATACCTTTCCCAAAAGGTACACTCAATTCATATACAATGTATAAGATGTTTGTGGAGTAATGGTTTGTCGTAAGAAATGGACATGGCGAACCAAGTTCAAATCCTGGATGCATTTCACAGTGCTAATACCCTTGGGAAAGGTAGGAATCCAATTCTTCTCCCTCCAGCTATGGGTAAAATAGTAGAGCTCTTTAACCTTGGTATGGCAACCAATCTAGGAAAAGGAAAATCTGAATTCAAATCAGTTGTAAACTAGAAGAATAATGGGCACAGCTAAGCTTTTCTTTCCCTAAGACGCTACACGAGTCGTGCTGCCACAACCAAACCAGATTATAGTACTGGTGAAGATATAGATTGAATTCAAACCTTTTAAACTTTGCTTTAAAAAATTGACCTTGAGTCACAACATGCTCGTGTGGAGGGGTTGGGTATATACATATATATACAATGTATAAAATTAAGAAAATACATATCTTCAAATATATGAATAAAACTAAATTTGCTTATTGAATTGTTTTGGATGTATATACAATCTGGACTTAATATCATATTTCAAATGTTTATAGATGAACATTAATATTAATTGAAATAAGTGATTGTAAAAATTCAATCTACAGGTCATAAGAAATAACTATATTTCTCCTTTTTTCTTACCTAATAGTTTTTCCATCTTATATCACATTAATTTTACAAATAGACTGGCGGTATAAACTCAATAAGTCAATAATCAAATAGGACATTTTTCATTCCATTTCTCCAATATCTGATGTCTCTAATATTTACAAACTGATACTTTTCAGGAGTATACCTTTACAACGCCACTATCTCTATTCACCACAATTATCTAACAAAACAGAGTGGATACTCCCATAGCTGTTGAACTTCTTCGCCAACAAAATACCCACTACTAAAAACCATGACCACAACTGAGAGTTTTAGCTTTTGCAAACAAGCACTGGGTGAAGTCTTGATCCTGGGCCTAAATTTATCCTCTGCTGTTAAACGGGGAGGGGGTGATAAAAGTACCACTGGTGTAATGAGCTCAAAGGGTTAACACAAGTATTGAAGACAAATGACTAAATGCTGTACTAAATTTGACTGATTGATCTTAATGGCATGTCAAACCTTCTAGGGTTATTTTATGCCTAGAGGTTAGAGAGTCATGTTCATATACATTTTTTGTGTGGTTGTTTAGGGTTTTTTCCCCCTAGCACATGGTCCTATTAAATACAAATCATTTTTAAACAGATCTATTTTTGTTGGGTATTCAAAATTTTTTAAAACTATGTTTTAAACTCATTTTTTTAATCTATCTAACCCATACATGGGACCCTAACAGGTATTACCATTCCAGGTCAGAGTGGACCTGGGAGTAATTGCAATGAAGGGGTACTCCACACTCCCAGGGTCTGGAGGCTCATCATCAGCTGTAATTTATGTTATACCCAGCAGACCTTTTTTAGGGGTGTATTATCCTATGCAAGGGATAGTCAGCATATTCTAAGCCCCGCCAACAAAGCGAACTGTCCTAAAGATAGTAAAGCACTAAGCAGTTTTATTGATCACCACAGGCAAATATAGATAAATAGTGTTTAGTTTGGTATTTTTTTAATGGCATATCAACCTTTGTGGGTTATTTAATTCCAAAGCAATCCTTGTATAACAGTAGTGGTCAAATTTAATCCATAGATGGTGGGATGAGATGGTTCATACCTTTCCCAAGAGTATTAGTCTGAAAGTGAACATAATAGCATGACTCGAGTTCAAATTCATTTACTATAATGTCACAATCCATCATGTTAGCTATTGTACTACGCTATGGGGATTCCCAATAAATGGTGTGAATGAGTTTCTATAAATATCAAATTGTATTTGTGGATATAAATCAATGCCAACAGATGAATAGTCAGGTATGACCCATTATAGAATTTCAAAGATATAATTCAAAGTTCACAAATTAAGTAAATGGGACAAATAAATATTCTATCACTGAAAAGTGATTTTTTTTTTTTTTTTTTTTTTTTTAAATCATGGTTGAAGTTTCCATTCTGTTAATGCATATATCCCAAAACAATTGCTCGCATGGCAAATCTTGAAACCTATGGCATCTTCATTTGATAAAATATTGTAAACTGACCAATCAAATGTTAATCACTCCTAAATCCCAATAATTTAATTTCTCTTGGGTACTCATGCATGTGCATGACTATATAGAGAGATATAATTTTACCAGTAAATATACAAGCAATTATATATCCATATATTTGCTTGCCAAGTGAAATCAGTGATTCTGCAGAATAACATGTACCAAATGTGTTTTTTTTTTCTCTGGAGAGTTCAGGATTTTTCTGCTGATTCTCAAAACAGTTCAGAACTTTCATAAATAAAAAAAAATAAACAAATGAATAAAATAAAATAAAATAAAATAAAAGGTTAAAAAGGACTAAAATAGATGGCAACCCTACTGATGTAAGCAAATTTTTCAGAGTTCTAAATCTGCTTCTGTGACTGACTGTTAGTACCTACACGAATATCTGCACACCATCCCTACAGTACCACCACTATACAGAAGGTGGCAGTGGGAGAGGAGGGTGAGAGAGAAAAAAAAAAAACTAAATTTGGATAGTATCTGTAGAAACATGCTACAATCAGTAGAAGTAGTAATTTCTTGCTAGTAGCAGTAGAACTATTCCACAGTAATATGTCTACTATTTCAGCAACTTCCCTATATTTAGCTACCAACCAACGCCTGGTATCAGGGACTTTATATGCCTCTCTGGGATCCCTTTAGTTCTCTCAGCCATACAGAGAAGACTGATGCATCATCAGGTAAAAGAAAAAAGGGGGGCATAAGTACAGAAATAGGGCACAAGTAAAGAATTCAGGCACTAATACAGACAAGAACTGGGGAAGGAAAGAAAAAATTAAAAATAAATCAATAGCCAGCCAACATAGTGGGAAGGCAGATATATCTCAAGTAGCAGATAGATGGGAACCCTTTCCAGACATTTTAAAGATATAGAATTATAATAACAATCAAGAGTACTTCAATGAGAACTAATATTGATCATTAGATTATCATAGAAGCAATTAGATTTATTTCTTTTAATATGACTAGCAAAAAAATGCCCCCCCCCCCCCCGCAAGGCGGGGTAAAAATTAATTTTTTTAAAGATATTATCTGAGTGAGGGGGTGAGTTAAAAATTCAATGTCAGTGGGTTTGTATTATAAGTAAGTAAAATCAAATTTATTAAAAGGAGTAAAATAAAAACAAAATAAAAATAAAAAACAGTTTGAAATGGAAACTTAGTTCTGTCCCCCCTCAAATAAAATGTTGCATATATCTATTAATTAAATAACTATTTTGAATATTTTGCACATAAATTTTACACAAAATTAAGTATTTATTCATTTGCAAACTTTTAGCTAACTTCTTGTTACTGAAAAAAAGGCAAGAGTAAAAAATAATTAATGATACAATTTTTTTTTTATTAATTTCATAGATGGTTCTTTATTCTATATTTCATGATTTTGGGTGATGTGACATAAGCAGTGATTTAGTTTCGGTTAGAGACAAATAAAGACTGATTCTCTATTATTAATAGATAAAGCAAAGATTAGTATCTGTCATTCATAATAGTCAAACATTACTTTTTCTTTTTCACCACAATTCTCAACAAGTTAATTTACAACATCCAGTGATGCTGATAGCTTTTTGATTTAGTGTGTCCTGGGACACACATATTTGCTTTAAATGAGTTCCCAGGAAATTTGATGGGACCCAACCAAAGTTTCTTAATAAATTGAAGGGGTTTTTTGGGGTTTTTTTAATGATCTGAATTACACAGGATAGGTTACAAGGTAGGAGTTAGACAGCTTTAGTTGTTTCAACTAAAGCTGTCTAACTCCTACCTTGTAACCTATCCTGTGTATTTCTAAGAAACTATTGAAATGTATTTACAGTTAGCTTGAAATGGTGAGGGAAGAAAAAAGAAAAACACTGGGACACATGGATATGATTTTACTGCATCCTTTTAGATTTTTATGTGTCAGGTATGCAGGACACATACCTATCAGCATCTCTGTAACATCACATAATTATTAAAAGCTTCTAAATTCCTAAAATACTAGCAATTAACTCTCCATGTCCTTTTCAATAGAATTTAAATAGAAAGGACCAGCAAGCGAGTACAATTGAATTTTCCTGTTGCAGTCAAATTCTACAAATTCAAAACTGCAACCTTCACCTTTTTAAAAGCCAAGAGGCCTATTAGGATTCCCAGTTGATTTTTTTTTATTTGAGGTTATAGTTATTAGTTATCAAATTAGTTATATAGAGCTCTGTAAATGGAGTTCAAAACTGTTTGAATTATGCAAGTATCCCCAGTGGTTCAAAAGTTATGAGAATTTAAAGCCCCGAAATTGGGGGTACAAAAGTGGACATGATTTTGTTAAAAAGATATGTCAAATCACGGACCAATTCAAAACAAGAAATTTAGTAATTTCTTCATTTCTTTATTTTTGGAGCAATTTTGATAAAACTTTGCATTCTTATGTAAAATTGTATGTTCTTTCTGATTATGTACTTAAATTTTATGTATCTCCATGCTGGAACCCATTATTTGGGGAATAAGAAGTAGGGATACCGGGGGGGGGGGGGTAAGCTTACCACAAGATTATTCAACATTTTCATTTTAACACGGCATATATACACATATATAGTATTAATTTATATAAATAACATCACTTTGGACTTAAAATACCTTTTTAAATACCTGCTATAATGTATCACATACAAGAAATAGAATAACTCTTTATATAATTTTATTTAACAAAGCTTGTCCTGCGTGTGCAGCTTTGTTTATATGTGTATACTATTTTAACCCGCTGTAAAAAATAATTCAATGGTTAAAAACACATAAAAATGACATATTTAGAAAGATTATTTTATTTTATTTCCAACCATATAAATATTTAAAAAATTGGACCAGAAATAAGTGATGAATTACTATTTAAACTGGTAAGGTCTGAATAAACGGCACGTAGTTGATTACGTTCGGAAGAAGTAAATTTGAGTTTGTTTTTTGTTTTGTTTTGTAGCTTGTAAAAATTAGTTCGTTTTTTTTTTGGGGGGGGGGGTTAAGTCATTTTATGTTTTCGGTTGTCCGAAGCAAAATATCATTTTTTTATGTAAAAAATAATTCAATGGATAAAAATACATAAAAATTACATATTTAGAAAGATTATTTTATTTTATTTTTAACCATATAAATATTTTTAAGATTGGATCAGAAATACCCGAGAAATTGCAATTTGAACCAATTAAGGTGAACAATTGTCTATGTCCAACGATTTTACAAAACAAGCTAGTAATGCTAGGCCTATGCCAAAATATAAACAATTCCCTTTAGCTAAGATTTATTGTAGAATTCAAACTGATTTATTGAATCATAACTATATTTGCACTCTTCAAATAAAACTTTATTGAAATTGAATTTCATCTGCAATTGCATTTAATATAAGGAAAATAAATAATTATCTTAGGATCATATAAATTAGATTTTATTAAGTGCAAATCATTTATACCAAATTAAAAACTCTAAAGTTTGAGTTTTCCTATATTACAATGGATAGCATTATTTCTGAATTTTGGGGATGAGGCTTAATAATTAGTATTATTCGGATTATTGTCCTCATCTTTATTGTTATCTGAACAACGTTTCGGACGATGTGCCCTCTTAGCATTAGATAATACATATAGTCCAGGTTTAAAGCCTGGTAAGGGTAACTCAGAACCAAACATTTTTTAGTTTTCCAATGCAGGTATCATTGGGGAATGAGAAAGGCTTTGGTAAATGGGCCAGGTCTGGTCCTTTAACCAAAACTTTTCTCTAGGTTACCCTTACCATGCTTTTAACTTTGACTATAATGAAAAAAAAAACATTAATTGTAGAAAGAATTGTTAATGGCAACAATGAAAATGCAAATGGTGATAAACTTGCAAAACTGAACAAACGAGATTTACAGTTAAGTAATAGAATCCCTCCACCACCAAATTAAATATTTAATGAAACTGGTTAAATAAAAATGCTTACTTTATTCAATCAAAAATTGCTGAGGAATCAAATTCCTAAATATCTTACAAAAAAATTCATTTTTCTTCCCACACTTGCATTACTTAGAATAATATTTTTTTTCTTTTAATTAAAGAGCAATGGGATATACTATAATTATTTATGTATATGACGCACTACTGTTCAGCCGAAAGTTAGTGTTGCGTATTATACACAAGAACTATATAATCAACTTTTTTTTTCAGTCATATGCCTCATCATATTCGGGATTGGATGACCAAAAATAAGATATCTATAGTCCAAACTAATGTGTTTTATGCCATTACAGAGAAATATACACCAAAATGTGCTGGTTTATAATTTTGTTTATCCTAATATCAGCTTATTTTTGCTGTATGCTTGTTACATTTTTGTATGCATATGTCTGTGTTTACTCTAAGTACTATGTAAATTTGTGTTTACTCTAAGTACTATGTAAATTTTGTGTTTTAATACAATGTAAACTATACAAATTCTTATTTTTCAGTCAGTATGAACTGATAAGTAGAACAAATGCTAAATTTAATTGCTCCAAATTCTAAAAAGTCAGTGCATATTATACACATTTTTTTTTTCAGAATTTCTTATACCAAAGTTAGGGATGTATGTTATACACAAATAATCAGTCATTTTTTAATATGGAAGTATCAAATAGAAAAGAAATTTATATTGGTCATTTTACATTTTATTTCTCTGGATAATATAGTTACACAATTTGTTTATCTTTTCTATTTTTAACACAGCTGCTGTATGGCTGCACCGCTTGGACCCTAACGAAGTGCCTAGAGAATAAACTAGATGGGAGCTGCACAAGAATGTTGCGTTCGATCCTAAACAAAACATGGAAACAACACCCCATGAGAAAACAGCTGTGCGGTCACCTGCCCCATATCACCCAAACCATCCAAGTAAGACGAACAAGACACACAGGACATTGCTGGAGAAGCAAGGAAGAACTCATAAGTGACGTACTCCTGTGGAAGCCAGCACATGGACATGCCAGTATGGGCTGTCCAGCAAAGACATATATTGTCCAAGTCTGCACAGATACTGGATGCTGCACAGAGGACCTCCTGAGAATAAAGAGTGATGGGGACTGTTGGAGAGAGATTGTCATGGATATCCGTGCAAATAGCGCAACATGATGATTTTTAACAATGTACAATTATTAAAATGATCTGGTTTCCTTAAACTAATCCAAATCTAATAGAGAACAGTCTATGTAGAACATCTAAAACAAAAATAATCAAAATGGTTATCAAAATTAACGTGCTTTCTATTAAGTCTATGTTGAAGACAAAACAGCAATAATTTGGGTTTATTCAAACAAAATTATAAATAGTTATAAAAGAGGTAGTCATTGTGTAACAGTTATCATCAGAGGAAATGAACACAGCAAATACAGTTCAAATCCTAGATGAGTCTGTTTGCATTTCTCATAGCGATAATACTCTTTGGAAAGGTAGAAGTTTACCCAACTTGTTTGCCACAAGTAGGATGTGACACAAAGTTACAAGTATGGGTCGAGGATTGAACTCACTATTCAATAGTAATGGATCTTTGAGACTAGCTTGCTAACCATAACACCACGATGGGACTCCTTAGGAAAGGTATGCATCCAACTATTCAACCTCCAGCTATGTATGGTTAAATAGTAAGACAAGCTGGGCTCTTTAGCCTTGGCTATGCAACCGTTCTAGAAGGAAAACCGAATTCAATTCTGTTAAACTCCGCTTAAAAAATGGAGTTGTATCACATCTGTGGCAGAGGGGTTATACACAGCATCATTCAAATAGATTAAACTCCACTTGAATGAATAAACCTTGTGTTGCATCTTGCATGTAAAGAAGGGGTTGGGTAAATAGATAATTTTAAAAAATAATTTTGTAAAATGTTATCAGAGCAAACAATGAGGATCAAACAACTGAGAAAGCAGAATTTAAAAAACCTATCCGGGGTCCCCCATGGTGTAGTAGCTAACATGCTGGACTGTGAGGTCATAGTAAGCAAGTTTGAATTCTAGTCACGCTATTGTATTCATTTTCAGACTATTCCCCATTTTCAGACTATTCCCCATTGAAAAGGTATTAACTCCCTCGTTCCCCCCCCCAGCTATTGATTAAATAGTACCACAACTGTTCTACATGAATTGCTTTGGCATTAAATAACTCACAAAGTTTGATAAGAAAACCAAACCTAAAAACCTATCCGTCTCAGTACATATGCTCTTCTAATTATGATGGGGGTTATGTTCCAACAGACCCATCATAAAAAAAAAAAAGAGAAAAGACTACTTGGATTATTATCTTGAGTTTCTCCTCCAAGGTTAGAGTTTCTCTTCTTCTTCCTCTTTTCAACAACAGGCAGGAAATGCACTTGGGTGTTTATAACAAGCATTGTAAATGGGATTTGAAAATATAACAAAAAATAAATACAAAATAGAAAAAAAAAAAACTATATGAAATTAAGTTAAACAGTGGGAGAGGTTAACAGTCACAATCACTAGTGAGAGGCTGCTATCTTATCCTGGCATTGATAGAAATATTGTATAATACTGCTAAGCTTACGCAGTATCATACAGTAGAGGTAGTCATAGTGTAATGGTTAACAATGCAGGAAATGGAATCTACAACCAGAGTTCAAATCTGGGACAAGGCTGTTAACATTTCAGTTTGTGCTAATGCCCTTGGGAAAGGCATAGAGATGTCTGTTCTCTCTCCAGCTATGGGTAGGGCAGTTGGGTTCTTTAGCCTTGATTATGCAGCCAGTCTAAAATGAAAACTGAATTCAAACCTGTTAAACTCCACTTAAAAATTGATCTTATATCACATCCTGCCTGTGGCAGAAGGGTTGGGTATATACGTACTCAGCATCATTCAAATAGATAAAGATTTAAAAGTTTTATAAATATTGAATAATCATCATTGTCAAATCTAAAAAAAAATATGAGCATCACAAAGTAAAGAGCTACGGTATTCGACCACTTTTCATTTCCTGTTCCTTTTATTGATGCAATTTGGGGAAATGTTGAAACTTTTTTCTGTTCGTTTTTTTTTTGTTTGTTTTTATTATTAAGCCATCTTCAGAGTAATGTTATAATGTTTCATCTGAAAATTACTTTCAAAATAATTTTCAGATGAAACATAACATCACCCTGTGAAGATTGCTTAATAAAAATAATAAACTATTTGTTTGAATTTTTGAGGTGAGGCATGATAATTTGTATTATTTGGATTTTTCGGACCATTGTCCTTATCTTTATTGTTATATACAGGTTTCGTCTGATGTGTCCTCTGGCATTCTTCAGGTGTTTCTTGTCGAACTCTGGAGCCTTCATGTCGTAATCAGTAGCCTTTACAAAACTTCAAATGAACCCTTTATTCAATCCATAGAGGTAGACTGTTCTCATTCCGTTAACCAAGACAAGTGTTAAACTATTTTAAGTATTCTATGTTATTATTGCCCTTGGCCAGGATTGAACCTGCAACATACAGATTGTCACTTAGAACTGTATTAACTCAACCCTTATATCTGTTGCATCATGTGTCAAACTGGATTGACTAAAGGGTTCGGTTCAAAGTTCCACAAAGGCTCCCGAGTTCAACAAAAAGGTTCCCGAGTTTGACAAGAAATACCTGAAGAAGAATGGAGAGGACATCGGCCGAAATGTCATGTATATAACAATAAAGATGAGGAGAAAAATCCAAATATTAAAAAAACGTTGGAATTATCATTTATAAACGAATACATCCTCATATATATATACATACACACACATATATATATATATATATATATATATATATATATGTGTGTGTGACTGTGGGTATTGTTATATGAGAACAGGTAAGCTTTATTCTGTCTCTAGGCATCAACTAACAAATAACTAATACTACAGTACAATACAAATCAATGCTCAAGGCTTTTTTTTTTGTGGTATTCATCATCAATATATTCAGTGTCTTGCATCAAAACTCAAGTACTTCATTCACTTTCCCAATCCTCAACATTTGAAATCAATTATGTTTCCACTGTGTCAATATCCAGCACTATCTTTGTAGCCATAACACACACCTCAAATTCAAAAGTCTATATCAGGTTATAAAGGGAAATTTTTCTCAAATTCTATACCAAATTTAAAAAAATAAAAATTAAAAAAACATTTTACTTGTCAAGTAATTATTGACTGACCTAAAAATAAAAAATTTTTATCATGATAATTTATCAAAAGACAACACTTTCAGTTGGTGACTTCATCTAACTAAATCTACCATAAACAAATTCACCCCAGTAGAGGGTAAGAATCCCACCCATCAAAAAAAAAAAAAAAAAAAAAAAAAGAAAAACGGTGTCCTAGTATGACACTAAACTGCATTTGATAGTGAGGTTCCAGTTCTGGAGCGTGTGAAGTATCCATCATTGCCATTACTCCCAGGTCAGAGTTGACCTGGGAGTAGTGGCAATGATGTATACTTCACACACTCCAGAACTGGAACCTCACTATCAAATGCAGTTTAGTGTCATACTAGGACACCCTGTTTTTCTTTTCTAGAAAAATAATTAAAGAAACAACTACACAAAAAAAAACACCAGTTTTGTTTTTTTTCAGCAAGTTTAAAATAACAGTAAATGATAAGAAAATACACTGCTAGCCAGTTATTTGACAATACTTGAACTTTAGGTCATTTGGAACATGGAATCTCATTGGCTTAGAGAATCACATGATCAGATGATGCTGGGAAAATGGGATTATATATTGAGTTAGAGCACTTGAACTAGGTAGACATGATTTTGATTTGTGCTTCTGAACTCCCCAAGCACCCACAGGTAAATAATGATTTTGAAAATAAATAAGTGTACACTAAAATATGTCTCAGTGTTTCTTAGTGATAAAAAAAGAACAGATAGAGCACAAGAGAAAAAGAACAATGTGAGAGAAAAAAAATGATGGGAAAAGAGGCAACATAACAATACTCCTTTTTTACAAAGATATTTTCAGGCAAAAATAAATCAAGGCAAACTTGGAAACCCACTTTCCACCATTAAAACATACTCACACACACAAATGTTATGAGGGGGGGGGAATACTCATGGCATAGTGGATAACATGATGGACTGCAATATCATAGTAAGTTAGTTCAAACTCCTGTCACTTTTGTATTAATACCTTTGTGAAAAGTATGACCCCTCTCATCCTCCTAGCTCTGAGTTAAATAGTACCACAATTTTTTTTTCTAAAAGGATGGCATTGGCATTAAATAACCCATGAAGATTAATATGCCATTAGATAAAGAAACCAAACAAATGTTATTGTAAACAATGTATATAACAGGTGAGGCCAAACTTGCAAACAATGTAAGAGCCATAAATGATAATGCTCAGATGTTTGAGAGATGCAGGACATTAATAAAATTAATGCAGATATCAAAGACAAGTAGTAAAAGACACATGGTTTTCACGAGTTCTCATTACAACAAGCCACACATTTCTAGCTCTCAATTTAGGTCAAAATTTCAAGAACATTTGAATATTAATGGTCTAAGAGCCGCATGTGGCTCTCAAGCTGTGGTTTGGCTGCCCCTGGTATATTACAAAACTTGCAAATAGATATTAATGAGAATAAAAGTCTGCATGTTTATGCCCTCAAATCTAAGAATACACCGACAAGCAGGTCTTCAGAAAGCATTTAAAATAATAACCAAGTTTTGCATTTCTCTCAAAATATATCACATCTTTCACAGCAGGATATTCAAGAGTTATGGCTGCATTACATTATGGTATTCATCAATCTTGCAAGATTATGAATATGTGTTTGCACTGGCCTGGTTGTACAGGATCAGGGTTTTTCAAATTTTTTTTTTTTTTTACTGAAAGCCACAGTCAGAACAACAATTTAAATTGCAACCCATTAAACCTAAGTATAATGATATGAAATAAGTAACTCAAAGATAAACACTGTTCCCATTTTTATTTTGCGACCCACTGAAAGGTTGGGACCCATAGTTTGAAAAAACCCCGGTATAGATAACCAGCAGTTGCCAATACAGCATGTATCCCCTCTTCAAAACACTGTTATTGCCCAAATGAAGAGAAAGGTACTATACATCATGACATTAGTACCACCACAGGAGCTACCAGAATTAGTGCAAGGAGTAACCGTGACATAATGGCTAACATGCTGAACTACAACATAGTACTAAGCGAGTTCTAACTCCAGTTGCACTATTGCATTCACTTTTGGACTATTACCCTTGGAAAAGGTATGAACCACCTCATACCCCAGCTATAGGTTAAATAGTGCCACTACTTGTGTTCTACAAGGACGGCTT
The DNA here is from genome assembly GCA_023376005.1 of Doryteuthis pealeii. Taxonomy (NCBI): domain Eukaryota; kingdom Metazoa; phylum Mollusca; class Cephalopoda; order Myopsida; family Loliginidae; genus Doryteuthis; species Doryteuthis pealeii. Next base: position 24,499,166 of record CM042141.1, on the reverse strand, counting down.
TGTCATTAAATAAAGCACAAAGGTTGATATGCCATTAAACAAAGAATCAAAACCAAAACAGAATTAGGTTGAACACAACTGGCCTTGGCATAGTTGTATAGATTACTAGCAGTTGCCCATGCAGCATGTGTCCCTTCTTCACAACACCGATGATGTCCAAAGGAAGAGAAAGGTGCTATACATTACAACATGGTATTAGTGTCACCACAGGAGCTACCAAAATGTGGCTGAACAAAACATAGGAAGCTCCTAGTTATGATTTCAGTTTTCCTTCTCCTAGATTGGTTGCTAGATATCCAGATTTATGTATTGGCTGATATGCCAATACATAAATCTGGATATCTAGCAACCAATCTAGGAGAAGGAACTGCCAATATTGTCCTAACCAAACCTTTCTGAAATTTCTCTTGCACATAAGTAAACTAAAGTCAGTAGAGTGGTCTATCAGTAACAGCCAGACAGGGAGGGAGTCTGTCCCCTTTTTGCTAGTGCTAGACCAGGAATATTGTTTTGCATCTGAAGTGGAGCACTACATCTACCATCAGCTCCCCACTTTAATGCACAGATCCAAGCACCGAGTTTGCAAGGGCCATTATCGAACCCAAAACAATGTGGTTCCTAAGCAGATGTTCTACCAACTGGGCTAAAGTAGAATATATTTGGAGGGGGGGGAAAAACAACTTTTTAATCAATATCTATGAAAGAAAAAAAGATTACTATCTTTAAAAGACAAAATGTTACTAGTAAGAATCAACTAATGTTTTAAAAATTCAGATTTCCACCTATTTATGTGACTAGCAGGAAATGTTAAAACCAAATGCTTAAATGCCATTAACCAAAAATAAATTTAATGAAAAACAGCCCTTTTAACATGCCTAGATGCACATCTTATAAAAATATACAAAACAGCTCATAGTCAATAGGCTGCAAAGATGTAAATACAGAAAATTTTTAAAAAAAGCTTTCAAATTAGATAAGTAGTTCAGAGAAGCTGAGAAAAAAATGGGATAGTATTGGAGATCTTGTATGATCGGTTCCACTCTACACTGACAGGTATATCTCAAGTGAAAGAGAAAAGGTGAGAAAAGCTAAAAAATCTGAGGACTCAACACAAGTAGTAAATCAGTGTAGAAAACTAATTTGAAACCAAAATAAAAGTTTCTTCTGTAAAATCTATTAGTTGTGATATAAAAAGATTCTATTAAAAGATGGTAAAAATGTCAGACTGAGAAGATTTAAGGAAGGCAGACCAATACAAATTGAATTTTAAATATCTCAAATTTGTTTTCTAAGTATTTTTCTCTGCAAGATTTGGTAATGCAACCAACTCAAAAAAATTTAAGCAAGTTTAAAAAGCTCTTCTACTGGATAGTCTACTTGTAAAATCTACAAAGCAAGTTGTGATTTCATTATTAGTGGCATCTTTTTCTTCAACTTCCTTGACTACATACATATTTTATATCATAAAATGAACTGACCCCTCATACCAAAAGAAATAAAAAATTAAAAGATAGACATATCCTGTAATCTAGTTTGGCTGTGAGGATGCTACTCATATAGCATATCTTGGGCAAGAATAGCCAGACGGAGCCCATCCTTCTCCAGGTCTACAACTGGTTTAAATTGAGTTTTCCTTCTCCTAGACTGGATGCCATACCAAGGTTAAAGAACCCAGTCCGGTCTATCATTAACCCACAGCTTGAGGGAGAATAGTTGCATTCATACCTTTCCCATAGGTATTTAGTGCTATGTGAAATACAAACAGCCTCGTTCAGGATTTGAACTCTGGTAGCCGAGTCCACTTCCTATATAGATAACCATTACGCCATGAGTGCCCCTTAAGAGTAAAGAACAAAACATTAAAAAAAAAAAAAAATTTAATAAAAAAATGTAAAAAAAAATTTTTTAAATCAATAAATTCCCAAAGGTTTCAGCTCTGAAAAATCTTAACTTCTCAGGTTTACAATGCTAATTCGAATTATTCGGATGTAACTCCGTTGTTAATAAAAATGTCAGTTTCATTTTTAACCAGGTTTGAAATGGTCTAAGGTAGGTACTCCTTTTTTATAAACTTACTTAAACTATTCAAATGCTTGTAAAAGCTGTTATTTCAAATGAAATCATCTATTTGAGAAAGGATTAACTACATCCAAAATTAATCCTAAGAATAAAAATCTAAGCCAAGAGAGGGGGACCTAAATAAAAAGTAATGAATTATAAAAAGAAGATTTTTTATTTCGTCATAAAAACAATCATCTTTGCATCCAATTCATTAGTCAAAATAAAAGATAATCTTTTTTTTTTTTAATTATGTCACTCATTTTAAGCAGGTGATAAGTAAAAGAAAAACAAAGAAAATATATTCGTTTCTAAACGAAATAAAACAGATGATATATAAAATAATGGGAAGTATTATGTTTATATCAGATTAGTCAAAAGACAAAAGATTGTGTTTTTTTATTTGTTGTTTTGTTTTTCAGTAGGAAAAAAAGACAAAGTTGTCCTAGGGAATAATAAAATAAAGAGAGAAAGAGAAAGTTGTTCACAGGCGGTGATTTAATCCAATATAAATGGGAGGTTGGGTCAGGATAAAGACAGTCAGATATAATTGTGTGTAAAAAAAAAAAAAATAAATAAAAAAGAAGCTATTCTCAGCTTAGGCTTCCTTTTATAAATGTAGCTTCTTTTTTCTTTCTTTCTTTTTTTAGCATACGTTAACGTCTCGTTTAAACAATTGTCTCTACTATAAAACCAATTCTGGACCCAGATAAAGTACAATAATAACATGCGCCATGCAGCATGTTCCTTGCCCGTCGCTAGTGAAATGGAGCAGGTGACATAGTAAATTGGCATTGTAAACAAAATTGACAGCAAATAAAAGAGTGTGTCGTATCTTTTTAAATATTGTTTGTGGTGTTTTGAATGTATATATTTTAAAAATAAATAAATAAAAAGGCGGTAACAGAAAACTGTATATGCGATCTAAAAGTATTTTAAGAACAAATGCACAAAGAAACCAGCTGGTTAATGAGGTTGGGGTTAAAACGACTTATAAGTGAAGTAACGGTTATCGTCGTAGGAAATGAGTCGGCAACCAGAGTTCAAATCCTGGACGAGTCTGTTTGCGTTTCACTTCGTGCTAATAATACTCTTGGGAAATGCATGAATACACGTGTACTCCTCCTAGCTATGGGTATAAGTAGGGCAGATTGGGTTCAATAGTCTTGGTTAAGCAACCAATTTAGGATTTTTTTTTTTAATTCAAACAAGCTTTACTTCACTTAAAATATAAAAATTGACCTTGTGTCACATCCTGTGTGCGGCGAGTAAAGAAAATTGTTTTGGGGAATTGTAGAGAAATTTTAGAACCAATTTAACATTAAAAAAATCTTGCTAATCAAAATGACACTAATTTCTCTGGCGTCCAAAAAAGACGTTTAAAAAAGCCGAAAAATGCCTAAATGACGGATAAAAATCAATGTAATAAAAAAAATAAAAAAGACTGAGGAAGAGAATCATTTTAATGAATGAATGAGAAAGGAAAAAAAAGATTCAAAAAAATAAATATTTTTAATGGATTTAAACAAGCAAAAACAAATCCATCCTAAAATAATGATGTCATTTATGGTTGTTGTTGATTATAACACATTTAGGTTTTTTATATCTTTTTTTTTTAAATCAACAACCCCCTCTCCAGGTATTGTCAAAATTAAGTATGTCATAATAGAAAAAATAAACAAATAATCAAAAACAAAATAAATATTGTAGACAATACTTTTAATTTTTTTGATCGACTAAAACAACATAACATTTTTTAATGAATAATTGTCGAATTATTAATGTTTAAATAATATTTTCATCAAACTAGAAATAATGGAGATGTTATTTAATTGCACACCCATAGAACACATGGTGAATGGTATGTGTTACACATTAACACCTTTTTTTTTTTTTCATTTTCTCATTAAAAAAAATGTAACGGTTTAAACCGGTTGTGATTTGAAGGGCATGTCTCTTTTGTGTACAACTTGTGAATAATACAGAACAACTTGATCTTTAGATTTTATGAAAACACTGAAAGAGAAAGGCCAGATTTTTCTATCTTCAACTACAGTAGTAGTAGTAGTAGTAGTAGTAGTAATAAACGAGGTACCTAGTTGCCTTTTGCAGCTGAGGTATTTATTACTACAAAATTACTCACTTTCGTGAGTACTATATTAAATCTATGTGTAAACAAAAGTAGCTTTAATTGCTTTTAAAACTATTTTTTCCTAGAATTTTAGTTTCTTAAAAAGTTAACTTTCTTTTATAAAAATATTTATTTTTAATATTTTTTAAAATTATTCTATTTTGTATAAGAGGCTTTTTTGTTTTCTTTTCAAATTTTACTCAAATGACAAGGTTTTCTCAAATATGTTTTAAAAATCTAAAAAGTCAGCCCCTCACGTGGTGTAATAGTTAGCAAGCTAGATTAGATAACCATTGTTAGTTAATGAGTTCGAGTCTCACTCGATGCCCACATACGTCTGGTCTTGTGCCATAACTAGGCTTAGTAAATAACTAAGTTTAAAAAGTTAACCAGTACATTAGATGGTGGTAAAGAATTTACCCTTTCTTTTTTTTTAACTTCACAATAAAATAAATAAAATAACAGTGCATAAAAGGTTTTAAATTGTTTGCAAGGCAGCAAGGTTGTTTTGTTGGAGTTGAGCCTATTCACAGTAAAATTTAAAATTAAATCATTTAAATTTCAGCTTAAAATAAAGTATTTATTAAATGATTATTTTAAAATATTTCTTTCCTATTGTCAATCTAGGTATTTTTAAATTATGCAATTTGGTAGACTTTATTTTCTAAAATTTGACTTAAATGACAAATTTTCTTAAAGATTTAATTTAAAAAGTTAACCGGTAAATTAAAGGGTGGTAAAAGGTTTAGCCGTCTTTTCTTTTTTTAACTTCACAATAGACAAAAAATAAAATTAAAATAAGAGTGCATAACGGTTTTAAATTGCTTGCAAGACAGCAAGGTTGTTGTTTTAGACTAGAGTTAAGCACAGTTTTTTTTTTAATTAAATCATTTAAATCCCGGCTTTAAATAAAGCAATAATATTAAAAAGAAACAGCACAAGGATTTATTACATTAAATAAACAAATGAATAAATTTAAGAAAACAAAAAACGAGAAGTAATAAGATTTTTTGTTTCTTATACTCGTGAAAAAATAACACTTAATAGAGACGACACGCCTTAAAAACGACACAAGGAAGGAAGAATGATGGAGAACTTTTCACAGATCAAATGGTCGTCGTTGCCGGAGATGATAACAAATTATTGAAATATTTTCAAGTGTTGTTAGAAAAAAAAAGTTCCTCTTTGGAAATATTTAGGTCATGTCATTTACTTTTTAATAACAATGGGAAAATAGCTAATGAATGTAAAAATGTTGTTTTTTTTTTATTATAAACAAATACACTCTAAACAACAAAAAAAAAGAAAAACTAAAATATTAACATAACTACGAAAAATCTACCAAAAGCCGAATTCCACCTTCTATACAGAACAAATTACGATAACAATGGTCACCTGAACTTACACATAGCCTATTTATTTTATTTTTAACGATTGAGACTTTTTTTAAATCTAATTTTGCAGCTTACGAGGAAATAATTATAGCCAGTGATTTTTTTAATGTCATGTTTTTAAGTGTCAAGCCGATTTAAAATGTTCAATATTTTGTTTAAAAAATAAAGATAAGTTAAGATGAAGGTCACAACATTTATCATAGAGCGTGACCCTTGGTGGATATTTATTTTATTAATAATATATCAAAATATACCTATATCACTTTTTTCTTTTCTTTTTTGTCTTATTAAAACTAAACAGTGAACAACACCCTTAACTGTACTCATTTTACCTAGTGATTATTTTCCACTATTTCCAAACTGGACAAACCTCGATGATTTTTTTACGTCAATAATATTATGGTACCAACGGATAACACATCTATCTTTATTACATCAAAAAATTTAATAATAAAAGATGAAAACTATTTTTTTAAATTATCATTTCGTCTATGCATACCACTACAAAGCAGAGTAAGGTTTAAATTCCAACTACCTAATTATTTTTAATAATAACACAAAAATAAAACCATTGAAAAAAATGACAAAGCAAACAAAAACAAAACAAAACAAAACTAAAACCTACAGATCAAATAATTAAAAAATATTCAACGAGATATAAAATGTATTTTATGTTCTTTTCATCTTGAAGCAAATAACTTTTTTACCAAGTTTCATATTACGAATTTGTGGGATTTTTTTTAAATTGAGATTTTTAAGACGTAATACAAAAAAAATAAATAAATAGATTTCAAAATTAATTTATTATGATAATGATAATACAGAGGTAGTTTGTTTGTGTTTATCCAACATGTATTCAGTACATTTTACGATATAGTAGACATATGATCAAACACACGTCTCATGTTCATTATCGCAGAGTTTCTCTCTGCTTATTCCAAGGTTAACTAATTTTCTACATTTTCCATTAATGTCTCTTGATTTCTTCGCTTTTAATGTCCGAATTTATTGTCAAAAATTGTAAATAAGACATTTTTAATAAGAAGGATGGCAAAAATTTAAAAGAGAAAAAAAAAAGCGACCGAGGGCTTTTTTTCTCTTCATAATTGAAAAATAGATATCTTAATTTCTTCGGTTTTAGCATTTAAAACACAAACCAGGAAATTTTCAAAAACAACATTAAAAAAAATAAATAAAAAGGGGACTTTAAAAAAAAATTATAAATTTATTCAAACAAATAATTGCAAATAATGTGAACTAAAATGCCAGTTTCTTTTTTAAAGTCGACGACTTGCCACATTTTTTCTTTTCTTCGTTTTTTTTTTTTTTTTTGAAATGCCGTCGTAAAATTCTGTAAGTGATCCCCCACTTTGTAACCAACTTTCCACTCGATCGAAATGAAAACATTTTTTAAAAATCAAACTGCTATAAACAAAAGGCGATCTTCGTTCGACCGGTCACCGTGATCGCCCTGAAACGTGTCAGGAGCCCCAGATACCCTAAATAAACACAAAAAGAAGACTTAGAAAAACCGAGAAAATTCACACCCCGGGGTCCGGCTCTACTACTGCAATGCAATAGTAGTAGTAATTATTCTTCTCTACTTATGTTTTTTGGGAGAAGAGAGACTGCTATTCTTGACACATCATATTCAGAAACAGAGACGAAACATGCAGGGCGTACGCCAAAAGAAAAAGGGGATAAAAATCCCCATTGATTGATCCATCGACTACTTACGTCCTTTTTCATGATCATATCCAACAACAACAAAGTAGTCAGCCAGGCGAGACATGACAACTACCTCCAAGACTTTATATTCCAACTACCCAGTGCCATTACATGGTCGCCATCTTGTTCCAACTCTAGCTGGAGTCGACAGCAAAGGCGCAGCATTTACACCAAGCGACCAGCCAAGAACAAGGGAGACAATCCTTTCAATACGGTCAACCCGGGAGTTAGAAAAAACACACTTTGATTTTTGCATTTATATATTAAGTCCATAGTAATTGATATTATTGTATTATTATTGCAGATATCACCACCACCACCAACAACACCAATAATAATGATAATAATAGTAATTAATAATAATAATAATAATAATATTTTTCAAATTATCATCTTCATCAAAGGTTTAATAAATAAATTAATAATTAAATTTCATAATTATTATAAAGAACTATCATAAAAAAATTCAAATAACTGGCTATAAGGAAATTTACTTGTTTGAGGCTGAAACAATCCACTAGCTTTTTTAATCCTTATCCATGTTGTTGTCTTCTACTATAAGAGTACCATAATGGCCTTCATATATATATATATATATATATATATATATATATTATATATATATTTTTACCAACCCCTCCGCATGAGCGGGATGTGACGCAAGCTCAATTTCTTAAACAGAGTTTACCAGGTTTGAATTAAGAGTTTTCCTTCTCCTAGACTGATTGCCTAACTAAGGTTAAAGAGCCCATTCTGCCCTACTATTTTCCCATAGTTTAAGAGAGAATAGTTGAAATCATACCTTTCTCAAGGGTATTAGTGTTTTGTAAAATGCAGACAGCCTTGTCCAGGATTTGAACTCCATTTTGCTATGTCCATTTCTTACGATAGTAACCATTACACATGCACCTCCACAGTTACAAAATCTTTTAATTGCAAGAAAAATTACGTGATCATAATAATGTTGCAAGAATTTTTGGATGAAAAAGAAAAAAAAACAGTTTCAAAATATACATTAGTTGTGTGCAAAAGTTCCCAGTGCTCTTTTTTTGAAAAATCAAAACTTAATTTACAGTTTCTTGCACAGACTGAGTAAACTGATGTTAGAAATTCTAAATACAGTAACACCTCACCCTATGTTGTTAATTGGTTCCAGTCAAAAAAACGACTAAAGTTGAAATAGCCATTATTTAGATGCAATTATCTGACCTAGGCCTAACCTAGCCTAGATTTTTTATGTTAGCCAATGTAATTGGTAAATGTTAGTAAATTATGAAGCCTACCGGTAGCTTAGCTTATTTTTTTTATGTCAACCTACATAATCGGTATATTTTGGTAAATTTTAAGCATAAACAATCAATACAACCCGGAATTAACAGTACCATACAGTATGAATGATACAACTATTTCTACAGATGATGTAAATATTATAATATTTTATATAGCTTTTAAGATTTTAATATTTCAACATTTTTGAAAAGCAATGTGTCTTCAAAAATGACGTTGATTGAAATGGAAGTATAACTATTTATATACATCCATGCAAACTAGCATGGTCCGTGTTGACCGTACCCCCTCTCTCAGGCAGCACCTGCCCTCTCATCTAAGAGGAGTAAAAAGATCATGTTTGTTACCCAGATCCTGAGGCACCCCTCAAGGAGAATGCTCACAAGACCACACCTTTTTTGCACTGGTTACTGCATAAGGTTCGATATATGCCTGGCTCTCCACGTAAAAAAAAAGACTTTATATCAATCTGACTTGGTGGAGGGTCAGGTTGGTTAGTTGGTTGGTTTTATGGCATGTCAACCCTTGTTGGGTTATTTTATGCCAAAGACAATTTTTTTTGTTGGGTATTCAATTTTTTTTCCAACTCATTTTTTTTTTTAAACACACTTTTTAATACTCTTTTTTTATCTATGTAACCCATAGATGAGACCCTAAAAGTTACTATCATTCCAGATCAGAGTGGACCTAGAAGTAATATAATTGTGATAAAGGGGTACTCCACATTCACTAGAGTTCCAAAATTGGAACTTCACCACTAGATGCAGTTTAACATCATACTCACTAAGACCCCCAGTCACCGCCTTTTAGCACATATATGGTAAAAAAGGTTGGAGCATTACCATAAGGGCAATAGGGTTGTGACAATAGGGGTTAGGGCTTGATGTGGCTAGCCGATTGATCATAAGGGGCTTCTCTGATCAAGTATCTAGCCTAAATAATGGCCAAAGTGGAGTGTTGAATGTCATGAACTGCTCAGCCACCAGGATTCCGTCCTTAAGCATCATGGGTCGCCACCCATGGCCAACAACTGGTCCAATTGGGGGATTTTACCCCTCTGCAGAGGTGCAGTCAGTGTATTCTACAGGCGCAGCCAACAGGGCGGTTGGAGATCAGGAAAATAACTACATGCATGCTATTCAGATGTTTCATTAAAAATATGATTACTTATTTAATCCATCCTAAAGAGTCTTTTTTTTTTTTGTTCCCCCTAAATATCTGACTTTCTTGTTTTTCATCTATACATATATAAAGATCAGTTGTGTGTATGTATGTATGTCCGGAGGAAATTACGAAGTGCAAAACAATCATTTTTTTTCAGGCATAAGGTCTATTTACATGGGGATTTTTATGGGGCATCCAGCGAGGATTAAACTCACTATTTAGGAGTAACACATCTGCAAGACTAGCTTGCTAACCATTATACTACTTTGTTTTTGTTTTTTTTTGTTTGTTTTTTTCTCCTCTACCCTGGTGACGACAGGTAGCCGCTTCTAGTAAGTAAATAAAGTAAAGTTGGCAGAGTGGCCTATTGTTGGTATCAACCTGACAGCAAGGGAGTCTATCCCTTTTTTGTTAGCGCTAGACCAGGGAGATTGTTTTTGATGAGGTGGAGCACCACACAGCTCCCCACTTTACCGCACAGATCAGATTACCCAATCTGTGCTACTCATATGCTTAGTTGATGGGGACTGGTATCAAACCAGAAATCTATCAATTCCTAGGTGGTTGCTCTACCAACTGAGCTAAACCAATCCCTACAATAAGTAAATAGTTAAGTACATTTTCAGCACCTAGTACTTATGTAACTTGCAAATCAAATGTCAATGCTAAGATAAAACATGTCCTGTCAGTAGGGCATGGAATATGTTAGCTGAATCACCTGCAGAGGGGTAAGATAAAAAAAAAAAGTATCCTGTGTAGTATTTGTCTGAAATTTTTAAATGAGGCTTGATTTGTATTATTTAGATTTTTCGGACTGTTGTACTCATCTTTATTGTTATCTATACAGTAGGGCATGGAATATGTTAGCTGAATCACCTGCAGAGGGGTAAGATAAAAAAAAATGTATCCTGTGTAGTATTTGTCTGAAATTTTTAAATGAGGCTTGATTTGTATTATTTAGATTTTTCGGACTGTTGTACTCATCTTTATTGTTATCTATACAGTAGGGCATGGAATATGTTAGCTGAATCACCTGCAGAGGGGTAAGATAAAAAAAAATGTATCCTGTGTAGTATTTGTCTGAAATTTTTAAATGAGGCTTGATTTGTATTATTTAGATTTTTCGGACTGTTGTGCTCATCTTTATTGTTATCTATACAACGTTTCAGCTGATGTGCCTTCTTCAGGTGTTTCTTGTAAAACTCGGGAAACCTTCTCTTCAAACTCGGGAACCTTCTTGTCAAACTTGGGAGCCTTCAAATCCAAATCAGGAGCCTTCACAGAACTTCAAACCAAAACCTTTATTCCATCCACCAGATGGTAGACAGTTCTCATTCCATTAACCACGACCGGGTACAAGTGTTAAACTATGTTAAGTATTCTATGATATTATCACCCTTGGCGAGGATTGAACTTACAGCCTAGAGATGATTGTCACTTAGAACTATATTAACTCAACCCTTATATCCGTTGTGCCATGTGTCCAACTGGTATTTTCCCAATCCATTTGCCACAAGTAGGATGTGACACAAGGTTGCAACTATATCCAGCGAGGATTGAACTCACTTTTCAGTAATAATGGATCTGCGAGAATAGCTTGCTACTATGATAGAATGCCTACAAAGAAGTATCATGTGTATGACACTAAACAGTATCCAGTGGTGAGGTTCAAATTCTAGAGTTCTTGAGAGTGTGGAGATACTGTTTTATTGCTATTATAACAGGCACAATTACGCAAACCAGGTACTATAACAAGTACGGATGCACTCATCGTGTAATGGTTATTGTCATAGGAAATGGACTCAGCAACCTGAGTTCAAATCCTAGACGAGTCTATTTGCATTTCACATGTTTTGCATGTTATGATTTTTGTAGCCATTTTTAGGCTGCAAGTGAGAGCACTTTACAGTGGAGATCCCTTGTGTTCCTTAGAGTTAGGTAGAATCCTTTGGTTGTTCCTTAGTGAAGAATCCTTGGTTGTTCCTTGGTTGCAGACCCATTTGTCCGTGTTGAATACGTGCAAATGGACGACTTTCAAGATCGGCGATTGAATAGTTAACTAACCACGTATTCAAGCATGCTGATTGGCTAGTTTTAATCCACACACCCATGCAGAGTCTATAAGTTTAAGTGGTGGGCCACAGCACATCTTATATTACCAAAATAATCCAACACCAATACCTTTAGGAAAGGTATGAATCCAACTATTTTCCCTCCACCAATGGATAAATAGTAGGGTAGAATGGGCTCTTCAGCTTTGGTATAGCAACCAGTCTAGGAGTAGGAAAACTCTAAATTCAAACCAGTTAAACTCCAGCTAAAAATTGACCTTGTGTCACATCCTGCTCATGTGGAGGAGTTGGGTAAATAGTAAATAGAGAAAGTGGTGTCAATATATGCATAGGAAAGGCATGAACTGCTATTAATAGGTTATTGATCATATGGCAATCTGATATTTCAGATAAAATAAAATGAGAATTCTTCTAAGTTGCAGCCATATCACTACTACTGTATGACTGCACTACTTGGACTTTAATGAAAGGCTTGGAGAAAAGCTAGATAGGAACTACACAAGGCTGATGGATGCTGTTTTGTTAAAATCCTGGAAGCAGCATCCCACAAAATAGATTCTGTATAGCCACTTACCTCTTATCACACAAATCACACTCACATGTACATATATATATATATATATATATATATATATATATATATAAATATATGTATATATATAGTTTGCTATATTTATCAGTAAAGAGTGCTCAATATAATTGATTTTCATTATCATCATCATCATCAAGTCACACTGACTGCATGGATTCACATGACGCTCTCTCACCAACTGTCCCTATTGGTTATCACCCCTTGCAGATCCTCCAAAAGGCATCCAGAATCCGCACTCAGCTGAGTGATGTAGATTTTTGTTGGTCAATTTACACTGGTATGTCTATGTGTCAGTGTCCACAGGTGAATGTCACTTATGAGTTAATCTTTGCTTCTCCAGCAGTGTCCAGCATGCAGTGATGCTGATAGCTTTTTAATTTAGTGTGTCCTCGGACGCACATATTTGTTTTGAATGAGTCCCTGAGAAAATTCATGGGAAATAAAACTAAAGTTTCAGTCGGTAGAGCACTTAGCTAGGAATTGCAAGGTTCCTGGTTCAATACCGGCCCTCACCAATTCAGCATATGATCTGTGCGATAAAGTGAGGAGCTGATGGTAGATGTGGCACTCCATCTAAGACGCAAAAAACAATCTCCTTGGTCTAGCGCTAGTGAAAAGGGGATAGACTCCCTGACTGTCTGGCTGATACCGACATTAGCCTACCCCATCGACTTTGCTTTTACTTATTTATGAACTGGGGAAACAACTAAAGCCGTTTAACTCTTACCTTGTAACTTATCCTGTGTAATTCATTTCTAAGAAACTATTGAAATGTATTCACAGTTAGCTTGAAATGGTGAGGGAAGAAAAAAGAAAAACACTGGGATGCATGGATATGATTTTATTGCGTCCTTTTAGATCTTTGTGTGTCAGGGATGCAGGACACATACCTATCAGCATCTCTGAGCATGTCTTGTTCATCTTACCTGGAGGGTTTGTGTGATAGGATGTAAGTGGCTGTACAGCTGCTTTTTTGTGAGGTGCTGCTTCCAGGATTTGTTTAAGACAGCACACAGCATCCTTGTGTAATTCCCATCTAGCCTTTTCTCTAAGTGTTTTGTTAGTGACCAAATGGTGCAGCCATACAGTAGCACTGACACAGCTACATCTTGGAAGAATTCTCTCTTTATCTTATCAGAGATCAGGTTTCCATATGATCAATAATCTGTTTATAGCAGTCCATGACTTTCCTATGCATATATTGACATTGGTTTCTGTAGATGAGATATTACTACCAAGGTATGTGAACCAGTCTACTAATTTCAAAGTCAACAGTGCTTAGTAACTGTCAGTTTGTCATCTGTGCATGACTTTGATTAGAAATCGCATAGGAAAGAAACCGACCAAGCACTGTTGACTGTCTATGCTATCTCGATGGTAAGCCTCTAAAATCAGTAGACCAATTCATGTACCTAGGTAGTAATATCTCATCCACAGAAAGTGATGTTAATGCACGCATAGGAAAGACATGGTCTTCTGTAGACAGATTATCAATCATATGGAAATCTGATCTCACTGATAAGTTAAAGTGACAATTCTTCCAAGCCATAGCTGTATCATTACTACTGTATGGCTGCGCCACTTGGACCCTAACAAAGTACCTAGAGAATAAGCTAGATGGGAGTTGCACAAGAATGCTGCATGCAGTCTTAAACAAATCAAGGAAACAACACCACACAAAAAAGCAGGTGTATGGCCACTTGCTCCCTATCATGCAAACCATCCAAGTGAGATGAACAAGACATGCTGGACTCTGCTGGAGAAGCAAAGACAAACTCATAGGCAATGTTTTCCTGTAGAAATCTGCACATGGGTGCACCAGTGTTGGCTATCTAGCAAAGACATACATTGATCCGCTCTGTGTGGATTTTGGATGCTGCACAGAGGACCTCCCGAGAGCAATGAACGATAGCAAATACTGGCAAGAGACTGTTATGGATATCCGTGCTGCTAGCACAATCTGATGATGATGATGAAGCTTTTTCTTTACCAATCATATTGCTCTGTTCAATAATATTGAAAATCAAGCTCTCAACTTGGACCTGAACAACTCTAACATTCTGCTGTTGGGAGAAAGGTCCAACTTAAAATCATCCTAATGCCAACTGACTTGGTAACCTATCTACAGATATATATATATATATATATATATATATATATATATATATATATATATTATATATATATATATGAGGTAGGTAGAAGGATGGTGAACAAGAAATGAAAACTCAAAACAAATCTGAGAGTTGAAACGTTTCGTCCGAATTCATACGTACATCTTCAGTCGAATGATTTTTATTGAAAGCAAAATTTTTTGTGCGAGTATAAGTGACGGAAGTGAAGGGAGGGGGTTAGGGGTAGGCATGAATGAAGTGAGGGTAGTATACAGGAAGTGGAGAGAGGATGGGAGTGGATGAGCACAGGGGTGGGTTAAGGAAGGGGGTAAAGTTCTGGTGTGTTTGATGTCAGCAGCAGATGAGGAGGAGAGAGTTGGGTGACCTAACTGACCCAGTAACCTAGGTCACCTAATCTGTTGATTTTGTTTACTAACAACTGGTGAAAAGCAAAATTCCGTTCCTTTGAAAACAGCTCACAACTGGGGTGCCTATTGGTGACTTGATCCGACTTTTCTAATATTGCAAAAAAAGCCTTAGCAGGAAGATTCTTGGGGAACTGTATGTAATGTCACAAGCGGGGGAACCAGAATTTCAAATCAATAAAATCCAACAAAGATGATCTAAAATCTGGATAACCTTCTGTGGCAACAGATACGATCACATTGCAAAATTTTGGCAAAGCAGGACTTTTGTCCCTACCCCCACCCTGCCTACTAACTCCCTAGTTTTGGCAACTGCAGTCTTTTTTTTTTTGTGCCCAAAAAATCCACCTTGAAAGGTTATCAGTTACAGTCGATAGAAGTGATAGAAGAAAATGTGTTTATAAGATCTGCACGATCCTTTCTAGAATACCAGAACTGGAAAAAAAAAAATTCTGAGAATGGTTATCAACAGTGGATGGGGGGGGGACTACTTTAAAGGAGTCAAATCGCATTAAGTTGTATGTAAGGCAGTGAATTTTTCTTTTTGTTCATTTCCCCAAAAAGGGGGTCCTGGGTATAACACTAAACATTACCTAATGCTGGAGCTCCATTTCTGGAGATCAGGAGAAGTTGGAGTACCCCTTCTTATCATTACTTCCAGATCCACTCTGACCTGGAATGGTAGTATCTGTTGGGGTCCCATCTAGGAGTCAAATAGATTGTTTCAAAATTATTTGATTTAATAGGACCGAATTGCAAAAAAAGACAAACAAACCTTAAGATAAAACTACAAACAAAAATGTAAATATGGGTTATTTCCTATAACTCCAACATAAACAAAGGGAACCACTCTTGATTGATAAATCATTTATTTATTTATTGATCTACTAGGAAAAAAGAAGACAGGGTTAGGGTTAAGGTTAGGGTTTAGGGTTAGTTTAATGGGAAAATAAATAAATAATTTATCAGTCAAGAGTGGTTCCCCTTTGTTTATGTTGGAGTTATAGGAAATAACCTAAATATGTATGTACCATAAATGTGATTCCCTAACCTTTAGGCATAAAATAACCCTAGACAAGTTGACATGACAGCTGATGCTGAAGCTCCAGTTATGGAGATCTAGGAAGTTTGGAGTACCCCTTCATTGCCATTACTCCAAGGTCCACTCTGACCCAGATTGGTAGTACCTCTTAGTTAGTGTTCCATCTATGGGCCAAATAGATCTTTTTAAAGATGATGCGTATTTGATAGGACCATGTGCAAAAAGGAAAGTGATGTTAATGCATGAATAGGGAAGGCACGGTCTACAATAAACAGATTATCAGTCATATGGAAGTCCGATCTTGCTGATGGGTTTAAACTTTTACTTACCTTATTATTATTAGGTACTTCAAACCATACAACTGTGTGCAAATTGGAGGAGGAGGTGGGGGAGAGGGAGTTCTCAAAGTAGTTTTGACTGAAAGAAGAAAAACCCTTTGGTTTGAATTCAGAGTTTTTCCTTCTAGACCGGTTGCCTAACCCAGATTAAAGAGTCCAATCTGCCCTACTATTTACCCATAGCTGGAGAAAGAATAGTTGGACTCGTACCTTTCCAAGAGTATTAGTCCTATGTGAAATGCAAACAGCCACATCCAGGATTTGAACTCATCTTACCGTATCTATTTCCTACAATGATAACCATTACACCACATGCCTCCAACTAATTATTCGTATTAGATAGAAATACTTGATATTTTATAACTGTATGCAAAAAAAAAAAAAAATTGAGATAAAAAATATATATATAAATGTATAATGAATGTGATTCTCTAACCTCTAGGAATGAAATAATCCTAAATGGTTTGACATGCTATTGTCATGTTAGTGTACTGTTAGTATAAACTGTTTGAAAAAAATATATAATAATTAAATAAATAAATGAATAGATAATAATAGAATTTATAAATCTCAGCCTTTGTTCACAAATCTATACATAGGTATATATTAATAATTGCGTTCCTTAATTGTACGACCGGTATCATCTTGCAACACCCTCTGGTTAAAAATGAGATCGTCCAAACCATCCAAAATGAAATGCAAAAATGTAAATCATGATTATCTGGTGTTGTTTATCTGCTGAATTCTTATTTCTTATGAGTGTTGTCACCTCAGCTAAATAATGGACCATTCCGTTTTTATTATAAAGAAAAGGAAGAAAAAGGACATGCTACACAGAAAAAAATATAATAAGAAAGAAAGAAAGAAAGAGAATAGGAGAAAGATAGAGAGAGGGGTAGTGATAACACTAATCAGTTTCAATCGAACATAAGGAAAAGATGAAAAGAAGGAAAGAAAAAAGTGAGAAAGTTAAATCAAAATTATTATACTTTTTACATAAGGAACTATTTTGCAATCGGTCATAAGTAAACATACCAAACGTTGCAATAATTAAATTATTATACTGTGGTTAAACATCAATAATTCTATTCATATCTTTTCAGTATTTCTATCTAATCTTATTATAATGGAGATTGTGTGTTTTTCTGTCTGTAATCGAAACTATATTCCTGCTCAAGTCACAATTCTCTTAGTTATTGACATCACATTCTCCATGATCTTATTTTTATCTAAACCTCAATTATTAATAAAATTGTCTTACATTATTAATACTGTTAACTATGT
This sequence comes from Doryteuthis pealeii, assembly GCA_023376005.1. Classification (NCBI taxonomy): domain Eukaryota; kingdom Metazoa; phylum Mollusca; class Cephalopoda; order Myopsida; family Loliginidae; genus Doryteuthis; species Doryteuthis pealeii. The sequence goes on along the minus strand of CM042141.1, from coordinate 24,481,537 downwards.
CTACATACTAACATCTTGCAATTATATTTATATATACAACAAAATAGCTGTTTACAGTGTGAACGGGAAGGCTAATTTGCATATTAATATTAAAAAAATCGAATTTAATAAATATGTGCTTAGTATTATTGATTTCTAACTGTTTGGTTTTATTTTAATGAATATAAGCAAAAATCTCTTCAATGAATCTTAAATGAAATCCATTAACAAGATAAAATAACTGTCATTTTATTCTTTACTTCCTCTTTTAACTAAATACTTAAATTAGAAAAAAATAACAATGAAAGACGAGAGTGATGGAAGAGTAAGTTTCAGTTGTTCCATTTTTTATTATACTCCCTCTGTTTTAAATATTTTATTATACTCCCTCTGTTTCAAATTTTTTTCTGTATTCTTATTTAGTTTCCTTTAGTTAGCCTTTCTAATTTAATACAATATTTTATTACATTAAAACTTAAATACTTGCACCCGGAGGGTGCATATATTTGCTAGTACAAATAATTCTTAAACAGATCTATTTGACTCATAGATGAGACGTTAACATTTACTACCACTCCAGGTTAGAGAGGATCTGGGACTAATGGTAATGAAGGGGTACTTCACACTCACCAAATTTCCGGAACTGGATCCTCACCATCAGATGAAGTGTTGTGTGACCCTCTTCTTAAATTCTTCTAATATTTCTACTGAAACACTTATTCTTCCATCGGAGTTTTCTGTTCTTTGTATTGAGGTTGGAGTTTTTCTTTCTGGGTGGGGCTTTCTTCTTTATATTGGATTGGACATCTTTCTCTTTTGTCTCTCTCTCTACGTTCAATTTTGATCCTTTTAACTCATGGAACAACATAGAGACATATTCTTGTGTCTATACACTTTTATTTCTCCAAATGTCTTTTTTCCCCGATATATTGTTGACCCGCATGCACATGGAGGGAGCGAAGACAGAAAAACGCATCTTATCCAAACATGCTACTAGACTCCTCAACTAACTTCTTCACATGATCTTATAAGTGATTTTTCACTGTTTTACTGTTAATTTTAAACTATTCTACACTACCTTCTTCTTCTTCTTCTTCTTCTTCTTCTTCTTCTTCTTCTTCTTCTTCTTCGCTATCTTCACAATATTATTTTTCTTCTTCTTCTTCTTCTCTTCTTCTTTCTTCTTCTTTCTTCTTCTTCTTCTTCTTCTTCTTCTTCTTCTCTTCTTCTTCTTCTTCTTCTTCTTCTTCTTCTTCTTGATTGTCTCCTTCTTCACCTACTTCTTCTTTGTCTTCTTCATTGTCTTCTTCTTTGCTATCTTGTTGTTGTTGTTGTTGTTGTTGTTTGTTCTTCTTCTTCTTCTTCTTCTTCTTCTTCTTCTTCTTCTTCGTCTCTGTCTTGATCATTTCTATCTTGGCAAATATCCCCCCCAATCAATACTTTTTGAATACACCTCATATTATTCAAATAACAACAATTGTCAGTTAGTCTTCTTGTTCTTTTCCTTCCAACAACACATCACATTTCTAATTCTCACCTCAACACAAATGTCTTCTCTTTCACACTGGTGACCCTCAACTTCAACTCCAATTCATTGGTGACCTTTAGATTAAGGTATATTAAAGATATAGATTTAAATTGGGCTGCGTGACTTATAAAAAGAAGGGAATTCTATCCGTAGTTAAAACCATAGAGTTTTTTTTTGTGTGTTTTTTTGTGTTTTTTTTTTTGGGGGGAAGGGGTTGGGTTTTTTATTTTTGGCCAATGTGAAAATCTGTTCAGGGTGATAAGGTTCTTAGCCAGAACTGAAAACTTGTTGGTATATCATCCTATACTCTAATCGTAAAGCTCATTTCTCAACTTTTTGTTTGTCTTAGATTTCGCTATTGCTACTAAAACATTTCTCAGCTGTAAGATCTCAAAAAAACAAACAAGTCGTATGACTTTTCTCTTTCCCACACTTCTTAAAAACATATTGTATCAGATATGAGTAACTGAATTTGTACTATAAAAAAACGTTCCAAAAGAAAGTTTTTATATCAAACTTGTTTTTTTCTTAAAGTATTTTGGTGTGATGAAATAAGGAGTTAATATCACAAGTACTTTAGTAACAGTAATTTCTTCCCTTGCTGTATACATCCAAAAGATTGTCTTACCTTCGTTTAATTATATTATGTACTAAACAATCCATAAATCCCTTGAGTTTACATATCAAATAGACAAAACTATAAAAATAGAGAACATAATAGGGCTGGTTTAGCTCAGTCGGTAGAGCACTTGCCTAGGAATCGCAAGGTTCCTGGTTTGATACTGGCCCTCACCAACTCAGCATATGAGTAGCACAGGGATCTGTGCAGTAAAGTGAAGAGTTGATGGTAGGTGTGCTGCTCCACCTCAGATACAAAAAAAATCTCTTTGGTCTAGCTCTAGTGAAAAGGGGATAGACTCCCTCGCTGTCTGGCTGATACCGACGTTAGACCACCCTGTCAACTTACTTTTACATTGAACAGGATAGAACAGAATTCATATAAAATAAAATAGACACCTTCATAGATATGAGATTTAGTTAGAAATATATGAATAGAATAAAATGGTTGGCTGGTGGGTGGTGGTTGGTTGGTTGATTGGTTGTTGGTTGGGTGTAATGGCATGTCAACACTTGTTGGGCTATTTTATGCCGAAAACATTTTATTTTATTCATTCTTGATGGATATTGAATTTTTTTAAACTCATTTTTTTCTATTTAACTAATAGATAGAATCCTAACAGGTACAACCACTCCGGGTCAGAGTAGACCTGGGAGTAATGGTGATGAAGGAATATTTCACTTCCCAGAACTCCAGATTTGCAACCTCACCATTAGATGTAGTTTAACATCATACACAGAACACTAAGACCCTCAGTCACCACTTTCTAGCACATATATGATAGAGGGTTGGGGGTTTGCCATAAGAGCAATAGGCTTGAGACAATAATATAGGTGCTAGAGCTTGACGTGACCAGCTGATTGATTGAAGGGGGCCTCTGAATGCCCGTCTAGCCTAAGTAAGGCTAAAGTGGAGTGTTGCATGTCATGGACTGCCCAGCCACTAGGGTTCTATCCTTAAGCATCACGAATCACCACCCAGGTCGGAGTAGACCAAGGATTAAGAGCAATGAAGGTGTACTCCACACACCCCAGATTTTCAGTTTAGTGTCATACTCAGGACACCCCATTGGGGGTAATGGGGAGTCTTACCCCTCTACAAGGGATACAGTTGGTACATTCTAAGCTCCACAAACATAATGAGAATTTTAGTAAACTTTAAACAATCACTTTTAACAATATTTAAATGATAAAATCTACAAAACTGAAGATGAACCTAATATGGAGGATATGATATCTATCTATTTGTCTATTTATCTATATCATCCACATTAGAATCATGTTTAGTTCTGTAGATTTTATCATTTACTAGCAGAGCTACCGGGCATTGCTTGGGATTTAAAAAGTCAAAAATGGATTACTTATCTATATTTATATATAGATTAATAAAAATGCGTTGGTTATTTCCTATAAGTCTAACATAAACAAAGGAAACCACTCTTGACTGATAAATTATTTATTTATTGATCTACTAGGAAAAAAGAAGATGGGGTTAGGGTTAGAGTTTAGGGTTAGGGTTTAGGGTTAGTTTAATGGGAAAATGAATAAATAATTTATCAGTCAAGAGTGGTTCCCCTTTGTTTATGTTAGACTTATAGGAAATAACCAATTCTTTTTCTATATTTTTGTTTTATCATCTTTTATTCTTTAGATATTCTTGCTTTAAGTTGTTTATTTTTATTATTCTTGTTTATGTTTATTTCTTTTATTTGTCTTTTATTATGTTTTATCCCTTATTAATTTGTTTTATTTTTTAATCATTCCTTGATTAATTTTTCAATATATCATTGATTTATATCCTTACTATATACTTATTTAGCTTTTCTTATGGAAAATGAGGGGTAAAAAGTTTTTTAATCCTTTCTCAGAGGATTAAAAAATATGGTGTGGAGTTTATTGAACTTTGGTCTATGCTGGTCTCTGCCAATTTTCTTTATAAAAAGATGTGCGCTTGGTTGTTGTACAAACAAACATACAGACAGATAGACAATATGGAAAATAATATTATCTATTTTCCACTTTATGGAAATAATAAACATAATAAGCCCAAAACAATTCTAATTATCTCCCTTTGTCTATAGCGACAGAGCCTAATGACTTAGCCATAAACTGATGAGAAAACTCATGCGATTGGCTAAGGGCCTTTGTCGGCGACCAATCAGAGCACACGTTACGAGGCTCAGTTTGGACCGCCAATTTTGATAGTGAAAACTGCTATCCACCCTCTTGCCCGCTGGAATCTATCTCGGAAGGACGTAAATTTATACTCCAGGCGTTCACGGAACGAGAAGGAATTGGAACAGCAAATGCAGGGCCGCGTAAAAGGCAACTAACCAACTAGCAAGACTTTCTACCTGGATTTAAGATAAGTCCGCAATTAGTATCAACTCACAAATAACTCACAATTTGAACATTTACAAACATTACACATTGTAAACTTACACAAACATTTGTACCAACTTACCTTGTATTGTATTGTATTTGTATTGTGTATTGTATTGTATAACTTTGTCTTGCTACGATAAAGCCTCTGTTTTGTTTATAAGCCTTGTGTGTCGTTAACTATTCTTTACAGCATCTAACTGAACTGTTTTCTTATAACATAGAGAATCTTTCTTTTAGATATCTAAACAAATATTTCCATCATATTTTGTATAATGCGACTTTTTGACACCTAAATTGAGACCTGCATGATTTTACTGACCGTATTCTTCAAATTGCTCTTATAGCAAACATACCCCCTTTTTATCATATAGCTGCTAGAAGGCGATGGCTGAGGATCAACCACCAATTTACATATTGATGCACATGTTCCTCTGTGTGTCACACCCTGTCATCACCTCAGATAAATAGTGGACCATTACATTGTAATTGTCAGGAAAGAAAGTGAAGAAAAAGAATGTGGTACATGTCAGAGGGAAAAGAAAGAAAGAAAGGTCTGCTTCAATAGAATAGAAAAAAGAAGAAAAGAAGGAAAGAAAAAAAGAAGTAAAAAAATAAATAGTTCTTAATATACACATCAAACATTTTTTTTAAAAGATCACTAATTAGGACTGAGCCTATTCTAGTAGTCACCACCCCAAGTCAAGTTTAACAGGTTTGAATTCAGAGTTTTCCTTCTCCTAGACTGGTTGCCTAACCAAGGTTAAAGAGCCCAGTCTGTCTACTATTTACCCATAGTTGGAGGGAGAGTAGTTGGATTTATAGCTTTTCCAAGGGTATTAGCACTATGTGAACTGTAGCTTCATCCAGGATTTAAACTTAGGTCAACGAGTCCATTTCATGCGACTCTAACCATTAGACCACGCACCTCCATTGTAATAGTTAAATTATCACACCATGGTATATCCACAGGTCCCACTAATATTTATTAATAGACATGTCATGTAGTCAATGAATTTCTTAAACAAATCATATATAATAAAACAAGATCTGTCATTAAATAACCCATAAGGGTTAATGTGTCACTAAACCAACTAACAAACATCAGACCTTTTACAGTTTGAAATTGTAGGTATGTGGATGGGGTGGGTGGGGGTGAGTCCTTGTAGTGTAGTGGATAATATGCTGGATTGCAACATTGTGGAAAGCTAATTCAAACTCCAATCATGCTATTACATTCACTTTCAGATTAATACCCTTGAAAAGGTATGGATCTCCTTATTCCCCCAGCTATGAGCTAGATAGTACTACAACTATTCTTTTACAAGGATGGCTTTGGCATTAAATAAACCACAAAGATTGATATGCCATTAAAAAGACAAAAAAGATGTCTAGATAAAGATAAATATCCTAAATTATTAAACTTTGGTCTTTGCTGATCTCAACCAATATTCCTTTATAAAAGGATGTGTGCTCTGTTGCTGTAAGTTAAAAAGTTGCCTATTGTCAGTATCAGCCAGCAGCGAGCGAGTCTATTCCCTTTTCACTACCGAGATTGTTTTTGCTGAGGTGGAGCGCCACACCTACCCTCAGCTCCCCACTTTACCACACAGATCAGATTACCCAATCTGTGCTACTCATACGGTGAGTTGGCGAGGACCGGTATCGAACTCGGAACCTTGCGATTCCTAGTTGGGTGCTCTACTGACTGAGCTAAACCGGCCATGTTGCTGTACAAACAAACAAACATACATACATACAGACAGACAGACAGACATGCAGAATCTTTCTTTTATATATATATATATATATATATATATATATATAAAAATGTTCAAAGTTTTTAAGTTTCCCCAATAAGTAATTAGTTGCTTATTTTATTTGGTTTCAGATAAAAAAAAACAACCATAGGCTAATAATTTTCATTAGCATTTTTCTCATGATGTTTTGCGTTCTTATCGCTGATTTGGAAATATATCCCCTCCTCCAAAAAAAAAAAAAAAAGAAAAGCTACTCAAAATAAAGCTTAAGTAAACTTGATCCTCATTCTGTGTCTGCTGAAGACATGAAATTTTCTGCACACATTTGACTGTATAATTACATTAAATCACCATAGAGAACTTGGCTATTTACTAAAAATATAAACAGCAGGCTTGAAATTACTTTGGGAGCCATAACATAAATGCCCCACCTTGATGAATTCATAATTGTATATTGGATTAACCTTCTAATCTACAAGCATTAAGTCAGGCACAGTTTTATAGTTACAGTTCTTGGGTGGCCAGAAAGAGAAAAAAAACATCTTTTTGTTAGGGGAAATAACTTTTCTCTAATAAACGACATTACTCTTTAATAAAAGAGTAGTACTGTTCTGTTTGAATTATTAAATAACATTGGAATCCGGAAGAAAGGTTAACATAGGTTTATTACCCTTTTGGTACAAAAGATATAGGTAAAATAGAGTCCAATGTGCTGCTCTTTTAACAACAGTAATTAAATCTGTGTAGCAAGACTAGCTATTAATCGACCACTCCCTCGTGTAGTCTGTATTATTTATGTTTCATTGGATGAGTCCAACTTTCTTGAAAAATATATTTTCTTACAACAAGTACAAAGCATCATCAATGATAGAGCATGATCAAGGAGAAGAAAGAAAACAAGATGACTGCCCGATCATGCACATATGGGCAATTAATGTCTGAAGCATATCAATCCTCCTGTACCATGGTTGGTGAGAATACAGTTTAGCTCAGTCAGTAGAGCATCCACCAAGGAATCATCACAAAGTTCTTGATTCAATACCAGTCCTCACCAACTCAGCAGATGAGTAGTACAGCTTAGGTGATATGATCTGTGCAGTAAAGTGAGGAGCTGACATTAGGTGTGGTGCCTCACCTCAGCAAAACAATCTCCCTATTCTAGTGCTAGCGAAGAGGTGATAGACTTCTTTGCTGTCCAGCTGATACTGACAGTAGGCCACTCTGCCGACTTTACTTTTTACTTTTGTTGAGTTAAAAGATACATTTAACTATTTTGTATTATTATTTGTTGTTCCAAATATTCTCATTGGTTGGTCAGTTAGTTGGATTTATGGCATATCAACTATTGTTAGGTTATTTACTATACCCCCCCTAATGGAGCCACCCGATGCTTAAGGATGGAACCCTAGTGGCTGAGCAGTCCATGACATGCAACAATTCACTTTGGCCCTTACTTAGGCTAGACAGGTGATCAGAGAGGCCCCCTCTGATCAATCAGCTAGTCACATCAAGCCCTGGCACCTATATGATTGTCCCAACTCTATTTCTCTTATGGCAACCCCAAACTCTTTAATCATATATGTACTAGAAGGTGGTGGTTGTGGGTCTTGATGTCCTGGTATGACGTTAAACTTTATCTGATAGTGAAGTTCCAATTTTGGAACTCTGAGGAATGTGGAGTACCCCTTCATTCCCATTACTACCAGGTCAACTCTGACCCAGAGTGGTAGTACTTGTTAGGGTCCAATTTATGGGTTGAATAAAAAAAATGAGTTTGAAAAAATTGAATTAAAAAAAAAATTAAGTACCAATCAAGAATGAATAAAACAAAACATCTTTAGCATAAAATAATCCAACAAGGGTTGACATGCCATAAAAATCCAACCAACCAGTCAACCTATGTTATTTGCAGTCAGCAAAACAATTTTGTGTTTTAGTCAGAATTTTTTTTACTGCTAGTTTAAACCCATTATATCATTTAACAGAGCTCATTAAAATCTTTCTTTTGCACATAAATATATTTTTCTCCCTTCACTCATCAAAGCTACACTCATCTCCCAAGATAGAGGCACATGGTTCAATGATTACAGTTATAGGAAATAGATTTGGTGTCCCGAGTTCAAATCTTAGACAAAGCTGTTTGCATTTAACATACCACTAATACCCTTGGGAAAGGTATGCATCCAACTACTCTCCCTCCAGCTATGAGTAATTAGTCGGGCAGACTGAGCTCTTTAACCATGGCTAGGTAACCAGTCTAGGAGAAGGAAAATTCTGAATTCAAACCTGTGAAACTCTGTGTAAGAAATTGACCTTGTGTCACATCCTGCTTGTGTGGTGGGGTTGGTAAATATATATATATGTCCATGTTGTGAAGCTGAGGTAGGTATATATACAGAGAGAAACTAAGCTAACTATTATTATAAAAACTGAAAGGTTCAAACATAACCAGGAGTATTTATTAATTCATAAAGCCTTTGAATATTTGTTTGTTCATAATTTCCATACACACACCCACAAATACACAAATATATATATATATATATATATATATATATATATATATATATTTATATTTATGTTTTATATATTAAATTGTAAATTTAAAAAAAAATGTAGTATGTTTTTATAATATATATATATATATGTATACACACACACACACATATATATATATATATATATATATAATATATATATATAAGTCATCCACAAACATTGTGTTTTGACATTTCATGTCTCATCAGCTAGACACAGCAACTACTTCTGACCAGGAGCGAAACCTGACTGACTTTTCTTCAGCCTGGTTTACCTCTTGGCTGTTGACAGCTGTCATTAAGGAGCAGTGTTTTTAACTGATAAATACATACATTGATGTACACATTCTATGATCACCAGAAAGATCAAATCTGTAAACAACAGGCGATCATTGCTTATTATATATATATATATGTATATTTATTTATTTATTTATTTATTTATTTTCAAACCTAACACTGTTCTTTCCATGTGCTAGCAGGAAAATGTCACTTATGAGTTCGTCTTTGCTTCTCCAGCAGCAGTGTCCAGCATGTCTTGTTCGTCTCACTTGGATGGTTTGTGTGATGGGGACAAGTGGCTGTACGGCTGCTTTCTTGTGAGATGTTATTTCCACAATTTGTTTAAGATTGCACACAGCATTCTTGCGCAGCTCACATCTAGATGTTTTGTTAGGGTCCTGGTGGTGCGCCCATAGAGTAGCACTGATACAACTATGGCCTGGAAGAATTGTTGGTCTAACTTGTCAGTGAGATCATATATATATAATATATATATATATATATATATATATATATATCTTGTTTATGTGGGTGTGTTTTTAAGTGGGGAAGAGTCCACTGGATAAAATAATTTTTCAGTTTTTTCTTCTCCATTTTATGATGGCTATCTGACAAGACTGGGCTCTTTTATGGAGTTACCATATAGCCAAATGACGGTCTGTTGAAGTTTTTTTTATCATTAGAAGTGTATATATTGATCTGTATGTAATTAATTTATCAATTATCATACATTAAGCTCTCTTAGGGACTTGAAATAATCCTTGTATAAATCTATAGGAGCGCATCTACATTGGGCATACTTTGTGAATATACGGAGGATATAGATGATCATATAGAATAATATATATATATATATATATATATATATATATATATATATATATATTAATGTGTATGTTTGGGACTATTACATTTGATGAAGCAGTAGTAATCCAACCTGTGATAGAAGGTTTTTCGCATGATTACTCCACTTAAAAAATTAAGCTTACATAGCAAGAAACCAATGGTAGCAGACTTGTTCCCATGTAAATGAATATTTACTAAAATATATATATATCTATATAATATATATATATATATATATACACACAGAGGATAAAGATGATCAAAGAGAATTATTCCCAACTTACCTGCCTATTGGATATTTTTATCTATATATATCTATATATCTACATATCTATCTCTATATATATTTACTAACCCCTCCACATGAGTAGGATATGACACAAGGTCAATTTATTAAGCAGAGTTTAACAGGTTTGAATTCAGAGTTTTCCTTCTCCTAGACTGGTTACCTAGCCAAGGTTAGAGAGCCCAATCTACTATTTACCCATAGCTGGAGGGAGAGTAGTTGGATTCATACCTTTCCCATTTTTCCAGGGTATTACCACTATGTGAGATACAAACAGCTTTTTTCATATATATATATATATATATATATATATATATATATACTAGTGAGTACCAGTTTACAAAATTGCTGTCAACTATTTTCAGAGGGATATTTCCGATGAAGTCAATAATCACACTGATAGCTACCACTAACCATGTAGAAAAGATTTGCCTGAGTATTTTGAGAGTAAATCTTACACAGAGTTCAAACACTAGACACTTAAACTTCAGCCTTAGTATCAAACACCTTGTCCGCAAAAAAATCTACATTTCCTATAACCAAATTTGTTCCTAAGGATTTGTAAGTAATACTTTGGTACAAGTCCCAAGTGGATTCTGCAAATCTGAGTCTGTGAGAACAAAAACATTGACTGCTCCTTTCACTTCCCTGTCAACCTAGATACTGAGGTCTAATGGTTTGAGTCGTAGGAAATGGACTCATCGACCTGAGTTCAAATCCTGGACAAAGCTACAGTTCGCATAGCGCTAATACCCCTGGGAAAGTTCACAAACACTAATACCCTTGGGAAAGGTATGAATCCAACTACTCTCCCCAGTACAAAAAATCTCAATACTTTTTTGACTACACCTTGTATATATATATATATATATATATATATATATATATATAATATATATGTAAAAGAATCCAACTGACTGGTATGTAGGGGATGATTCTATTTGGGATCATCAATATCTCCTGTACATCCACAATGCAAACATAGATTTGTACAAGGATTTTTACAAATCCCTAAGAGAGCTCAATGTATGATAACTGGAAAATTAATTATATACAGACCAATATCTATACTTTCAAAGAACAAAAAAAAAATATATATATATATATATATATATACGTTAATGTATGAGTAGTGGCTTACTGGTGGGTACGAGTACGATCGTTGGAAGCGCACAGTATCCAGGGGTTAAGACTGAGAAAAAACAAATACAAAGTGCTCAATACAATGTAGAGCAAAATTTATTTATAAAATGGATAAAAATAACCTACTCGAGTTTCATTTTCATTAAAAATTGTGAAACTCGAGTAGGTTACTTGTATCCATTTTATAAATATATAATATATATATATATATATATATATATATGAGAAAAATGGAAGTGAATCCGACAGTTATATTGAAAGATAAATGGAAAGAAAATGTTGTATGGATAAAAATTATTTATTGAAGTGCCAACATGTGTTTCGACCAAGACTTTGTTCTTTTATACAATGGTGTGAATACAGAGAATTTGGATGTGTTCGAAAAAATAATTTTTTTTTGAAAATTTTAAGAGACGCTTTCAGGTTTGAAAGTTTATGGAGAATACTCAGTGAAATTTAACATTTTATAAGTTTAAATATTTTGCATATTTTTAAGCTGCATATGGATCTTGAAACAGAAAGCTTACTATTATTGTAATTTTATTTATTTATTTATCTAATATAAATTTCTGTAATTTTAATAACTGTGAGATATCTGGAATTTTGTTTTTCTTGTAAGTTGACACACCAATAGCAACAAAATACATAATTAAAATACATTTGATTATTTAACTATATATATATATATATATATATATATATATATATATATATATATGAATAAGTATATTTTGAATTTTAGATTTAACAAATTTGAAATATTTCTAAACTAACTATTAAATAACGTCATTAATACTAAACATCATTTTTTTAAGTTAATTTTTTTTTATATATTCAGACTTTCAAATATTTAAATAAAAAAGAAGAAATATGTAATATGAAACATTGTATAAAAAATGAACTTATCACATAAGTTAATAATTGATTCATAAGATTTTTTCCACCGTCATCAACAATTATTTGTAATTTAATTTCCTACATTAGCCTCAAGATATAAAAAGTTTAAATAATTGTAAAAGTGTAAATAATATTACGTCTGAGGTGTTTATATAATGTTAAATCACACAAAAAATCACATAGTTTGCACACAGTTATATGGTTTGAAGTATTCCTATCCAATACTTATAACTTTGAAATATTGTTTCAGGTAACTGACTATAAAATCCTTTGTAAATAATTATAGATTCAAGTAACTATTCTTAATACACATAATTTGCACACTTATATGGTTTCAAGTATTCCTATCTAATACTAATAATTTTCAAACATATCTATTTGATCCATAGAAGGGAGGCTAACAGGTATTACCATTCTGGGATAAAGTTGATCTCAGAATAATAGCAATAAAGGGACACTCCACACACGCTAGAGCTCCAGAACTAGAGCCTCACCACCAGATGCCATTTAGTGACATACCCAAGTCACCCTTATAGTGAGAATCTTACCCCTCTGGAGAGAGGATGCAGACATTGTATTCTAAACCCTGCTGACAGGGCGTTAACATTTAGGGTTCATGTTTCAAGATGTTGAGGTCATGAACATACTATCCAAAACAAGGTCAGTCAGATAAATAATTATGGGGTCTGTTCCCTAACTTTTCAATTAGAAATAATGTTCAGGGGGTTAATGTAATCGTAAGCCTTAAACATTTAAATGATAATTTGTTTTGATTTTACTTAAGTGTGATAAGTGTGATAATTATTTGCATGGGACAAAGCGATTCACATTGCTGACAGTACTTGCTTTTTACTAAGTGGTCTGATAGAGCGTCCTCCTGGGAACCACAAGGTTCCTGGTTCGATACCAGCCCTTGCCAACTCAGCATATGAGTAGCACAAGGATCGGTGCAGTAAAGTGAGGAGCTGATGGTAGGTGTGGCGCTCCACTTCAGATGTTAAAAAACAATCTCCTAGGTCTAGCACTAGTGAAAAGGGGATTGACTCCTTCACTGTCTGGCTGATACTGACTTTAGGCAACCCAATGACTTTACTTACTTACTAAGTGGTCACTGACCTATGTTGTCACTAAAAACAAGCAAGTGTTGTGTTACCATGACAACAAAAAAGTGGACCTACAATCAAGTCATGTTGAAAGCACCAGTTGCTGTTAAATAGATCAAAAAATAAATATTAAGAAATGAAAAAAATGAAAAAAAAATTGAATACCCAACAAGAATGAATAAAACAAAATGTTTTTGGTATGAAATAACTTAAGAAGGGTGGACATGCCATAAAATCCAACCAATTGACCGACCGATCACTTTTGGACTAATACCCTTGAGAAAGGTATAAAACCCCTTATTCCCCCAGCCATGGGTTAAATAATACCACTAACGTTCTTCTACAAATCTGGCATTGGCATTAAATAACCCATGAAGGTTAATGTGCCATTAAATAAAGAAACCAAACCTTTTCCTGATAAAATATGACACATCCCAATGACACATAAAGTAAATTTGGGTAAATTAGAATTAGATTACAGTTAGTGAGTATACTCCCACTGACAAGTTAAAGCAACAATTCTTCAGAGCTGTAGTTGTATTAGTACTACTGTATGGCTACACCACTTGGACCTTGACGAAGCACCTAGAGAATAAGCTAGATGGGAGTTGCACAAGAATGCTGCATGCATTTAAACAATCGGGGAAACAACACCCAACAAAAGCAGCTATACTGCCACTTGCTCCCTATCACACAAACCATCCAAGTGAGATGAACAAGACATGCTGGACTCTGCTGGAGAAGCAAAGACAAACTCATAAGTGACGTCCTCCTATGGAAACCAGCACATGGACATGCCAGTGCTAGCCGTCCAGCAAAGACCTATAGGTGGTCCTCTTCACAATGAGGACAATGAATGATAGGGATGGTTGGCGAGAGATTATCATGGATATTCATGCTACTGGCATGACATGATGATGATGAAGTGAGTATACAGATCATTCAGCTGGAGGGATACTGAATGTTATGAGGAGAGCAATGACCGATAGGGATACATTATGAGGGAGAGTCTTGGGAGTCATATCATAGAAGACATTCCAAAATAGAATCTGTAATATTACAGATACAAAAAATATATGCAGAAGTGCTGAAATATTATCCAAAATACCCATGTGTGCACTCAATTAAACCATTTTGGTACACTCAATTAAACTATTCTTTTACACTCAATTAAACCATTTTTTTTCATTTGCTCATCGAGCGACCCTCCCTTTCAGAGCCCCAAGGCTTACTCACCCTCATGGTTACTCTGCCACTGACTTGTGTAAATATCTATTAAGCTTGTTACTGAAATAATAAAACAAAATTCCGACAGAATTGAAGAATTAGATGTATGGGGCATTCAAAAAGTAAAGCCTCCACATTAATTTCCACAGAAATTTCAACAGATACTGGGAACACAATAACACCATTTGATAGAGCAAGTTTTCAGCTGCAAATAAGTATTTGGGAACGCAAGGTTCCTGGTTCTGTAATGTTACAACTCTCATTTTGGAAAGGAGTTGTTATATCATGCATATGGTTGCAAGGAAAAAAACAAACACAGATTAACGTTTAATATATTGTATTGAATATAATGAATTTAATATGTACAGCCACTTGATGAGTTGGTAAAGAATAATGTGGTGGTCATTGAGTGAGGAGTCGTTGATACTACGGCACGTGTGTGTGTGTAGGAATGTTGTTCGTGTCATGGTCGTGGAGTGTGAGGAGTTGATGTGTGAAATACGATATCCGGTTGCTGGTGTGGAAGCGAGATGAAGGTGCGCGTTCGAGATGGTGTCGGATCGGTCGGTGACTGGCGGTGAGGGAGCTGAAGGAAATGTGACAAGGCTCAGTCAGCGATGTCGACTATTTACCAATTCCGTCCTCACTGCTGGCTGACAAAAGTTCTGTGTTTTTAAGGGTCCAGAGTAGATCCACTCGGATCGGGTTTCACGTGTCCCTTAGTTTGAGTGCAAAGGTCGCTGATTGGTTGAAAAATGGCCCTTTCAATGTTATCTTGATAATTTCATCTTGAGGATGCGCAAAGGCATGTGCACAGACCTGCATTTTTCATTTAGTAAAAAGATAGGGTCCTGTTCACATCCGGTGAGGTTCTTGTTAACATTTTATATAGTTAGTGAGTGGATGCATTGGGTTTTGATGAATTTTGTGAATTGGAAGATATCTTTATTTGTGTATATAACAGAGTGATGATTGTTATGATTTTTGTGGCCATTTTTAGGTTTTAAGTGAGAGCACTTTACAGTGGAGATCCCTTGTGTTAAGCAGAGGCTGATCCTTAGTGAAGAAACCTTTGGTTGTTCCTCGGTGTCCCTTAGTGTTGGGGTTTCATGTTGGTAGAATCCTTTGGTTGTTCCTAGGTGTCTCTTTGCATTGAGTAAAGTCCTTGGTTGCAGGTCAGTTCATCAATGTCAAATAACATGCAAATGAACGGCTTTCCAGATTGGTGATTAAATAGTTAACTAACCATGTATTTGAGCTGTTGATTGGCTAGCTTTAACCACACGCCCAGGCAGAGTCTATAAGTTTAAGTGGTGGACCTCCGCTCACTTTATATTACAAAAACTCCATCAGGGTCATATAGAAATAATAGCTGTATACTTATCTCTTGACCGGTACTACTTTGAGAAGTTTGAATCTGGTTGCTGGGCTGATGTTGAGTTGGCTGACAATTCTTTGATGTTTACATTTGGAACCAGCTTGGGGTGCTGGAGGACATTTGGCCTTGTGCCATTTATAGTTTTTAGTAATAACACAAGGTGACTTATTAGTTCTCATGAGATTTTTATTTCTCCCCAAGTCAAAACTGCCCTGAGTGATAAGCCCATGTCTCAATCAGTCAACGTATTGTTCCAAAATCTCCAAACATTCTCACCTCTCACTCTTACTCTTTCATACTTCAACACATGACATCTCATAGACCAACGAGGAAATGCTATATCGCATTGTGCTGACTCATCCTAAAAACTTTCCATGCTAATCTACAAGTAATTCTTATATTCTTCCTAAAAACTTTTACATGCTAATTTACATGTCACTGTTACATTCCTGGCTCTCCCCACTCTCTCACTCCCTATTATGTTACAGTTTGATACTGGTCCCCTCCAACTCAGCGCATGAGTAGCAGAGATTGGGAAATCTGATCTGTGTGGTAAAGTTAGGAGTTGATAGTAGGTGTGGCACTCTGCCTCAGCAAAAACAATCTCCCTGGTCCAGCGCTAGCAAAAAGGGGATAGATTCCTTCACTGTCCAGCTGATACTGACAGTAAGCCACTCTGCCAACTTTACTTTACTTTATGAATCCAACTGTTCTCCCTCCAGCCATGGGTAAATAGTAGGTCTCTTTAAAACAGATCAATTTTCTAATTATAGAAAAATATTAACTGGAAACACATGCGTACTACATAAAGAAAGAAACAAGCAAAACCTCAAATTATTGAAGCCATATTTATTCAAAAACACAAACCTACCTTAAATGAGACTAATTTTTAATATAGCAGTCATATTCTCAAATGCATGTAGCTCATTTCTCACCAATTCTCCTCTTCCCAATCCTCACACTTCTTTATACAGCCTTTATGAGTTTTCCCTCCTATATACTCCCACTTCTAGTTGTTCCTTTACACATATTTCTTTGTTGAAATAGAATTTGGAACAAAATGGCTCAATTATATCTAACCCTCTGAAGATGGAACTTTATAATGCTGAAAGTACTTGGGAAAATTATGATGCATTTATTAACAAATTTCACCTTAATGTAAAAGACTGCCCATTGAATCATATGGATCAAAAAGAAACAAGTCAGGCAGAGATGTCCATCCTGTTTAATAGTGTCTCTATGAAAGAAAAAAATGCTGCCTAAATATACATATTTATCACAGGTGAAGATGGAGTAGAAGTACCTGTTAAGATCCCTTCTATGGGTTAAATAGATAAAGCAAATGACTTTTTAAAAATTGTGTTTATAAAAAAGAAATGAGTTTAAAAAAAATGTGAATACCCAACAATTTGAATAAAACAAAAACGTCTTCGACATAAAATAATGCAAGGTTTGACATGCTGTAAATCCAACCAACCAACCAACCAACCAACAGATGAAGATGCACACCAATGGTAATCACAGAGTGAATTTTTGTTTGTTAGTTAGTTTGTTTTACGGCACATCAACCTCAGTGGGTCATTTAATGCCGACAAAGTTTTGAAATGAATTCATTCTTAATCAATATTCATTTTTTTTATAAACACATTTTCCTGTTTAACCCATAGATGGGACCCTAACAGGTGCTACCACTTCGGTTCAGAATGGACCTGGGAGCAATGGTGATGAAGGGGTGCTCTATATTCCCCAGACCTGATTGGAGGGGGGGGCGTCTCTGATCACCTGTCTAGCCTAAGTAAGGGTCTAAGTGGAGTGTTGCATGTCAGGGACTGCTTATCCACTAGGATTCCCTCCTTAAGCATCACAGGTCGCCACCCATGGCCAACAGGTGGTCTCATTTCTGCAGAGGTGCAGTCAGTGTATTCTAAAGCACCATCCAACAGGGCTGACACAGAGTGAAACAATTGCATTTTATTGCTAAAAATTTGCTCTGTTCAATGGTGTTATATTTGCTTTTTTATCTATTGTAGTTTCCATGGAAATAAATATGAGGCATTACTTTCAGTGCATCCCTTGTATAAATCACTGATTTCCCAGACCTTCTAATCATTTCTTTCTTTATGACCTTTGTACTGCTATTTGACTCCAAAAATGGTGTTCAAAACTCTCCTTTGGAACATGGCTAGCATTCAAATCAAATTGTTCTGCAATAAGATACTCCATAGCTCGGTGAGTATGCCCTACATATATAAATAATTTGCAACCAATTTTTTGTCCTTCAAAAAAAAAATGTATACAAGCCACCCTATTAACTCTTTGCCTACTTTAAACCACTCACAGTGGCCCTTCCATCACCGCAATCCTACTTTAAACTGCTCACAACAGCTCTCCCACCACTGTAAGCCACTGATAGTTCATTATAATTGAGTAGAAGGACTCAGATTACAATAATAATAGGACTTTATTTGAATAGAATGAGTTGAGAGGTGAATACATAGTGAACTTTGAAATATTCCATCATACAGGTAAAAATACAAAGAAAATTTAATAGAATGAGTTCTGAGGTGAATAGATAGTGAACTTTGAAATATCCCCTCATATAGGTAAAAAACAAGAAAATTTGGTAGAGCCATGGAGGAAATTTGGTAGGCAAACAATGAAGTCACAAATTATTTGTAATTGAATTTGATTTTTCTCTAGGCACCTGGTGTGAATATGATATATAAATTTTGTAGGGTGAATAAAAGCATAGTGGGTCAACATGGGGTGAATTTACTAGTTTGTATTTATAAAACCCTTTTATATAACAGGGGAAAAAATCATTGGATCATGTAAATTAGTTTATATCTACTAACTCTCTGCATGCTTAGGATGCGACACAAGGTCAATTTCTTTGGCAGAGTTTAACAGCTTTGAATTCAGTTCTCCTTCTTCTAGATTGGTTGCCATACCAAGGATAAAGAAGCCAGTTTGCCCATGGCTGGAGGGTGAATAGTTGTATTCAGACTTTTCTCAAGAATATAGCGCAATGTGAAATGCAAATAGCTTCATCCAGGATTTGAACTCGGATAGCCATGTCCATTTCCTATAACAATAACCATTACACAACGGGCATCTCCTAGACTATATATTTTACACCTAGCAGAATTCCTAATTGGATTTTACAGCATGTCAACCCTTGTTAGATTATTCTATGCCAAAGATGTTTTGTTTTTATTAATTCTTGATGGGTACACAATTTTTTTTAAATGCAATTTTTTTTAAACACATTTTTTAAAAACTTTTTTTTTTATTTAAGCCGTAAATGGAACCCTAACAGGTACTACCAATGTCAGAGTGGACTTGGAAATAAAGGTGATGAAGGGATACTCCACCAGAGCCACCTGATTGGGTGTGATGGCCAATAGTAATATGTTGTTCACATATGACCCGTTCAGAACATACGGGTCATTTCGATAAACAAACGATCTGTCTCTAAATCAAAAGATCTGGATCTTTCTTCTTTCTTTCTCTTCTTTTCATTTTCATCCTTTTCTTCCTAGTAAGTTATTTATTTTTCTTTCTTCATTTTTTCTTTCATTATTGTTTTCCTTCCTTTCTTTCTTTTTCTTTCTGCTTTCTTTCACTTTTTTCATGTCCGTCATTTCTTCCTAGTAGTTATTTCTTTCTTTTCTTCATTTTTTTCTTTCATTATCACTTTCCTTTCTTTTTCTTTTTCTTTCTTCTTCCTTTCTTTTTTTTTTCTTTCTTTCTTTCTTTCTTCTTCTTTCTTTTTTTCTTTCTTTCTTTTTTCTTTCTTTCTTCTTTCTTTCTTTTTTCTTTCTTTCTTCTTCTTTTCTTTTTTCTTTCTTTTTTCTTTCTTTTTTCTTACTTGGCAGTGATAACAACACATGATTCATATATTACATTTATAATAACTTTTCTGCATTTTGTAAAAATTGTAATCTTGGAAATGAAAACATTTAAAACATTAACCTTTCTCATCATGCCATCAAATGAGTCTGAGAAAAAAATGCCAACAGTATTCAATTAATTTACTTGGGGGGTGAATGAAATTAATTTGGTTACGACACTGACCCTGAGGCCTTGTAAACTGATATATATATTATTCTCAAAAATGAAAATTCAAATCCAATATAAAATATTGGAGCACTGACAAAAAAAAATTCCTTGCTTGAAAAAAAATACCATGCATCCCATAATAGTTGTTACATTTTTATGATTAACATCAGCATCATCTAGGTGTGCTGACTGCACGGATTCCCTTGACTCTCTCTTGTTATCTGTCCCTATTGGTCATCACTCTTGGCAAGTCCTCTAGATGGCATCTAGTGTCTGCACAGGACTGATGAATATAAGTTTTTGCTGGTCAGCCAACATTTGTGTGTCCATGTGTAGGGGTCCATAGGAGAATGTCACTTATGTGTTTGTCATTTCTTCTCTAGCAGTATGTCTTGTTCATCTTACTTTAGTGGTTTGTGAAATTGGAGGTAAGTGGCCATACAGATCCTGTTTTGTAGGGTGCTGCTTCCAGGATTTTGCTCAAAACAGCATGCAGCATGTTTGTGTAGTTACCATATAGCTTTTCTTTCAGCTGTTTCATTAAAGTCCAAAAGTTGTGTAACCATACAGTAGTACTGATATTTGGAAAAATCCCTGTTTTATTTTATCAGAGAGATCAGATTTCCATATGTTACATAATTAATAGGCAGCCTATTAATTGCGTACAATAAGTGTAGCTTAATTCAAAATTAAATGTTATGGAAAAACTCAAAATGATGAACAGATTTTGACCTGCGTTAGACCTCCTCTTCCAGTTTGCCAGTGTGAATGTAAGAAAGAATTTAGGAGAGTCAAATTTTAGTTGGGTGCTGAATGGGATGGTTGCAATGGCGATTTGTCCATTGAGACTAAATTCTCATACACATGTTTGTTGACCTGAATCTTATGAATTAATGGAGGCACATGGCATAATGGTTAGAGTCGTGGAAAATGGACTTGTTGACCCGAGTTCAAATCCTAGACACGGTTCTTTGCATTTCACATAGAGCTAATACCCTTGGTAAAGGTATAAATCCAACTACTGTCCCTCCATCTATGGGTAAATAGTAGGGTAGACTGGGCTCTTTAACCCTGGATAGGTAACTAGTCTAGGAGAAGTAAAACTCTGAATTTGAAAAACCTGAGGCTAGTCGTTGATTGGGTTTGTGGTATTCCTTGTGCACCAATTCTTTCCTGTCGACTGTGCCAAAAAGTGCGGATGGTCCAATACAAGCTTTCACCACTATAAACAAAACACTGTATGGGTTATTCACTGGATGAACCCTCATGTGTCAAAATTGACGAGGGAGTCCATTCCATTTCATTTTTATATGAATTAATAAAGAGCTCTAAGAAAGAAACAATGTCTTGTGTTCGTTTACTAAGAA
Organism: Doryteuthis pealeii; assembly: GCA_023376005.1. NCBI lineage: Eukaryota > Metazoa > Mollusca > Cephalopoda > Myopsida > Loliginidae > Doryteuthis > Doryteuthis pealeii. The sequence goes on along the minus strand of CM042141.1, from coordinate 24,460,142 downwards.
CAAAAAAATGGCTAAAACACAGAGACTTCCCAGAATAACATCTACCAGACCAGATCCAGAGATATATCCAGTTGAGAATAACATCTACCAGCCCAGAGAAGATGAATCCAGAGAGAAGGTAACAGCCATACAGATAACAGATACAGAAGATAAGATCCAGCTACTCAAAACAAGATAGTTATAAAGATGATAAGTATATCTGTATACAACCATGGGTATACAGGAATGCATTGATATAAGTATGGCTATATAACTCTCATGGTCGTTTGCACTTTTGAATTTTAATTTTGATGGATGTAAAATTAACTGTTCATCTTAATTTTCCAAAATTTCTTTTTCACCCAATTAGTCACATAATGGTGTCTCTCATGGTAATGGGAGAGTTACTTGGTGGTACCAGAGATATCAGATTTCTATACAGTTATTAACCTGTCAATAGTTGTTTGTATATATATTTGCCAACCCCTCCGCACGAGTAAGATGTGACACAAGGTCAATTTCTTAAGCGGAGTTTAACAGGTTTGAATTCAGAGTTTTCCTTCTCCTAGACTGGTTACCTATCCAAGGTTAAAGAGCCCAGTCTGTCCTACTATTTGCTCATAGCTGGAGGGAGAATATATGGATTCATACCTTTCCCAAGGGTATTAGCATTATGTGAAATGCAAACAGGCTCATCCAGCATTTGAACTTGGGTTGGCGAATCCATTTCCTACGACTCTAACCATTACACCACGCACCTCCATACATTGTTACATTTAGTGTAGGATGAGTCCCCATGGTGTAGTGGCTAATGTGCTGAGCTACAACATCGTAGTTAATAAGTTCAAACCCCAGTCATGCTATTATGTTCACTTTTGGACTAAAACCCTTGGAAAAGGTATGAATCTCTTCATCTCCCCAGCTATGGGCTAAATAGTACCACTACTGTTCTTCTACAAGGATGGATTTAGCCTTAAAAAACCAAAGAAGGTTGATATGCCATTAAACATAGGGCCGGCTTAGCTCAGTCTGTAGAACGTCTGCCTGGGAACCACAAGATTCCTGGTTCAAAACCAGCCCTCGCCAACTCAGCATATGATTAGCACAGGGATCTGTGCAATAAAATCAGGAGCTGCTGGTAGAAGTGGCACTCTACCTCAGATGCTACAAAACAATATCCTTGGTCTAGCGCTAGAGAAAAGGGGATAGACTCTCACACTGTATGGCTGATACCGATTTTAAGCCACCCTGATGACTTTACTTTTACTTATGCCATTAAATAATGAAATAAATAAATAAAATAATGATAAAGAATCAAAATAAAATAAATACATTTTTCCCATGATGCAAAAAATAAAAGAACTGGAAATGGTTTTTGGTTATCTGCCCATGTTTATGACCTTAAAGGAAATAATCACTCTCTTTACTGTAGTAATACTAGCAGACAGTTATGTTTTCAAGAGCTCCCAAAATGCGTAATCAAAGTAAGTACAGAAAATTTGGTTCTCTTTTCAACTCAGCATCAGGCTGACTTAAGCTCAACCAATAATTACATTTTTATTGATATTATCCAAACTTACTTCTTGCTGATATCGCTAATATAAGAATTGAATGTGTGCTTCTTATAATATGTTAGAAAGCTCAGAGTAACCTTCCAACATAGATGAATATATACATACATAAATCCGAACAAAGAAGTACAACAATATAGACTTTATTGTCAGAGAACGTGAGATATGACATACATGACATTATACAAAACGATAGGATGAAAGTCCTTTGGAAGTACAAAGAGTTCATAAAGAATGAGAGTCACTTATTGATAGTTGGAGGGGGGGGGCAAAGCCTCCCACTTAATAGACAAAGACACCATGCATCTAGTCCATCTTTTGTGGATGCTAGACCTTTTGTGGACCTAGAAAAGGCAGAGGGCTGAGTTTAAATACCCAGCTAGTAGTGTCACTTATTGGCGAAATGCTTGCGTTAAGGGAAGATAACCCTTCTGGACACAGGTCCATCCCAGCAAGGGCAGACAATCGCTACACTAACAACAAAAAGGATTCTGGACTGACAAGAAAGATTTTAGGAATTTTGTTTTCCCTTTACTCTCACCAAAAGGAATAAATGGTCTGTAGTAAAACCCAAAATTTTGATGCTTCTTTTATTTAACAATTTAACATTTCAGAGTGGTAGTACTTCTTATGGTACAGTTTATGGGTTAAATAGAAAAGAAATGAGTTTAAAAATATATCTTTGAAAAAAATTTGAATATCCATCAAGAATGAATAAAGCAAAATATCTTCAGCATAAAATAACCCAACAAGGGTTGACATGCTGTAAAATCACCCAGCCATCCAACTCCACATTTCATTTAATATCACCATATATAGGAAACAGACCAACCTTGAAGTGTATGGAAATTGTATGCAAATATAATAACTATTATGGGACTGGAGTAGTAAGATAAAATAAATCAAATTAGAATTCAAGTTAAAATTATAATTTTAACTGCAATAAACTGGTATAAAATTTTTTAAAAGCCCCCCCAAAAAAAAAAACAAAAAAAAAAACAAATGTTATTTCATCGATTATAAAAAAGAAAAGAAATGTTAAAAAATACAAGTGGAGACATTTTGAAACAAAAATTCTCACTTTTAGCATGGCTTCACTGATTATACAACAGACAAATTTATCACCATAACACAGAGAGGAATTTTTTTTATTTTTTTAAAAATCTCTTTTTGAGCGTGAAGTAACTTGATCAATATTTCCTTGTCTAATCATTTGAGAATCATTTTAGCAATGGCATTTTATCAGGTTATTCTAACATTTTTTTTTCGTTTTTTTGTTTTTTTCATCTTTTTTTATAATAACATTCATACTGAAGAAGAAGAAGAAGAAGAAGAAGAAGAAGAAGAAGAAGAAGAAGAAGAAGAAGAAGAAGAAGAAGAAAATCATCAGACTGAGATTGGGAAATGAATTCATGTTGAAATCTCAGACTTTTTTTTCTTTTTTTTTTCGTTAAAGAAAAGAAAACAAATGTCATAAGTCAGATTTTTCTCTACTTGTTTCTCTCCCCCCCCCGTTCCCTACCCGATGATAAGCAATGTCCAAAATTCAATATAATTTTCCTTCTTACCCTTTCCCACATTTCTGAAAATAGTCATTGTAATTCACTTTTTTTTTTTAAAGAAATATCTTGTTTGATTGAAAGCTTAAAGAAAAAACAAAAAAACAAAAAAAAAATAAAAAAAAAATGAAGATAACAGACATTTTTGCCTTGTTTAAAAGTAAAATAGAAGACTTTTAAACACCTGTGCACATACATACTAGATACCAACAATTTTGACGTTATAGACATATTTTGCAAAACCAAATCAATACCCCTGATTGAAAAAAAATTACTAAAAAAGTGGGAACAAGGTTTAGAATCTTGAATGTTAAGGCCCTTTACCCAGTTGGGTTAGCTCAGTCAGTAGTGCATCTGCATAGGAACCACAAGGTTCTGGGGTCGATACTGGCCTCACCAACTTACCACATGAGTAGCACAGGGATCTGTGCGGTAAAGTGAGGAGCTAATGGTAGGTATGGCTCTCTACCTAAGATGCAAAAACAATCTCCTTGGTCTAGCACTATTGAAAAGGAGATAGACTCCCTCACTGTCTGGCTGATATTGACATTAGGCCACCTCGCTGACTTCACTTACTTTTAATTATAACAGAGTCGTAGAATTAGGGAACTTACTACTCACACAAATCCCCCAAATGGGGTAGATGGCACTCCTAAGCCTTAGACAGCAATCCATCTAGACAACGAAAAATCTGTTATAAAACCTCTGCTGCCTAGCTGCTATACTCCATTCCAAGGCAAGGCTAGGGGAGTAAACCCCAAAATCAAATCCAGAGCTGGAGTCCCTAAGGTAGTGTGATGCTAAAGCTATCCAGCAACTCCTGTGATACTATTGTTATCAAACTGCATTGTTTTTTTTCCCCGTTCCTTTGGACCACAACAGCAGTGTGGAAAGGGGAAACTGCTGCTTGGGCAACAGCTCATCCTCCATATCAACCTGCCCAGGCTAGGTACTTCTATAGGTTTTTTTGGGGGGGGGTTGGACACTACACCATTGTCTCTAGTAGATGGATGGATGCCAAAATAAAATGAAGCAACAGAGTCATATATGTATGTATTTACCCAAACCCTCCAGCAGGGTGTGACACAAGGTCAATTTTTTGAGCAGAGTTTAACAGCTTTGAATTCAATTTTCCTTCACCAGGTAGACAATTGAGACATTAAGGTCCAAAAATCAAGTCTTATTTGTTCACCTGGGCACTTGGCTGAGAGGGTTAAGACATTCTAGTAACTTGATACAAGACTTTTACTTCAAAGACATTGGTGGAAATGAACACCACCTATTGTATGATTTTTATGATGAATATTAGTATTAGTTGTTTGGCTGGTTTGGTTGGTTGGTTGGATTTTCCGGCATTTCAAACATTGTTGGGTTATTTTACGCCAAAGATGTTTTCTTTTATTCATTCTTGATTGGTATGGAAGGATTTTTTTAAACTCAATTTTTTAAAACACATTTTTGTTAACTCATTTTCTTCTATTGACTCATTTTTTTCTATTTAACCTATAGATGGGACCTTAACAGGTACTACCAATCTGGGTCAGAGTACACCTGGGTGTAATGGTGATGAAGGGGTACTCCACACTTCCCAGAGCTCCAAAATTGTAACTTCACCATTAGATGCAGCTTAACGTCATACCCAGGACACTAAAAACCTTACCCATCACCTTCTAGCACATATATGATGAAAAGGGTTGGGTTTTGCCATAAGGGCAATCGGGTCAGGACAATCATATAGGTGCTAGGACTTGACATGACCAGCTGATGGATTGAATGGGACCTTTTCAACCACACATCTAAGTAAACACCAAAGTGGAGTGTTGCCTGTCATAGACTGACCTGGAGTGGTAGTACCTGTCAGGGTCCCATCTATGGGTTAAATAGAGAAAAAACGAGTTTTCAAAAATGTGTTTAAAAAAAATTGAGTTTAAAAAATAATTTTGTATACCCATTAAGAATGAATAGAACAAAACATCTTTGGCATAAAATAACCCAACAAGGGTTGACATGCCGTAAAGTCCAACCAACCAACCAACCAACCAACCAACCAACCACTGTATATTTAAAATCTCATATGAATCATGCTAAAAAACCTACTTTTTTTACTTTCTAAGGTAACATTTTACACTTACACTTCATTATTCATTTATTTATCTTTTTTTTTATCAAGGGAGCAAGCCTGGTGTTATGAGAAAATTAGTCACATAGATTTGGAAGTCGACCTCATATTAATATGAAGCAAACTGTGACCAAACATTAGGTAAAATAATTAAGTCTGGCATCTAACAAGCATTTTAAATTATATTATACCAGAAGTGGCTACCCTGCATCAACTGGGTGGAGGGGGAGACATAGTGTACTTATTTAATTACTTTTGTGATTTACAAATGCTAGTCATATTTAAGTAGAATTTCAATGTTATTTCTGTGCATATTTCGATTTTTAAGTATCTTCGAATATAAATCAAATCTTCATAATTTTTACACAAAAAGCAAGAATTGGTGATATTTAATGTGTATATATACTTACTTTGTCGTTAAATGTTAATTGTTTTATTTTCGTAGTTTCATCCGGACATACATACATACACACCAACTGCCCTTTATATATGTACTAGAAGCGGCTACTTAACGTTGCCTAGGTAGAGGGGGATAATAAAAAGTTAGTCTCCCAGATCCATTGATTGTTTTGATCTTACATAATTGATTTGTTTATTCACATACCCCACCAATGACTTTCCATTCTCTTACTAATCAAATCCTAATTTCTAAACATCTTCCTAGATATTAATTAAAAATCTTCATTATTTTTGCACAAAACGCAAGCTCTGGTGATAGATTAATTTATCACCAGATTTAATGATTTTCTCTTAGTTTCTTAAGATCCTCAAATCTCTCTCTGCCTTGTTGGTGGGGCTTAGAATATACTGATTGCATACTCTTCAGAGGGGTAAGACCCCCATCAAAGGGTGTCCTGGTATGACACTAACTTGCATCTGATGGTGAGACTCCAGTTCTGAGATTTGGGGAGTGTGGAGTACCCCTTCATTACCATTATTCCATGTCCGGTACTTGTTAGTTATTTGTATTTGATAGGAATAATTGATGCCATATAACTGTAAATTGTTTATATCCAGCATAGTTATGGAGACATCAAGCCTCTGAAATTAGTAGACCAGCTAACATAGGTAGCAATATCTCATATAGAAAAAGCGATTTCAATGTACGCAAAGGAAAGGTATGGACTGCTATAAACAGATTATCGATCATATGGAAATCTGATCTTCCTGATAAGATAAACAGAGAATTCTTTTAAACTGTTGCTGTGTCATTACTATTGTATGAATGTGTTTACGGCTTCCAGGGTGTAGTTGTTGATGGTGATGGAGGGAGGATTTACAGTTCCCTGACCCATTGTCTTGGTTTTCTTTATACTAATGGTCAGGCTGAAGTCCTGGCAGGCTTGGGTGAACTGGTCCATGAGTGTTTGCAGGTGCAAAATGATCTCAGGTGCTTTGGCATTGCCCCTTCCAGCTGGGAAAATTTGGCTCAGGACCGCCCTTGGTGGCGGTAGAATCTCTGTAGAGAACTGTTCATGTCAAAGTCACCCTGACACAACACCATGAAGCTAAGAGGTATAGAAGAAAGCAGTGGCAACAAAGCACTGGCACATCAACATCTTCAGGGACAGCCTTCAAATGCAAAATCTGTGGTCGAGAATGTTTTTCAAACATCGGACTTCACAGTCACAGGAGGCGCTGTAACTTCAGGGGCACATAAAAACTTTATTATAGTCTTCCGAGACTGAAATGCCAATACTATTGTATGGCAGCACTACTTAGACTTTCATAAAACAATTGGAGAAAAACTAGATGGGAACTATACAAGGATGTTGTGTACAAATCCTGGAAACAGCACCCCACAAAAAAGCAGCTGTACAGCCACTTAACTCCAATCTTACAAATTGTCCAAGTAAGAGAAATAAGACATGCTGGACATTGCTGGAGAAGTAGGGATGAACTCATAAGTGACATTCTCCTGTGGACATTTATACATTGGCACACCAGAGTGTGTCAACCAGCAAAGACATATTGCTTAGCTTTGTGCAGATACTGAATGTCATGAAGAGGACTTGCCCGGGCGATGACCGATAGGGACAGGTGGTCAGAGAGAGTCATGAAAATCTGTGATGTCAGTGTGACATGATGATGATGATGATGATATGGGTTAAATAGATCTGTTTGCAAATTATTTGTATTTAATAGGAATACTTGATATCATATAACTGTATGTAAATTGTTTGTATTAAGAATAGTTTCTTCAAGCAATAATTGTTTACAAAGGATTATTATTCATCATCATCATCATTCACGCATTTAGCATGGATATTCATGATAATCTCTTGCCAACCTTCTCTATCATTCATTGTTCCTCCTCTGCGCAGCATCCAGTATCTGCACAGAGCTGGTCAATATAGGTCCTTACTAGGTGGCAGCATATCCCTATACTGGTTTTCACCAGAGAATGTCGCTTATGAGTTCATCCTTGCTTCTCCAGCAGTTTCCAGCATGTCTTATTCGCCTCACTCAGATGGTTTGTGAGATCAGGGGCAAGTGGCCATACAGCTGCTTCCTTGTGGGGTGTTGCTTCCACAATTTGTTCAAGATTGCACACTGCATTTTTATGCAGCTCCTATCTAGCTTATTCTTCAGGCACATTGTTAGGGTCCAAGTGGTGCAGCCATACAGCAGCACTGACACAGCTTGGAAGAATTGTCATTTTAACTTGTCAGTGAGATCAGATTTCCATATGACTGATAATCTATTTATAGCTGACTATACCTTCCCTATTTGTGCATTAGTACCGCTTTCTGTGATGAGATATTACTACCTAGGTATTCGTGCATCAGTTATCTGAAACCATATAACTTTGTACAAATTATTGTGATTATTATCATTAAATAGAAATAATTATTTGAAACCATATGATTATTAGTATTAGATGGCAATACTTAAAACCATACAACTATGTGCCAATTATTTGTAATGGATAGAATATTTGATATCATATAATTGTGTGCAAAAAATTCATATTTCTACATAAGCCCATTGACAAGGTACTGTTAAGGAGTAAGTCTAATGTCATGTAAAAATTTGTTACATAAAATGGGTATTTACCAACCCATTCACCATGGGTAGGATGTGACACAATGTTGCAAGTATGGGGCATCCAGTGAGCATCAAACTCGCTACAGTAGTAATGGATCTGCAAGACTACCTTGCAAACCATTATACCATTACACCACGATGGGATGCCCTAGAGATTAGCAAGTTGACCTCATATTAATATAAAGCAAACTGTGATCAAACATTAGGTAAAATAATTAAGTCCATCATCTAACAAGCATTTTAAATCATATTGTATTCAAATTTTTTAAGGATTTTCTTTGGGTTTCAGTTTCTTTGTTTTAATAGCTTATCAATCTTTGTATGTTATTTAATGCCAAGGCATCCTTGTAGAAGAACAGTAGTGGTACTATTTAACCCATAGATGGGGTATGAGAGGGGTTCATGAGTAGGATATGATACAAAGTCGCAAGTATGGGGCATCAAGCGAGGATCAAACTCACTATTCTTAAGTAATGGATCTGCAAGACCAGCTTGCTAAACATTACACCATGATGGGATGCCCTATAGATTAGCAAGTTGACCTCATATTAATAGTATGCAGAATGTGACCAAACATTAGGTAAAATAATTAAGTCTGTCATCTAACAAATTCTTTAAATCATATTGTATTAATTCATTTTTAATGGTTTTCTTTGATATGATTCTCAAACGTGTCTTTACCTTTGACTCAGATCTGTTGTTCTGATCTCTTTTTAATCAATAACTGTCAGTTGAAAACAGTTGAAACTTCTGTCTGATAACAATGCTATATATTCATGTTAAATTAGTTAAATTTATGTTAAATTTATAAGGTAATCAATCATTAATAGCTACAGAACTACAAACCCCGACCAGAGCAACAACAACACAACATATATATATATATATATATATATATATATATATATATATATAATATAAATGTTGTTCTGGTTCCAACGGGAGAAAATTTAATATTTTATAAAAAAGAAGAAGGTCTGCAAAATGTATTATGTTCTCAGAAAAAATTTTAAATTCTTTTTATCTTACATATGCGACACGTGTTTCTGATCTGTTGTCTTCTTCAGGCATTGAGTTATTATTTTGGCAGAATATGTCCGATATTTGATAGGTTGTGTGTGTTTCTGCAACTTTTCTATTATATATTATATTATATATATATATATATATATATATATATAGAGAGAGAGAGAGAGAATGAATAGAGAATAAATGAGAAAAGTATTGGCATAAAAAGGTGCTCAATGTTAATAAAGCAGAGCAGATTTATAATCAATGTTAATAAAGCAGAGCAGATTTATATCAATAGTAATGGTATTATGGATGATTTAAACTCATAACTTTAAGTTTCATGCTTATGCAATCTTCAGATGAGTCAAATGGCTGAGATTTTAAAAACCAGTAGTTTTTTAGCGTTTAAAACTTAAGTTATGAGTTTAAATCATCCATAATACCATTACTATTGATTATATATATATATATATATATATATATATATATATATATATATATATATATATAAATAGTTAAACAATTAATACTTCTCTTGTTTTTTTAAACATTGGTATCTATATGGAATATGTCACAACCTTTTCAACATCTCCTCATGGACCAATCAGGTCTTGGTTTTTTGAATTCACGTATTCCAATTAGATTTTTATTTTTGCTTTTGCATGTACCAATCATGTCATTAACATTCAATTATAAATGCTAATCCATGAACGGTTATGAATCTTTTCTACACATTTTCCAAATTCAACACATTCAAAACATCCACCATCTTTTTAACTACATAAATCTTTTTTCCTTAACTAGTTACTAAATGGTCCTGAAGAACGTTTCTTTATGAACCGAAATGTTTGAACATCGACACTAATAAATTTCCATCCATTGTAACATCCCATGTTTGTTCTACATTTCTCCACATACTCATGTTAAATATTTTCAATGCACGCATTCACATATGTAGCTTTCTCTCTCTAGCATGCACACTCACACACTCTCTGTCTCTCTCACACACACACACACACACACACACACACACATGTATTTACCTAGACATTGCTACTTAGCTTTGGTGATCAAGCAGGAACTAATTCTTTCAATGTGACTTAACTGTAAGTCTTGAATTTAGGTTCGGTTTGGTTTGTTGGATTTTATGGCATGTCAACTTTTGTTGGGTTATTTTACACCGTCAATATCCAGTTGTTTTAACAGACGATTTTTAGATTTTTTTTTTAGATCAGATTCGACCCTAGCTTTGGAAGGAGAAAGACGTGATAGTCTTCACACCCCGGGTCATCTCATCCCTGCAGTTGAATCATGGGCTAGATAAGTAATAAAACTTGATCAAGAAAACTTAAAGTCTTGTTAGTTATTAAAAGCAAGCAATGCTCAGACCAGCCCAGAAGAAGAATTAGCAAAGAAGATTGAAGAACTAAGAAAGAAATCAACCCCTAGATAAGTCAACTAGACAAGACAATGGAGGCCAGATAAGAGAGCAGGAATCAGCAACAAGTATAAAGTAAGACCATCTCTACTCTAATCTGTCTCTGTCTCTGTCTCAAGATAAACTCTCACCGTTTATATACTCAATGTTGGGTATACAACACTATTTGTGAATTGAAAGTCCTATTATTTCTTTATCTCACCTGATAGGGGGCAAGGATTTCCAGTAGGGACTATCCCCCTGCTTCTCTCTCCTCTTGGTGACAGGTGTTATTATTTCAGGTGAATACCTATTTGTAAAGCATTTATTGGGGTGGGTGGAGAGAAGCAAGTGATTTCCAGTTGGGGCCAAATCCCCTGCCTGTTTCTTTGGGGACTGCTCAGATGTTTTGCTATTTCTGCTTCTCTTTTATATTTCTTCTTCTTCTTCTACAACTGATTACAAAATACGTTTAACAAGAAAAAGGAAAGTTGTTCAAAATATGTCAGCTAAGATTATCACAGTTAAAAATACTAGATGCATATACCATATATAGAAATATACCCTACACACACACACACACACACACACACACATATATATATATATATATATATATATATATATATGTATATATGCACAAGGTGTGTCAAAAAGGTATTGAGATTTTTTGTACTTGTTGACACACCTTGTATTCTGAAAAAAAATAATGTTCCATTCATTCTTAATTTCAATCTTGGTAAATACAGCTTTAAACTTGGTACTTTTTTGACACACCTTGTATTCTGAAAAAAATTAATGAATGTAACATTATTTTTTTTAGAATACAAGATGTGTCAAAAAGTACGAAAATCATGATACTTTTTTGACACACCTTGTATATATTTATATATATGTGTATATATATATATATATATATATATATATATATATATACTCAGACTCTCCTCCACAGGTAGGATACAACACAAAGTCAGTTTTCAAACTGTTAAAAATACTAGATGCATCCATATAAATAAATATACCCTACACACACACACACACACACACACATTTATATATGTATATTATATATATATATATACTAGCAAATATATGCAGGGTGCAAGTATTTATTTTAATGTAATAAATATTGTATTAAATTAGAAGGCTAAATAAGAAACTAACAGATTCAACTGAAACTTACTCTTCATCACTCTCGTCTTTCATTGTTATTTTTTCTAATTTAAGTTTTTAGTTATAAGAGGAAGTAAGAATAAAATGACAGTTATTTATCTTGTTAATGGATTTCATTTAAGATTCATTGAAGTGTTTACTTATATTCATTAAAATAAAACGAAACAGTTAGAAATCAATAATACTAAGCACATATTTATTAAATTCGATTTTTTAATATTAATATGCAAATTATCCTTCCCATTCACACTGTAAACCGCTATTTGTTGTATATATAAATATAATTGCATGTTGTCAGTATGTAGACATAGTTAACAGTATTAAAATTTTATTATTAATAATTATTAATAATTGAGGTTTAGATAAAAATAAAATCATGGAGAATGTGATATCAATAACTAAGAGAATTGTGACTTGAGTAGGAATATAGTTTCGGTTACAGACAGAAAAACACACAATCTCCATTATAATAAGATATAGTGATTGCCACTTCTTCACAGAAGAAGGCCATTTCTACAAAGTTTGGTTATGAGCATGCAAGTGACTCAAAAGTCCAACTTTGGTTTTACACATCCTGTCACATAAAAGACATGTGAGATTCCGGGCTTTCGCTCCTGCACACACATGTTTTTCATGTGGTCACCATATGACTCAAGAAACCAGCCCGTGACAAGCAAGCCTTGACACATACACTACATATATGGTCAAGCTTGAATGTAAGAAATCTATCCAGGACGTCCAAAGCGGCATATATATATATATATATATATATATATATATACACACACAGCCTCTTTGCCACAGGTAGGATACGACACAAACCCAGATGAAACTTGTAGGCTATACAGCTGAAAGGTTGTATTAAAACAAATAAAAAAATCAGTCTGTACAAGTCACATAAATATTTACTTTTTACCTTTCTGCAACTTTTTTTTTCTTTAATTATTAAAAGAAAACATCTTCATTGCTTTATCAATTTTCATTCATACGGATATCTGATCTCACTGACAATGTGACAATTCTTCCAGGCCGTAGTTGTATCGGTGTTAGTGTATGGCTGCACCACTTGGACCCTAACGAAGTGCCTAGAGAATAAACTAGATGGGAGCTGCACAAGAATGCTGTGCGCGATATCATACAAATCATGGAAACAAAACCCTACATGTAAGCAGCTGTATTATCACACAGACCATTTGAGTGAGATGAACAAGACATGCTGGATAGTGCTGGAGAAGCAAAGACAAACTCATAAGCGGCGTCCTCCTGTGAAAACCAACACATGGGCATGCTAGTGTGGGTCACCCAGCAAAGTCCTACATTGACCAACTCTGCGTGGATACTGGATGCTGCGCAGAGGACCTCCCGAGGGTTGGCGAAAGATTATCATAGACATCTGTGCTACTAATGCGAGATGATGATGATGATGATGATGATGATGAAGTTATTTAATTTAAGACTTAGGCTATTTATTTTGTTAGGTTAATTATCAAATATTAAATCATTTAAGTTAAGATTTAGGTTATTTATGATTATTAAGCTACTTATTTTGTTATTTAGGTTAATTTAGGTTTTTCGGCTGGGAATCTTAAAGTTCCTGGTTCGATACCGGCCCTTGCCAACTCAGCATATGAGTAATACAGTGATCTGTGCGGTAAAGTGAGGAGCTGATGGTAGGTGTGGTGCTCTGACCCAGTTGCTAAAAAACAATCTCCTTGTTCTAGCGCTAGTGAAAAAGGGATAGACTCCTTGTTGTATGGCTGATACCGACTCTAGGCCTCCCCGACGACTTTACTTTACTTTATAAAATATCAAGTTATTTAAATTTAGATTTTGGTTATTTATAATTATTAAGCAATTTATTTTGTTATTTAAGTTAATTTAGGTTCTCAGTCGGTAGAGCATTAAGCTAGAAACCACATGGATCCTAGTTTGATACCGGCCCTCGCCAACTCAGCGTATGAGTAGCACAGGGATCTGTGCAGTAAAATAAGGAGCTAATGGTAGGTGTGGCGCTCCACCTAAGACACTAAAACAATCTCCTTGGTCTAGTGCTAGTAAAAAGGGGATAGACTCCCTCGCTGATTGGCTGATACCTTAAAAAAATCAATTATTAGGTTACAATATCTATACTAAGTGTAACATTGAGAATGGTACTGATTTTACTTTGCTGTACCTATTTTAGTAAAGCTTTTTGAAATGTTAAAGTAGACTACACAGCAAAATTTGGGGTGTGAACAAGTATGATAATAAGGGCATGAGATTTTTGGGGAAGAAAAATCCAATAACTTTATCCAATCGTGATAAAAGCTGTCCAAACTCTGAACGTAAGCAAAACACATCTAAGTAGAAAAGCATACACTCACTACAAACACAAATTGATATTTTGGCCCCTCTCCATTGACGAGGAGTTTCTTCTTGGGGGGGTAGGGGGGAGGGGGCAGCACGTAAATTGGGAGAAATAACAAAGCTCTGTTTGGCAAAGCGGACCGCGAACAGTTATTACCCTGAAAATAACTTTCTTTTTTTTTTCTGTACATTAACAACTGGCTAATTAATTGGGCCTTTTGGGATTGAACGGGAGAAGGGGACTAGGGGAGTAGGGGAAAACAAGATAAATACGCATTCCCCCCTCCCGATCCTTAAATGGCTAATGATGATGGTGGTGATGATGGTGCTACCGCTGGTGGTGGGGGTGAATATGATCGTAAAAACGATAGTGGCCGTAATTATGATTTCCATATAATAAGGGCAATGATTGCTGCATTGTTGTTTATGGTTGGCTGGTTGGTTGGTTGGCTGGTTGGTTGAATTTGTGTTGTGGGTAAAGGCGGCCAATTACTCACACACAAAGAGAAGTAGGAGATATGTAATAAGTCAAATACTTGGTAATAGTATATTTATTCGATCAGGAATTCATATACATACTACCCCACCCCCATGTCTTGTCTGACAGCTAATTTATAAGACAGATGCAACCAGTCTTTTATGGTCAAGAGGGTAGGTAGGTAATCCTGTTGGTTTCTATGTTTAATTCAAATCAACCTTCATGGGTTATATAATGTTAAAGTCATCCTTGTAAATGTATAGTAGTGGTATTATTTAACCGATAGCTAGGGGTATGAGGGAGGTTTATGAGTTGGTTGATTGATTGGTTGGTTGGTCGGATTTTACAGCATGTCAACCCTTGTTGGGTTATTTTATTCTGAAGATGTTTTGTTTTATTCATGCTTGATGGGTATTCAAATTTTTTTAAACATAATTTTTTGAAAACATGATTTTTGTAAACTCATTTTTTTTCTATCTAATAGATGGGACCCTAACGAGTACTACCATGCCAGGTCAGAGTGGACCTGGGAGTAATGGTGATGAAGAAGTACTTCACATTCCCTTGAGTTCAAGGCATTGGAACTTCATCACTTGATGCAGTTTAATGTCATATTCAGGACATTAAGACTGCCTCCTAGCACCTATATGATAAAAAGGGTTGGGGGTTGCAATAGGGTTGGAACAATCATATAGGTGCTAGGGCTTGATTTGAACCGTGTGATTGATCAAATGAGGCTTCTCCGACCATGAGTCTAGCCTAATTAAGGGCCAAAGTGAAGTGTTGCATGTCATGGACTGCTCAGCCACTAGGATTCCATCCTTAAGCATCACAGGTCGCCACCTATGCCAACAAATGGCCCAATTGGGGTGATTTTATCCCTCTGCAGAAGTGCAGTCGGTGTATTCTACAGCCCCTACCGACAGGTGGGAAGGTTTTCGGCTATATAGTTTATAAGTAGGTTCACTTGTGCTGACACTAATAACCTGTCCTTCAGGGTGTGATCCCAGGGGGCTATCCCCCAGGCAACACCTGCCCCCTTGATTTAAGGGGACAGGGCTGGGTTTATGGCCCAGTGCCTGAGGCGCCCCCCCCCCTTGAGGGGGAATGCTGACAGGATTGCATTTTTTGCACCTACCACCCCATGAGCTTCAGTTTGTGGGTGGGCCCACATCAAAATACCTTGTGTCACACCCGTATATGTGGGATACATGGTAAATACCCACTTGTGCTGATTTAATTACCTATATATTTCTAAAATACTCATTAATTAAGCAGAGCCCAGGGCATCATACCACAATCTCCCTCTCCAATCATCTGGTCACATCAAGTCCTAGCACCTATATGATTGTCCCAACCGTATTGCCCTTATAGCAATGTCCCAACCCTTTTTAACTTAAATGTGCTAGAAGGCAGTGGCTGAGGGTTTTAGTGTTATGGGTATGATGTTAAACTATATCTAATTTTGGAACTCTGAGGAGTGTGAAGTACCCCTTCATTGCCATTACTTCTAAGTCCACACTGACCCAGAATGGTAGTACCTGTTAGAGTCCAATCTATAGGTTAAATTAAAGAAACTGGGTTTTAAAAATGTGTTTTAACAAATTGAGTTTAAAAATAAAATTTTGAATACCCATCAAGCATAAATAGAACAAAACGTCTTCGGCATAAATTAACCCAACAAGGATTGACATGTCATAAAATCCAACAAACCAACCAGCCTATCTAATATAAATGATTTGCAAACTGTTGTATGATATCAAGCGTTCCTATCTAACACCAATAATTTGCAAGTAATTACATGAGTTCAAGTAACTAATAATAATAATCATTACTAAACAATTATAGCTTGAAGTAACTATTCCTAATACAAATAATTTGCACAGTTATATGGAATCAAGTATTCCTATATAATACAAACATTTTTAAATAGATCTATTTGGTTCATAAAGGGAATCCTAACAGGTACCCCAATTTTTATTAGAGCATCTAGCAAAAGTATTTAAGTCTTGATGTAACAAAATATCATATTAAATTAGAAAGACTAACAAAACTAAATAAGAACAAATATAAAAATATTACACTTATTTTAATGTTATTCTATTTGATTTCTATATAAAATTATATATAGGATTGCTTTTAACACATTTGAGAATAACATGATAGTATTAGAAATCAGTAAAAAGTATACAAAAAATGATCATTATGATATAGCCACATACAAAAATTGGATCATTATAATATAAAAATATACAAAAATTGGATCATTATAATATAGACACATACAAAAATTGGATTACCATGATATAGAAATATATAAAAAATAGATAGAAATATATAAAAATGGATCATTATTACATAGAAATATATAAAAATGGATCATTATTACATAGAAATATATTAAAATATGGATCATTATTACATAGAAATATATAAATATGAATCATTATTACATAGAAATATATAAAAAAATGGATCATTATTACATAGAAATATATAAAAAATCATTATTAAATAGAAATATATAAAAAATAGATTCTTATAATGTAGAAATACACAAAGATTGGATCATTGTACAAAAATTGGATTATTGCACGAAAATTGAATCATTATAATATAGATGTCAGTAAACGTCTGTACATATGCAAATGTGTGTGTGTATATGCCTGTCTGTCTATATCTATGTCTATATGTGTGTATCTGTGTCTGTGTCTGTGTCTGTGATACTTTTCCAAGTGCCACAGAACCGAGGCGTGAACAATGCAAAGAATCTGAAAGCTATGCCATCTCGAAAATGCCATCTGATACGAAGAACACACATGGTCTGCAAACTCAAGGGAAAAAGATCCAGACAGAATGAATGCAAAGCAAGATTTTAGCAGTTAAGCAGACAGTTTGATAAGAAAATTAAAATCCCTAAAGACTGGAACTTAGAAGAGTCACAAAAACAGATAAGATGCTGATTAACGACACAGAAAAGGGCCACAGTTTATCTTTGTTTTCATCATTTCTAAATACCAACAGGGCAGTGGTTGCTTATTATATCCCAATGGGAGGTAAAATTGGATTGAGGGTCAAGTTTCAATATTGGCATTTAACTATAATCCTATATTTTATTCTTATTCTTAAGCTGAAACATTAACAATACTTAGCATAATTCACATTATGTTCGTACAGTATCACCCATAAATGAGTACACTTTTGATAAAAGTTTTTATTTTTTCTAAGTCAGGGGTTTCTGACCAGGGGTGCTTGCATCCCCTGGGGGTGTGAGCATCATTCAAGGGGGTGCAAGAAGGATCCGTTCAAATAAAAAATTTTCTTTTGTAATTGATATTATTTATATTTTTGTTTCTTTATTTCAGATTATTATCATTACCCTTCATCATGTCGAGAGTGTTTAGAGAGTGAAATATATATGATCTTTTGATAAAACTGTAGTATGGATTCACATTCTTTATTTTTGAATAAAAGTATAAATTGTAGGGGTGCGAGGTCAAAGCAAAACTCTTTTAAGGGGTGCGAGGTCATAGCAAAACTCTTTTAAGGGTGCAGGAATAGAAAAAGGTTGGGAACCACTGTTCTAAACCAAAAACACCAATCATTGAACAGCCCTGTCGGCTGGGGTTTTAGAATACACCAAATGCACCTCTGCAGAGGAGTATGGCTACCCCCAATGGGGCCACATGTTGGCCATGGGTGGCAACTAATGATGCTTAAGGATGGAATCCTAGTGGTTGAGCAGTCCATAACTTGCAGCACTCCACTTTGGCCCTTACTTAGGCTAGACGGGCAGTCAGAGAGGCCCCCTCTGATCAAATGGCTGGTCACGTCAAGTCCTAGCACATATATGATTGTCTTGACCCTTTGTTAGATAGATAGATAGATATATAGATAGATAGATAGATCAATATGAACCTCTTAGATGAATATGAACATACTGATATATAGATAGATAGATAGATAGATATGATAGATAGATAGATAGATAGATAGATAGATAGATAGATAGATAGATAGATAGATCTACTGGATAGATAGATAGATAGATAGATAGATAGATACGGGATAGATATAGATAGATAGATACCTACTGGGATAGATAGATAGATAGATAGATAGATATGAACCTACTGGGATAGATAGATTAGATAGATAGATAGATATGAACCTACTGGATAGATAGATTAGATAGATAGATAGATATGATACCTACTGGTATAGATACATAGACATTAGATAGATAGATAGATAGATAGATAGATACCTATCATTATGAACTACTGCTATAATGGAAAAACAATAGGTTCATGGGTCATCTAGTAATATGCAGAAACTCCTCATGACAAAAACCTCATCAAACTATCTGAGGAAAAAATAATAAATGAAGTTTTTAAACCATAACCATTTACTTCTATTATTATTATTATTATTATTATTATTATTATTATTATTAATAATAATAATGATAATAATAATAATATTTGAAGTTTATTTACTAATTATGATTTGTTTATGAATTCTCTAAGAATTAAAATATGACATGATTCATTTTTGAATTACGATATGAAGAATCTTTTATTGTTATTTAACCATCTCGAAATGAAAAACAAAATATAACAGAAAGTACATCTAACCCCAAGCCATACTCTTGTTGCATAGGGAAAAAAATTAATATTCTTATATTGTCATATATTTTATAACAAACTGGAAGCGGTGTTACAAATTTGATACAGAGGAGGTGCTTGGTGTGTAATGGTTATTGTTGTGGGAAATGGACACAGCGACCCAAGTTCAAATCCTGGACAAGATCCTTTGCTTTTCACATAGCACTAATACCATTTAGAAATGTATGCATCCAACGATTCTCACTTCAGCTATGGGTCAAAAGTTTGGAAAACTGAGCTCTTTGCCTACTTTTCTTGATAATTAATATTATTTGGATTATTCAAACTACTGTCCTCATCTTTATTGTTATCTGTACAACGTTTCAGCCGATGTGCCCTCCGGCCTTCTTCAGGTATTAAGTTGATTTGTATCCCTCGATCTGCTCCTAATCATTAATGTCCCATTCGATCTTAAGCAATGAAAAACAAAATTTTATTTGATCAGATACCTATAACAAGTATTCTTGTTGGGATTACATTGCTTAATTGCTAGGTTTCTCCTATTAGGAATACTTGGAACTATAATTTGTATAAAAACACTACAAAAACCTCAAGGCATAAAATAACCCTAGACATTCGGTGAAAATCTAAAATCAGTTTGTTACGCAATGGTGGAATTTATTTCACTTTTAAAACCTAGAATAAAAGTCGATAAGCTAGTTTTAACCAAACGAATGCCCTCCATCAGGCTTCTGCCATACTCTGAACGTCTCGCTGCCCTGGGAATGGATTCATTGAAACTTTGGCGTCTGGCAACTGACCTGGTAAACGCTCATAAGGTCATTAATCATCTTAACAACAGCAACCTTGAGCACCATTTTGATCTCCATCCTTCTAACACACGTGGGCATGCCTACAAAGTCAGAAAACAGCACTGCTCACGTGACTTTCGGAAACATTTTTTCACGCTCAGAGTTGTGGAGACATGGAATAAACTGCCTGCATCTGTTGTAGGCTGCTGAAGCACTGAGTCTTTCAAAGCCTCCATGCTTCCTGTAGTCCGCCGACACTATACCTGATGCCACTCTCCACATACATATGCACACATACATGCATATTACTACTGTAAACTGTTCATGTTCCTGACACTAATACATTATTCTGTGTACTTGACATGAGACTTTGATGAGTTGTGGTGCACCTGAGCACTGTACACAATAAATTTCATTTCATTTCATATATATATATATATATATATATATATATATTAAAATTGCAAGTCTCAAATGAAATTACAATTAACAAGTCAAAAGCATAAATATATAACATATATTTAAAAAAAAAACTATTCTAGATGATGGAAAACTCTCAATTCAAACCTCTTAAACCCCGTTTAAGGAATTCATCACATGTCTCATTCCGCTCGTGCCGAGAGGATGGGTTGGTTTGGATCAGTTAGTAGAACATCCGCCTAGAACCACAAGGTTCTTAGTTCAACACCGACCCTCGCCATTTTAGCGCACCAGTAGCACGGCTTGTATCTGTTTGATAGACTCCCTCACTATCCAAATAATACCGAGAAAAAGTGACTCCACCGAATTTACTATATATAAGTTACTTGAAACTATATATATATATATATGTGCAAACAAATGAATATTATTAAAAATAAATAACTACCTCAAACCATACAATTATTAGTACTAGTACAAAATAAAAAAATTCCACTAAAATCGGATTAGTTATTTTTCATTTTTTATTTCTTGCGATCACCCTTCTCGACTGGTGCATGAATTTGTTCATACCTACTTTTAAGTAAAAGAATCATCCTGACCCTTAAAAGCTAAACTAACTTTTCTCTACTTGTAAATGCAAACAATATGAAAGATCTATTTGAAAATGTCAACATGGAGGACATTTTGTCCTTTTTGAGGGAAATAAAATTATACCATAGAATATAGACATGAACTTAATCAATACCATACAACATGATCCCCAATGGTGCTAACACATTGTTAAAACCAATTACTAAAGAGTATAGATATAAATACACAACATATACTACTTTCTAACCATTAGGCGTGACATAACCCCAGATGGGTTGATATGCCGTTAAAATCAATAAACCAACCAAATTAAATTATAAATTGAATAATAAAGGGACATGAAAGGTAATTACCTCCCTTATCTGCAAATGATGGTATGCCCAGCGGATAGGCTGAATGAATACCTACAAATTTGGTTATGGTCAAACTAATTATAACAATTGTCTATTTAAAAAAAAATTGTATGCAAAGTTTTATTGTCTTTATCAACCACACCATATATCATGTAAACCTTTATTTCTTAGTGATATATAAGACACATTGCAGGATTTTAAACATACTAATGACATGTGTTGTTTTGCAATAAATCTAACTCAGATTTTCATAGAGACCTTGTTGATAGATAACATTTATTCTATGTATTAAGGATTTTGACTATAAATTAAATACTCAATGATGAACTTAGGCAATTCCTGGGGGTATTGCGATGCAAGCAGTGACATAGTTTCAGTGACAGACAGACAGACACAAAATCTCCATTATAATAAGATTTTATTTTATTTTTATTTGTTTGTTTATCTATTCATTTACTTATTTATTTGTTTGTTGTTATAGGTCATGACTTTCTATTGTTTAAAACTATGAAAGTTATTTCCTTTTAGCATCTTATATGACATCTCGAGCGAACAACATGATGACAAAATTATTTAAATGCTGCATTCTTTAAAGTTTTCAAGAGAGAAAAACACAACACTTTGCCAATATCCAGCCACACATTGCCTTGATAATTAAAAAAGAAAACAAAAAAAAAGATTTAAATATATTGAGGGAAAATAAATTTGCAACACCCTGAAAAATGATACCAATTTTGACCTGGGTACAGCATGTACATGTTAGTAGGTAGTAGACATTCTGATAAAACTTTTAAAAATCTTTAGAATAATAGAATAATGTACTATCGGATGGTAAGTGTTTATTTTGCTGACCTCCCACCAGGCCAGATTGACACTAGGACATGGGGAGCTATGCACAAACCAAAACTCATGCAGTGGCCAATGCAAAAAGTGCATGAATCCCTTTGGCATTTCAATTTTGGGGCACCTCAGGAATAAACCCGGTCCAGACACTTTTAGACTAGGGGGCAGGTGCTGCCTGGGGGGGGTCTGGAGACGGCCAAAGTTTACTATCTATTCACCTCAGAACTCATTCTATTCAAATAAAATCCTATGATTATTTTAATCTGAGTCCTTTGGAAACAACACCCCATGAGAAAACAGCTGTACGGCTACCTTCCCCATATCACACAAACTGTCCGTGTGAGGCAAACAAGACACACTGAACACTGCTGGAGAAGCAAGAATGAACTCATTAGGGATGTTCTTCTGTGGAAGCCATCACATAGGTACGCCAGAGTAAGCCGCCCAGCAAAGATGTGCATAGACCAACTCTGTGCGGATACTGGATGCTGCGCAGAGGACCTTCCAGGGGCAATGAATAATAGGGATGGTTGTTGAGAGATTGTCATGGATATACGTGCTGATAGCGTGACATGATGATAATGAACCATCAGCAGCTTAGGGTAGGATTGCAGTGGTGGGAGAGCTGCTGAGAGTGGTTTAAAGTAGGCAAAGAGTTAACTTAAACTATGAATTCAAACCTGTTAAACTCCACTTAAGAAATTGAAGTTGTGTCACATCCTACTCATGTGGAGGGGTTTGTAAATATATATGTATATATATTTACTAACCCCACTGCACAAGCAGGATGCGACACAAGGTCAGTTTCTTAAATGGAGTTTGACAGGTTTGAATTTAGAGTTTCCTTTCTGCTAGATTGGTTACCTAGCCAAGGTTAAAGAGCCCAGTCTGCCCTACTATTTACCCATAGCTGGAAGGAGAGTAGTTGGATGCATAACTTTCCTAAGGGTATTAGTGCTATGTGAAATGCAAACAGCCTCGTACAGGATTTGAACTTGGGTCGACAAGTCCATTTTCCTATAACTAACCATTACACCATGTGCCTCTAATATAAATATAAATAGATGAATTGATGTGTCATGGCTAAAGAACCCAGTATGTCTTACTTTTCACTCATAGGTGATGGGGAAGGGATGGATTCATGCCTTCCCTAAGGGCATTAATTCCATATTATCTTTGCATTTGATCTTGAATAAACTGAAAAACATATTTAGGGTGTTGCAGTTTTATTTGCTATGGTTACTCAGTTTAAGAAGCTGGCTGTTAAAAAACAAACAGATTCATGAAAATTGGTTCTCTCCGATTTCCATCCTTTCAGATTTTTTTTAATGGCTTTTAGAATATATGAGGAGTAATTTGAAAGTAAAGCCTCGTATTTTTTTCCAGAGAAACTGCAACAGATGCAGTAAGCACAATAACACAGATAGAGCGAGTTTTCAGCTATAAAATATCATTTCTGCCCTGTTAGCTGACTGTACCTCTGCAGAGAGGTAATACCAAGACCAATGTACTGTAAAGCTCTCAGTAAGTGTACCAATTATTCTAAGTAGAATAAAGCTTTCCAAAGCCTATCAGTGCTATTGTTTGTCGTTACACTTAATTAAAATGATTAAAAAAGCACATGCAGCTTCTTTTTTTTAACTGAATTAAAAAAAGAATCAATTTTGTATTATTCTATAAAGATAAATCAATTCTGCTGAGACAAGTCAATTACATCACAACTTAATGTTTATATTGTTGCTTTGTGATTGGTCAATTTTATTGCTGTTTCTTTTCCTTTTCCTTTTTAAAGGTTTTATTCCCTATTTCAGAATCTTTTATACTAATGAATGGAATATCAGTGACTAATGCATTAATACAACGTGTGTTCAAAAACTATCAGAACTTAATCTGTATTTGTGGGGGGAGTAACACTACTGTTCTTTTACAAGGATGGCTTTAGCTTTGGTATTAAATAACCCATGAAGATTGATATGCAATTAAACAAAGAAGTGGATGTCCCTGTGATGTAGTGACAAACAAGCTGAACTTACGAAATTGTAGTAAGCAAACTCTAGTGTGTTATTAGGTTTCCTTTCAGACTAATACCCTTGGGAAAGGCATGAACTCCCTCATCCCCCATCAATGGGTTAAATAGTACCAATACTGTTCTTCTACAAGGATGGTTTTGACATGAAATAATCCATGATGGTTGATATGCCATTAAACAAAGAAGGGGGAGTCCCTGGGGCGTAGTGGCTAATGAGCTGTACTGAGACATCATAGCAACCAAGTTCAAACTCCAATCACACTATTACGTTCACTTTCAGTAATGGTTAAAGTCATGGGAAATGGACTTGTCGCCCCGAGTTCAAATTCTGGATGGGGTAATTGCATTTCACTTAGCGTTAATACCCTTGGGAAAGGTATGAATCCTACTTACCCTCCAGCTATGGATAAATAGTAGGACAGACTGGGCTCTTTAACCTCGTCACAGATAATGATGATGTCACTTCATGTCTTCAACAGTTGTGGACCCTCTGTTGGCTAGTTAGTCCAATTCTGGACTTGCAGATGCGGTCACACACATTGCAAGGGAAATTTACATCTGCATTTGGTGGTTCATGTCAGCGAAGACATCGCCACTCTGCAGCCCTGTTAATCTTGATATTGAGCTGCTCAGCTCCTGTGCAGCATGCATTTTGTCAAGCCTTTGATCTTCCAGGCTTGAAGGGGAGATGGTGCATTTCTTCAGCATCATCTTAATACGGTCTGTGAACTGCTTTGGGGGGGCCTCCTGTCCTTCCATACGTGCAATGTTTATGTCTGCATCTGTGTGCATGTTTGTGTATATGTGTGTATATGTGTGGGTATGTGTGCATGTGCAATACTTATGTATGTGTATGTGTGTGTATGGGACAATTCATGCACACTCCAGGAACAAGCAATGTGTCTTGTGCAATCTGTCTGTAAGTTGGATTCTGGTCTTAAGAGACATATGGTGGTGTATAAGCATCAAATTTGATCATCTGATCTATCCAATTCAGTGGGAAGGACGTCCTTCCTATGTCATATTTGCATCAAACTTTGTGGATCTGCAGCAGATTCATGAGTCAATTGAGGGCTTATAAGAGGAAAGGTTCTGGTGGTGGGGTTGTAGGATTGTGAAGGACAGCAGTGATTGTCTATGTATTGAGAGCACATGAGTATGTGTTTATGTGTGTGTTTATGCATGTGTGTGTAGAATGCTTATTATATGTATATGCATATGCATTGATTTGTGTGTGTATGTGCAATACTTATGTATGTATATGAGTGTGCATAGATTTGTGTGTATATGTATGTGTGTGTAATGCTGATTATATGTATATGTGTGTGCATGGATTTGTGTGTATGTTTGTGTATTTGTGTGTGTGTGTGCAATGTTTATGTATGTCTATGTGTGTGTATGTGTTTGTGTATGTACATTTTTTTGTGTATGTGTGTGTATGTATATGTATGTGCATGGATCTGTGTGTTTGTGTATGTGTGTTTGTGTATGCATGATGAATATTAGTGAAAATTTCACATCCATGTATCAGGCTACAGTCTTACTGGTCCACCCTCATATAACTCTCCATCAGAACAGAATCAATCTCTGGTTATATTAGTGCTAATGTTTTCATTCATATGTGTATCTATGATTGTATGTGTGTGCATGCCTAGTGTCTTTATTTGTATGCCCCTATATTCATTGTCATCATTGCTTGAAAATAATCGTCCTGTCACTTGCCAGATATCAAATGAACCTGTTCCAAAAAGCAGTTATTATTTGTCAATAGACAATGGAATGTCTGAGCAGATTTTAAGTGAGAACAGCCCGAAAATTGCTTGGCCCAGAGTTCCTTTCCCATCATTACACGCTATTGGGACTACAGGCAAGATATAAAGTTACCACTGAGCTGTTGTGTGTTCCCCAGGCAGTTCACAGAAGAGACTTAATCTCCAACATATGTCTCATTGGCTCGTCACATTCTTACACAACAGCTACCACCCACCCTCGTCATTATATCAGTGTTGCAGAACTTGAAGATGTACACAGAGGAGGTGCCCAGTGACTAATGAACAAACCTTGCTGACGTCCGCAAAACTAAAAAGATTCAATTTAAACGACTTTATTTATTTTCATCTTCAACATGAAGCACTGTCAATCATTATCTATCTACGTACATTTACTAACCCTTCTGCATGAGTAGGATGTGACACAAGGTCAATTTCTTAAAAGTCTTAATAGAGCAGTAGAATACGCCGACTGCACCTCTACAGAATGGTAAGAACCCCCCCCCATGGGGCCACCTGTTGGCTATGGGTGATGACCCATGATGCTTAAGGATGGAATCCTGGTGACTGAGCAGTCCATGACATGCAACATTCCACTTTGCCCTTTACTTGGGCTAGACAGGTGATCGGAGAGACTTCCCCTGATCAATCGACTGGTCATGTCAAGCCTGAGCACCTATATTTTTGTACTGTATTATATTTTAAAAACTTACCACAAGCTTTGCCTGGGATTTAAGAAGTTTTTAAAAGATATGTTATCTATATTCATATATAGATTAATAAAAATTATTTTTCTATATATTTGTTTTATGATCTTTTATTTTTTATATATTCTTCTTTTAAGTTGTATTCTTTATTCTTCTTGTTGTTTGTTTTTTTCTTTTATTTGTCTTTTATTTGCTTTTTATCATGTTTTATCTTTTATTAATTTGTTTTATTTTTTAATCATTTCTTAAATTAATTTTTCAATATATCACCGATTTATACCCTCATGATATTTTTTATTTAGCTTTTCTTATGGAAAATGAGAGATATGAAGTATTTTAACTCCTTGTAATAAGTAATTGAGAATTTCCTCCCCTACTTTATGATTACCTCCACTTTGGAGAACTCTCTAGGGAATACTAGATGATATAAACTCTTAATAAGTGTACCAATTATTCTAAGTAGAATAAAGCTTTCCAAAGTCTATCGGTGTTATTGTTTGTCATTACACTCCTTCTTGGAAAAAAAAAAAAAAAATAGGGTGTGGATTTTATTGAACTTTGGTCTTTGCTGGTTTCCACCAATTCCCCTTAATGAAAGTATGTGTGCTCAATCATTGTACAAACAAACAAACATATAGACAGACAAACAGACATATGGAATCTTTCTTATATATATAAAGGTGCATGATGTAATGGTTAGAGTTGTAGGAAATGGGCACATTGACATGAGTTCAAATCCTGGATGAGGCTGTTTGCTTTTCACATAAAGCTAATACCCTTGAGAAAGGTATGCATCCATGTACTCTCCCTCCAGCTATGGGTAAATATTAGGGTAGACTGGGCTCTTTAACTTTGGCTAGACAAACAGTCTAGAAGGAAAACTCTGAATTCAAACCTGTTAAACTCTGTTAAAAAGAATTAACCTTGTGTTATATCTTGCTAGTGTGGAGGGGCTGGTAAATATGTATGTATATATAAAGTAAAGGAAAGTTGGCAGGGCAGCCTAATATCAGTATCAGCCAGACAGCGAGGGAGTCTATCTCCTTTTCACTAGCGCTAGATCAAGGAGATTATTTTAGTGTCTAAGGCAGAGCACCACGCCTACCATCAGCTCCTCTCTTTACTGCACAATTCTCTGTGCTACTCATACACTAAGTTGACGAGGACCAGTATCAAACAAGGAACCTTGTGATTCCTAGGCAGACACTCTGCCTGCTGAGCTAAACCAGCCCTAGATGTAAAAATGGTTTTGCCTTTTATTTCTATGTATTTTATTCCAAATTTAATAAGATTTTTTACCAAATAGCAAAAAAAATTTAAAAAAATGCTTGTACATAAAAATTAAGTTTTAATATTTTAAAAGCCAATGTATTTAATTCATTGTTCTCTAACATTTTTTTACAGACATACAGAATCTTTCTTAGATATATATATATATATATATATATATATATATATATATATATAGATACAAAAATGTTTTTGCCTATTGTTTTTATGTATTTTATCAAATCTAATTAGATTTTTTATCAAAATAAAAAAAAATGCTAGTATATAAAAATTAAGTTTTAAAAAGGCAATTTATTTGAATAATAATAGTTCCCTGGTATTTTTTAAAATGTTCCAGCCCAAGAAGAAAACATTAATAAATTAAAAAAAGAAAATGTTTCCTTGACAAGCAGGACGAACCACATGGGGTGTGTTTGTGGAAGTGTGTCCCTGTACTGACTTTTGAGTTTTGTTTTGTATTGTTTATATATATATATATATATATATATATATATATATAACACATTTTATTTATTTTTAATTTTTAGATGAAGCACTATCAATCATCATTATAAGGGTACTTAGACCTGTTGAAATTTAATGTTCAGTTTATTTTCATCTGTTAATGAAAAAGTTGGTGGAGTGGCATTTTGTCAGTATCAACCAAACAGTGAGGGAGACTATCCCCTTCTTGCTAGACCATAGAGATTTTTTTGCTTAGGTGGAGCGCCACACCTACCGTCAGCTCCTCATCTTACTGCACAGATTAGATTACCTAATCCATGCTATTCATACACTGAGTTGATGGGGTCCAGTATCAAACTAGGAACCTTGTGATTCTTAGGCGGGTGCTCTACTGACTGAGATAAACTGACCCCTGAATGAATAAGTACCAAAAATATTATTAAAATTGAATAATATGCTGAATTTAAAAAAAAATAATTATTATATATATATATATATATATATATATATATATATATATATATACAATACAGGTGTTCCTACAAAATATGACTGTTATCATCTTGCAATCTGGTTAAAAATGAGACTGTCCAAATGAGTGTCATCACCTCAGCTAAATAATGGACCATTCTGTTTTTATTATAAAGAAAGAAAGGGAAGAAAAAGGACATACTACACAAAAAAATAATAAGAAAGAAAGAAAGAGAGTAGGGGAAAGATAGAAAGGGGGGGTGAGTGCACAGAAATGATAGCAGTAAACTGTTTCAATTGAACATATTGAAAAGATGAAATGAAGGAAAGAAAGAAAAAAACAATGAGAAAGAGTTAAATCAAGATTATTTTACTTTTTACATATTTTTACTATTTTGCAATAGCTCTTAAGTAAACATATAAAACGTTGTAATAATTAACTTATCATACTGTGGTATATCCACAGGTCCCACTAGTCATATATAAAATAACACATAATTTTTTTGTTTGCAATAAAATTCCTAAATAAGTTTTTGAAGTAAGCATTCTCTCTCTCTCTCTCTCTCTCTCTCTCTCTCTCTCTCTCTCTCTCTCTCTCTCTCTCTCTCTTCATTTCTTTCTATCTTCCTTTCTTTTCTTTTTTTTCCTCCTTTCATTCTTCTTTCCTTCCTTCCTTTCATTCCACAAGCAGATGATAAGCATCTGATATATAGTGTTAATGTTTCCTCTCCTTTTTCACACAGATTTTTCTTTCTTTCTTTCTTTCTTTCTTTCTTTCTTTCTTATTATATCAGCTTAATCTTTTTTCTCTAATTTATAGTGTGTTCATTTTTTCCCCTTTCCCTCACTATCAAAACTGAATAGCTCATTATTTATCTGAGGTGATGACAGGGCCGAACATGTGTTCATGTTTTATTCTATTTCTATTAGGATATTCACTCTATGTGAGTTTTTCACATTATCTCTCACTGATGGTTTTCACTTAAATCTGAGTGACAGCAAGTCTTCTCAGTTCTCCCAGTCTCTCCTAAGTATTGTAGCTGATCTTACCAACAATGGGGTATGGAGAGTTTCGATTTTTCCTCTGATCTCCAGTTCCTTCAGGTAGTGTCCATGTGATGCAGTGGCTAATGTGGTGGACTGCAACATCATAGTAAGTGAGTTTGAACTCTGTTCATTTTCAGACTAATACTCTTGGGAAAGGTATGAAACCCCTGAGATGGACTGCTATAAAGAGATTATCGATCTTATGGAAATCTGATCCCTCAATTTTGTAGAAAAAACGACACAGGTGAATTACTATAAAAAGTTACTGAAATAAATAAATAATGATGATAATGATGATATCGATCAGTGTGATGGGAAAACTAGTGCAGAGAATATATCTTGGATCTTTAAAGGTGAGAAATTCTTGTGGCATGACCCATATAGATAGTGCTGTGCCAAAAAGTGCCTTGAATTCTACAGTGATGTGTGTTGCAACTTGTTAATCCCTGTTTTGATTTCAAAACATTGCATTGTCATTTTCATAATTACAATGTACCCCTGGGGGGGGGGGGGGCTTAAAAGATACTGTCTCCTTGTGAAGAGGGGTAAGACTAACCCTTGGGGGAGCTTAAAAGATACTGACTGTCTCCTTGTGAAGAGGGGTAAGACTAACCCACACACACCAAAATGGGGTATCCTGGGTATGACACGAAACTGCATCTGATGGTGAGGCTCTAGTTCTGAAGCTCTGGGGAGTAGGAGTACTTTTTCATAGGTATTACTCCCAGATCCACTCTGCCCCAGAATTGTAATCAAATAGATATTTTTGAAAATTATTCATATTCGATAGAACTATGTGCAAAAAACCCTAAGAAACAAAAAAAAGTAATCCAGGCAGCAGCCAACATGTCCCTATAAGCCTCTGAACTTTCTGAAGTCTTCTGACAAAGGAATTTGTTCATCCCAAAATATTATGAAAATAAATCACAGGTAAATGAACAATATCCTAGTTACCTAATTTTTCTTTACACTTGCATTGTGATAGCCTACTAAACCAACCGCTAAAAGAATAATTATCGTAACTACTTGGAAACTGGGTCCTGTAGTATTTTAGTCTGACCTTTCTGGCTCTTTTTTCTGTCTAGAATGTCTATATATATATATATATGTGTGTGTGTGTGTGTGTGTGCATGGAATTTTATTTCTATCCTTAATTGCATATGGAACAAAGTAATTATATTATACTGCTGCTGACCGAGCAATCCAAGGAATCTGAAGTGCCCTTAGATTTTCTTTTTCCCTTCTTGTCTATCTTTTTGCCATTTCTGAAAGACCAGGTCAAACCGATCTTGAACAATTATTCCGACATATACGATACAATAATTGTGCGTAGAGAGCAGGGATATTAATCGTCTTGTAATCACAAATCATGCTATCAAGAAAGTCGTCTTTTCTTTCTTTCTCCTTCGAGGACGCTAGTAGATACTCAGGGTAGCACATCCTCCCACACATTAGAAAGTTCATTGAGTACAGTTGTGACACCTTAATTGTACAATATTCACGCAAGGCATTAGGAAACTATTAATAAACTTGTCAAACTACGAGGGGGTTACTGAAAATTTCTTGGTCTGACCAAGAGCCACGGAAGGTCCATCCTATTTCACAAGGGAGGTGCTCAGGGGATAACGGTTATTACATACCTAGGTAGTAATATCTCATCTATTGAAAACAATGTCAATATATGAATAAGAAAGGCATGGACTGCTATTGACAGATTATCGATCATATGGAAATCTGATCTCTCTGTCCTGTAGAAATAATGACACAGGTGAGTTATAGAATTGGTAACCTGAGTACATGCTATTTCACCTGAGAGGTGCATGTAATGTTACGGTTATCCTATAGGAAATGGAATTGGCAACCCGAGTTCAAATCCTGGATAAGCCTGTTTGCATTTTACAACTTGGGAAAGATATACATCCAACTATTCTCCCTCCAGCTATGGGTAAATAGTAGGGCAGTCTCCTCTCTAAATACTCCCAGGTCCACTCTGTCTTAAAGTAGCAGTACCTGTCAGGGTCCCATTTAAGATTCAAATAGATCTGTTTGAAGATTATTCATATTTAATAAAAAAAAACTCTTAAGAAAAAACTACACAAAAATGGTGGTGTAATGATAAATGCTAAAAAGAAAAAGCCGAATCATCCGTACGCAACAAGCAACCATCAGCTGTGGTCGAGAGGCAAGCATGAACTGGTAGAAATGTTTTAACGTCAACTTCACCATCTGTAATACTTTGGTTTTTCTTATTTCCACACACACATACGCACACATGCATATATATATATATATATATATATTATATATATATATATATATATATATTGAAGAAAATAACAGAGAAAAAAATCTGAAAAAGTGTGAGGAAAAGTATTAGAAAAGTGAATAATGAACACAAACAATTACATTCAATCAATATTTCACCTGATGAAGGTTCTAAAACCAACAGAGGCGAAATATCAATTGAATGTAATTGTTTGTTTTCATTATTCAAATTTTCCAATACTTTTCCTCACACACACACACACACACATACACAGCTCAGTTGATAGAGCGTCCAACTAGGAACCACAAAGTTCCGAGTTCAATACAGGCCCTTGCCAACTCAGCATATGAGTAGCACAGGGATCTGTGCAGTAAAGTGAGGAGCTGATGGTAGGTGTGGCACTCCACCTCAGACGCCAAAACAATCTCTTTAGTCTAGCGCTAGTGAAAAGGAGATAGACTCCCTCGCTGTCTGGCTGATACCCCTTGATGACTACTTTACATATATATATTTATATATATATATATATATATATATTGACGTCATATTTCAAACCGTTCATTTTTTCAACGTTCTTTTTTCTCAGACTTCAAATTTTAAACAGACCGATAAACAAGGACTATTACTCGCCTTTCTCCTTATTCTGAGATAAAAATTTTTGATCACCTTCCACATACCAACAAAAGCCCTGAAGATGATCTAACTAATAGATTGAAACACTGCAGTGTCGGCCAATAAACTCACCACTTAACTCATTTAAACCTGTGTTTTTTCAATTTTTTATTATACTACATATATATATGTATATGAGAAAAACAAACCAACCAAGCAACTATCAGCTATGGTCCATGAACAAGCTGACTGATATGTGTGTTGTTATGCAGCTTAACTTTTCCAGAAAAAGACACAGGAGGTAAGCACTCTTACTGGAAGCTTTATTCTTGTCCCAGGTAAACTCAATGACACCTGACCCCCCTCCTCCCCCGCAAAATAAAAAAGAATACCTTTTTCTCACTTGACAGCATATCCATGTGTAAAAAGACCATTGACCCAAAAATATAGTTCACCTACCTTTTGACAGGTATTATTTTTCATCCTGCTGCTGGGTAAAGCCTCCTTATCAGGTCAATCTGATAGGGGGGGAGGCAGTTTAATCACCAACCACCCCTCAGCCATGTAGTTACTTCAAGATATCATCATCATCATCAGGTTATGCTAGTAGCATGGTTTCCATAACAATTTCTCACCAAGCATCCCTATCTTTCATCCCCTCAAGAGGTCCTCTGTGTAATTATTTATTCATTTTTAGTTTGGTATATAAGCCAACACATGGATATGCTAATGTGGGCCACCCAGCGAGGACCTACATTGACCAACTCTGTGCGGATACTGGATGCTGTGCAGAGGACCTCCCTGGGCCAATGAATGATAGAGAAGTTTGGCGAGAGATTGTCATTGATATCTGTGCTAATTGTGCGACAAGATGATGATGATAAGTAAATAGTGCTCAAGTAAAGTCTTAAACTTTTTAAACATTAGAGTCTAAGTAGTGCAGCCATACAGTAGCACTGACACGGCTACAACCTGGAAAAAATTCTTGCTTTGTCTTATCAGAAAGATCAGATTTCTATATGATCAATAAATCTCATTAATATTGATAATATGTTTGGCATATTTATAAGTTGGTTGATTGGTTGGATTTTACGGCATGTCAACCCTTATTGTGTTATTTTATGCTGAAAACATTTTGTTTTATTCATTCTTCATGAGTACTCAATTATTTTAAAACCCAATTTTTTAAAAATCTCAGTTTTTTCTATTTGACCCATAGATTGTAACATAACAGGTACTACCACTCTGGGTCAGAGTGTACCTGAGAACAATGATGAAGAAGGGGTACTCCACATTCCCAAGAGCTCTAGAACTGGAACCTCACCATCAGATAGAGTTTAACATCATACCAGGACATTAAGACCACCTTCTAGCACATACAAGGTGTGTCAAAAAAGTATTTTTGTACATTTTGACACATATTGTATTCTGAAAAAAAATAAGATTCAATTGGTTCATTTTTTTCAGAATACAAGGTGTGTAAAAAAAGTACTAAGTTTAAAGCTGTATTTACCAAGAATGAATGGAATGTTGTTGTTTTTTTTTTTCAGAATACATGGTGTGTCAAAAAGTATAAAAAATCTCAATACTTTTTTGACACACCTTGTATATGATAACAAGGGTTGGGGGGTTTGCCATAAGGGCAATAGGGTTGGGACAATCATATAGGTGCTAGAACTTGACATGACCAGCCGATTGAGTAAAGTGTGCTCAAGTAAAGAATGTCTTAAACCTAAGCATCTGCTTAACTGGGACAGTTCACACTTCCATATAGAGTTTCCATCTAGCCTTTTCTCCAAGAGTTTCATTAGAGTAGTGCAACCATACAGTAGCACTGACATGGCTACTGCTTGAAACAATTCTCACTTTGTTTTATCAGAAAAATTAGATTTCTATATGATTGATAAATATTATTAATATTGATAATATAGTTTGGTATATTGGAAGAGTCTCATTAGAGTCTAAATGCTGCAGCCATACAGTAGCACTGACATGGCTAAAGCTTGAATGAATTCTCACTTTTCTATATGATCAATATATTATGGAGGCATGTGGCATGATGGTTAGTGTCATAGGAAATGGACTCATTGATCCGAGTTCAAATCTGAGACAAGGCTGTTTGCCTTGGGAAAGGTATGAATCCAGCTATACTCCCTCCAGTTATGAGTAAATAGTAGGGCAGACTGGGCTCTTCAGCCTTGGTTAGGCAATCTGTCTAGGAGAAGGAAAACTCTGAATTCAAACCTGTTAAAACTCTGCTTAAGAAATTGACCTTGTGTTGCATCCTGCTCATACGGAGGGATTGGTATATATATATATATATATATATATATATTATATATATATATGATCGATAAATCTGATTAATATTGATAATATAGTTTGGTATATTTATAAGTAAATAGTGTTCAAGTAAAGAATGTCTTGAAGTTAAGTACCTTCTTAACTGGGACAGTTCACAGTTGAGAGCATCAAAGCTTCTGGGGGAACAATGTTAAAAAATGTTTTGTCTAAGAAAAGAACTAAAAATTCTGAAAAAAGTAAGAGGAATTTTTTGTGGTGTCTGGGAAACATTAACCTCCGCATTCTTATTTGGATTCTTTGATGTTTGCATCTGTGAATCAGAGAATTGTACCAGCTGAGAACATGGGGAGTTTGAAAAAGACAAGCAGACATAGACACACACAGATACAAACACACACACACACACACACACACACACATATATATATATATATATGCATGTGTGTATTTACCAATCTATTTGCATATGTGACACAAGGTCAATTTCTTAAGCAGGGTTTAACAAGTTTGAATTCAGAATTTCCCTCCTCCTAGACTTGTTATATGTATATACCCACACACACATATGTACGTGTGTGTGGGTATATATATATATATATATATATATATATATACCCCATATATACAAGGTGTGTCAAAAAAGTATCGAGATTTTTGTACTTTTTGACACACCTTGTATTCTGAAAAAAGAATAATGTTCTATTCATTCTTCATTTCTATCTTGGTAAATACAGCTTTAAACTTGGTACTTTTTTGACACACCTTGTATATATATATGTATGGGTATATATATGTATGGGTGTGTATATATATATATATATATATATATATATATTCAGTTATGCACTGGTATCTAGTATTAGTACCTATAAGCCCGTGCAGAGACCAAAACCCACAGATGTTCAAATAGCTTATGTACATAAATAAGTAAACCCTTTTTTATAATATATAAAGTTAATTTTGTTCTGTACCAGAAATAGCAGGATTTTAGTATTTCTATTGGAACATTATACAATCACTGCAGATATCATCAGCTATTGTTTATTACCAAATTTTATGGCACTGAAACTCTGTAACCAAAAATAAAGGGGTGTAGTTCCAGTGGCATAATAACTATTGTGCTGGACTGTGACATTTTTATAAATGAACTAAATAGTACTACAATTGTTTTTCTTCAAGGATGGCTTTGGCATTAGCATTAACTCTTTAACTACAAAATTTGCTCCACAGCTCTCGATGTCAGAGAATAAATTGACAAATATTGCCAGATTATTCCATTCAATTGCAAAGTTTCAAGTAACAATTTCAGTGTTAGTTCACAGACAAAACAAAAGATGGCAGAGGTGTTCACATACAAGGTATTTCAGAAAAGTTCCAAGACTGATATCACAAAAATGTATTTCAAACCCAAACTACAAACTACAAGTTATCCCCTTCAAAGTAATCCCCTTGGAGTCTAATACACTTTCCCATCCTTCTCTGCCACGCTTGAATGCACTTCTGGAAGGATTCTTCCGGGATTCTCCATAGCACTGTTGTCAAAGCCTTTTTGATGTCATGCACATCCTCAAAACAGGTTCCCTTGATGACCCCCTTGAGCTTGGGGAAGAGGAACAAATCACATAGAGCCAGGTCAGGTGAGTAGAGAGGTTGCTCCAGCACAGTGATGTTCTTCTGGGCCAGGAACTCTTGGATACTCAGGGCAGTATGGGCAGGTGCGTTGTCATGGTGAAGCACCCACGAGTTGTCCTGTCACATCTCTTGCCTCTTCTGGTGCACTGAACGAAGCAAATGCATCAGTATCTCTTTGTAGACATGCTGGTTGATTGTCTGGCCCTGTGGCAAGAACTCGCAGTGGATGATGCCCCTCACATCAAAGAATGTGATCAACCTAGAATGTTTCTGAGATACCTCATACTGATTTTTCAGTGTAAATATGTGGATTGCAGTGGTGGGAAAACTGCTGTGATCAGCTTAACAAAGGCAAAGAGTTAAATAATCCATGAAGGTTGATATGCCATTAAACAAAGAAACCAAACCAAATAAATATTTAAGAAGGTGCACTTGTGTAATGGTAATTACCATAGGAAATAGAATTGGCAACCTGGGTTCAAATCCTGGACAAGGCTGTTTGTATTTCACTTCATGCTAATGACCTTGGGAATGGCATGTATCCATTTCTCTCTCCCCCCAGCTATGGTTAAATAATAGGTCAGACTGGGATCTTTAACCTTGATTGGAAATGGAATTGGCAACCCTAGTTCAAATCCTTGACAAATTTATTTGCGCTTCTCTTCATGCTAATGCGCTTACGAAAGGCATTAGTTCATCTGAACTCACCACATCTAGGGGTAAATAGTAGGGCAGACTGGGTTCTTTAGCTCTGGTTATGGAACCAGTCTAGGAGAAGGAAAACTCTGAATTCAAACTAGCTTTACATTGTTTAAAAATGAACTTTGGGTCACATCCTACCCATAGTGGATTTATACTCAAACAAGAACAACAAGCACTGTGTAAACTTCCACATAGAATGTAGAGCTTTCACTCTTATCAGAAACCACTTTTTTTAATGCAAATAATATGCAAGATCTATTTGAAAAAGTCAACATAGATGACATTCAATCCTTTTTGAGAGAAATAAAATTATGCCTAAAAATATAAACACAAACCTGATCAATACCATGCAAAAGTAACCCCTTAACACAATACCCAACGATGCTAACATATCATTAAAACTGTTAACTATAAAAGTGTGAATATAGATAATTATGATATTTTGGACTGTTGTCCTCATCTTTATTGTGTATAAACACAACATTCAGGCCACTGTAACCTCAGGCTCTGTTTTAGGTGTTTATTTATCATTTCAATTACTTTAAATACAATAAAGATGAGGACAACAGTCTAAAATATCCTAATTATTCATATTAAGGCTCATCTCATAAATACACATAAAAATATGTGGAGAAAATGTAGAACAAACACGGGATGTTACAATGGATGGAAATTTATTAGTCAATGTTAGCACATTTCAATTTATAATGGAAACCTTCTTCAGGACAATGAAATTATTCAAGGAGAAAAAAGGATTTATGTAGATAAAAGATGATGAATGCTTTGAATGCATTGAGTTTGGAAAATGTGTAGAAAAAGGTTAATTATCGTTTGTTGATTAGCGTTTATAATTGAATGTTGATGACATGGTTGCTATATGTAAAAGCGAAAGTCAATGTGATAGGAACATGTGAAGTCAAAAAGCCAAGACGTGATTGGCCCATGAGGAGATGTTGAAAAGGTGTCATGTATTCCATATAAATAGAAATGTTTAAAAATGAGAGAAGTATTCATTGTTTAACTATTTGATATATATATATATATAATATAAAGATTTTGAAGGCAATTTACAATGCAATATGTGTTGAATTTATTTAACTTTTGTTTTTTTTTCAAAACTAAATATTTTCGGAAGTAAAATTCCATCTTCAGAGTTATTGAAAGTACTAGGTGATTTTTTTATAGTACTTATCCCACGGTGATATTGTAATCATCTGTTGTTTAAGAAGTTGAAGAACGCCGTATATTTGAAAAAAATTTTTTTCTGTGATGTTAAATCGGCTAATTCCGTGATGTTAACTCGGCTCGGAATTAGCCAATTTAACATCACGGAAAAAATTTTTTTCAAATATACAGCGTTCTTCGACTTCGTGGGATAAGTACTATAAAAAAATCACCTAGTACTTTCAATAACTCTGAAGATGGAATTTTACTTCCGAAAATATTTAGTTTAAAAAAAAAAAAAAAGTTAAATAAATTCAACACATATTACATTGTAAATTGCCTTCAAAATCTTTATATTACACTTACACACAATGCTTGAAAGATACTATAAAGAAACAAACTTTATATATATATATATATATATATATATATATATATATATATATATATTATGTTGTGTTGTTTTTGTTATGGCATGGGTTTGTAGTTTTGTAGCTATTAATGATTGATTTACCTAGATGTGAGGATATGTTAAAGAAGCCGGTCTATAATTAACTTTCTCTATGTTACTTATAGTACTGGCTTATTCATATTAAGACTTATCTCATAAAGATGCATAGAAATATGTAAATATAGATATACAACATATATTGTTTCCCAACCTCTGGGCATGAAATAACCCTGGACGGGTTGATATACCATTAAAATCCACCAACCAACCAACCAACCAACCAATCAACTACACATTGTGGAGGGGTTGGGTAAATAGATTCAAAGGTTTTGTTTTTGATAGAAAAAAAAATGATTTGTTTACACTCTGTAGAACGGGAGATATTTGTGAAAATTTAAGTCTTCTTGTCATGTGGTTTGCAAGTATTTTAGTTGAGTGATATATGAGCCTTAAAGGGCAATGACATGAGAGATTACATGCTAGAGATATCTGTGCAGACCCATGAGGGATTCATTTTTTTTTTCGGTGGGGTGGGGTGGGGGTCCAACATTGGGAAAGAGCAGTGAGTTAAGTCCCTCAGAAAGAGTCTAGATTTGACAAAAACAAACAAACAAACAAACAAACAGAAAACAAAAATAAAACAAGCACCAAGAGAATATCAATTAGAATGAAATTAAAGGGTTTCATTTAAAGAAATTTCAACAAGAATACAAACTGAAATTTAGGGATCTAAAAGAAAATGAAGAGCACTTGAGTTAAAAAAATAAATCATCTATATATTAATACTCTTGTTCCTTAATCTTACGACCATTATCATCTTGCAACACTCTCTGCTTAAAAACGAGACCGTCCAAATCGTCCAAGATGAAAATGTAATTCCTGATTATCTGGTGTCGCTTAATCACTGAAATCTTATTTCTTATGAGTGTCATCATATGTTTACTTTAGAGCTATTGCTTATAGTTTAATATGTAAAAAGTATAGTAATCTTCATTTAACTCTCTCTCAATATTTTTTTTCTTCCTGTCCTTCTTTTCATCTTTTCATTTTGCTTGATGGAAACACATTAGCATATCACTTCCATGTGCTCATCCCCTCTCTCTATCTTTCCTCTGCTCTCTTTCTTTCTTTCTTGTTATATTTTTTCTGTATCACATGTCCTTTTCCTTCCCTTTCTTTTTATGAAAAAAAAAATGGAATGCTCCATTATATAGCTAAGGATTTACATTTTTGCATTTCATCTTCAGCGATTTGGATGGTTTCATTTTTAACCAGAGGGTGTTGCAAGATGATATCGGTCATATAATTAAGGAATAGGAGCCTTAATATATAGATGCTAACAATAATCAAAATGGCTCAACCTTTAATGGTGCTAAATTTTTTAAAATTTAATTTTGCTAACGGGTTTTGTAAACTTATCTGCAACATTGTTACTTGAATATATATAATGCAGACAAATATTACCATCTTGAATTTGAGATCTTATTGTTGAAAATAACTCCGAGCCATGTATATGTTAAAGCATGTACCCCATCTCTCCTGTAAACTATCCCACCGTTAAAGCCCCTTAAGGCATTACAAAGAGTGGCCACTTATATCTAAGACGACTAACAATAAGAATTACTACATCATCATTAGGTTGAGCTGGCAGCATGGATATCCATAACTCTCTCCCTCTCATCACCTATCTCTATTGATCCTTGCCCCAAGCAGGTCTTCCACACGGTATCCAGAATCCATACCAAACTGATTTATGTAAGTTTTTGCTGTTTGGTCTACACTAGTATGGCTAAGAATTAAATGTGTACTTTTAGCTTTAGTGGCCAAAACTGGTTCTTAAAATATGTTAGAAAGTCTTCAGAGAAACCTTCCAGCATAGGTAAATATATACATAATAAAATCCAAACAAAGATGTACTATATAACAATACAGACTTTATTGTCTGAGAACATGGAACATGACATATATAACAAAACACAACAGTTAGGACAAAAGTCTTTGGGAAGAGTTCTTACTGAATAACAGAGTCACTTACTTGTGCATGACCCATATGGTAGGATCTATACAGGACTATGTATACACATGGGTATGAGCTTAAATGTGGGGGCACGGGCCTCCACATTAATGAACAGAGACACTGCTCATCTAGTCCATCTTAGTGGATGCCAGACCAAAGAGCGAGAGAGAACTTCCCAGGCTGAGTTTAAATACCCAGCTAGTAGCACCACCTTGTTGCAAATCCTTGCGGACAGGGAAGATAACCCTTTTGGACTCTAGTCCATCTCAGCAAGGGCAGACAATCGCTACAGCAGCAACTGGTTATGATAGTTTGACATGCTGAAAAAAGAAAAAGAGAAGATATACTAAAAGATAACAATAATTAAACATTTTTTTAAAGTTTAAAAAAAAAATTGAAATAGATCACTAAGTAGGCCTAAGTCTATTCTAGTAGTGACCAGGTTTGAATTCAGAGTTTTTCTTCTCCTAGACTGGTTGCCTAACCAAGGTTAAAGAGCCCAGTCTGCCCTACTATTTACCCATAGCTGGTGGAAGAATAGTATGATTCATACATTTCCCAAGGGTATTAGCGCTATGTGAACTGTGGCTTTGTCCAGGAATTGAACTCAGGTCGACAAGTCCATTTCCTACACTCTAACCAGAACACCACCTCACTCTCTCTATGATTAGTTAAATTGTTGTATATGTGCATTTGATTGTTAGTGTTGTGTGGATGAGTTTAAGTGAAAATGTGAAACGTGGAGACAGGAAATTATTAAATTTAAAAAAATCAAATTAAATTAAACTATGTTACTATGAATATGATAGAATTTTTTTATGCACAAAAATGTTTGCAACTGACACTGGCATAAGATTTCAGAAGAAATATTTATTTCATTATATCCAGACTACACCACCCAGTTGAATTTTTTTTTATTTAAAAGAAAACGAAAAGAAAATGAGAGTGTTAATTAAATTTCTTTAAAATAATTCTTTAAGAATATATATATATATATATATATATATATATATATATATATATATATATATATATATATATTCACCAAGCCCTCTGCACAAGCAGGATACAACACAAGGTCAATTTCTTAAGCAGAATTTAACAGGCTTAAATTCAGAGTTTTCTTTCTCCTAGACTGGTTATCTAACCATGGTTAAAGAGCCTCCTTGTCCGTAGACAGGAGACACAACTGATGTGCAGAGATGCTGATAGGTACGCGTCATGCGTCCCTGACACACAAAAATCTATAAGGATGCAGTAGAATTGTATCCATGTGTCCCAGTGTTTTTCTTTTTTCTTCCCCTACCATTTCAAGCTAACTGTAAATACATTTCAATGGTTTCTTAGAAATTAACTACACAGGATAGGTTACAAGGTAGGAGTTAGGTGGTCATAAATAAAAACCCTATAATTTATTAAGAAACTTTAGTTGGGACCCATCAAATTTACAGGGGACTCGTTCAAAGCAAATATGTGCATCCCAGGATGCAGTAAATCAAAAAGCTATTAGTATCACTGGCTGTGTATCAAGGCTGGAGGGTAAAAGAGGTTTACTGCTTCTGGTTATATAATGCTACTTGCTACACCACATAGTGTCTACTGACAAACATGGAAGGTAATTACCTCTCATGTCCCCCATTAGTCAAGAGATGTGATCCAACAATAGCATATCAACTCTTGTGGGCTATTTAATGCCAAAGCCTTTCTTGTAGAAAAACAGAAATAATGCAATTTAACCCATAGCTGGGAGATGAGGGGTTTTATACATTTCTCAAGAGTATTAGTTCAAAAGTGAATGCAATTGCATGACTGGAATTCAAACTCACTTACTACAATCTCACAATCTAGCAAGTTAACTACTTCGCCATGGGGACTTCCCCCCCCCCCAATAAATACAAGATTCTTCACTTCTGGCAAAGTAAGGACAAACTAATAAGTGATGTTCTCCTGTGAACTCCTACATATGATCACACCAGTGTTGGTCGATTAACAAAACATTTTTCAGATTTGTATGGACACTGGATGCCATGATGAGGACATGCCAAGAACAATGACTGAGAAAGATGAATGGTGAGAGAGAATCAAGGGAATATGTGCTGTCAGCATGACTTGATGATGATGATGATGATGATGATGATGATGATTTTTTTAAGTTTTAATTCACAGACAGCTGTTAAAAATAGAAAAAGTGGGAAAATAAAATAATAGAATAAAATAATAATATAAAATCTTTAAAAATTAAAATAAACGCATTTTCCCCATGATGCTATAAGAATTGTAGGTATTAGTTTATAACCAACACTAAGTTCCTATAATGTATTATGAGGATTTTCTTAGTAGTAGGAAGTGGATCTTTTTCCTGCACATGCCCAGAGGGTTTTTCCTGTCTGAGGGCTCATGGGAGATTTTTTTTTCGTTTTTATTTCATTTAATTCTAATCCCCTCATGCCTAGTATTATTATCATGAACTTACTTCTGGTATTATTATTATCATAAACTTACTTTTGGCTCAACGTGTAAACAAAAAAGATAACAGACATTCAAAAGAGACATTAAGAATGTAGAAGAACAATAGTTGGTTAAAATCTATCATTTCCTCGCACAGAATAAATGTGAGAACAATTCATGATGAAGTGATAACAAGGATATTTTACTGCCAGAGCAGAACTTAACAAAAGAGAATACAAACATGACAGGAGATAAAAGGAAGAACGTATACAGAGTTCTGTGAGTGAAATATCCTAATAGATTTGGTTTGGTTGGTTGGTTGGTTGGTTGGTTGGATTTTATGGCATATCAACCATTGTTGGGTTATTTTATGCTGAAGACATTTTGTTTCATTCATTCTTGAT
Organism: Doryteuthis pealeii; assembly: GCA_023376005.1. NCBI lineage: Eukaryota > Metazoa > Mollusca > Cephalopoda > Myopsida > Loliginidae > Doryteuthis > Doryteuthis pealeii. The sequence goes on along the minus strand of CM042141.1, from coordinate 24,416,052 downwards.
GAGTATTGAAAAATAAAATCATTTTTTTAACTCAATTTTTTAAACTCATTTTTCTATTTAACCCATAGTTGGGATTCTAACAGGTACTACCACTCTGGACCAGGTGGACCTGGGAGTAATGCCGTTGAAGAAGTACTCTACACTCCTCAGAGCTTATCCTTATAGGACAATGTGTTTTGAGTCTTTGATATGTAACTGGTAGAAAAGGGATATGTAAAAATGTACATGTTAAGTACATACTCATTTGCTCACGGTTGCTGGAGGCGCAACCCCCACCCCGTCCATAGACAGAAAACGTAGCGGGTACATGTTACCTTTGTCAAGACTGAAGTTAAAAGAGGTTTTTGACTTTGCCGCATCTGGTTTTAAAATGCTGCTCACTACGCCACCTAGTGCCTACTGGCAGACACAGGAGGTAATAATCTTTCGTGTTCCCTAGTGTCAAATAGGAGAACCGTGGCAAGTAAGGAATGTAATCTCTACAATAAATTTGTTTCACTTAAACTTCATAAAAACTAAATAGATGATTGGTAGTAAAAAAAAATGGGAATTTATCTGGACGGATGTACGAATGACCAAACAGACCAATCACGGCTATTCTGGAGGTCACATGAGGCTGGCTATAAAACTGAGGAACCTCGAATGGAAGGTTCTTCCGCTTTGCCATTAGCAGCCCACTGTCCAACACGAGTCTCTTTGCCACTAGTAGCCCACTGGCTAACATGAGTATAGAAATTTATTTTGAATAAAGAATAAGACTGACCACGAAGTGGCAAATTAATAGAAACTTTGGCGCTCATTCATAGTGAAGTAGAGAGTCTGAGATAATAAGGCTCAGAGAGCTTCCCCTACCATTTCTGAGAGAGCGACAACGCCCTCCCCTAGAGGCGGATAGCGATTCGAAACATCAGTGTTCACTTGGACACCGGTCTGTGAAGAAGCAGAAAAAAGATGGTTGTCACTTGCTCCTTTAACCGCTAAAATGAAAATCGTAATTGGCAAGGAAGTAAGAAATTCAAAAATAGATAAACTAAACACGAAAATTCAACTAAAATTCAACGAAACACGAAAATTCAACTAAAATTCAACGAAGCGCGAAAATTCTGCAAAAATTCAACGAAACACGAAAATTCTACTAAAATTCAACGAAACGCGAAAATTCAACTAAAATTCAATGAAACGCGAAAATTCTACTAAAATTCAACTAAACTTCAACTAAACAATAAAACCCTAAAATTTAACTAAATCCAAAATTCAAACAAACATTTTGACCAGACTCTCTTTCAGATAAATCTCCCGCAAATGACAACAAATATGCACCTCCCCACCTCTCTCTCTCTCTCTCTCTCTCTCTCTCTCTCTCTCTCTCTCTGCGGAAAATACCGTCTGAAATTACCCTACCCCACTAAAGTCCCCTAAAAATATTTTCAGAATATATTGCAAATTTGATATTTTACCCATATATTGTGAATTTGTTAATTTCCCTTTAGGGGACAGTAAGACATCACTTCGTGACACAGCCCAAGACGGCAATAGCCATTAAAGAAGTTTATGTAGTCCTCTTCTTTTTTGTGCTAAAGTGTTTTGGGGGATAGAGTGTGGGGGATTAGAATAAAATTAAAATAAATAAATAAACTCCCATAAACCTTCACCGGAAGAACCCTCCGCGCATGTGCGAGAAAAAAGACTGACTTCCAACCCCCAAGAGAATATCTCGGCCATTCGAGTTTAGGTCTTAACTGTGTGTAGTCACTTCCTCGGCCAGGGGGATATCCCCTTACCACGGGCGACTATGACCGGTGAATAAAGCCTAAATCATAAAACCACCTTCTGCTTTTGTCTCTTTCTTTTTCATTCCTTGAATTCCTTCCTTTTCAGCGTGACCACCAAATGAGATGGGGTTAAAAGCAAAAGCACTAAGAACACGCAACAAGAATATCCGGCAACCTTTAAAACCTTTAAAACACCAAAACCTCTTACCACCCCACAAGAGACAATCTGGAGTTATGTGTATCAATAATGAACTGACTTGTGAATATACCACAGTATGATAACCTAGCTTTGGACAGAATTTGAAATCCAACTTCTCGTGCCAGAAAAAAATTCCATAGCAACTTGAAAAATACAGATCAACCATCAAGGACTTTTATATCGTCCTCTTCTTTCCGTGGTAAAAGTGCTTAGGTGGATATAGACAGGATGAAGTGATGTGTATTAATAATAAATGGCTATTATTTGTTAAACAGGCTTCCAAAAGCTTAAACTGCTGCCAATGGTCCCAGAACATTGCTCAGATTTCTCCCCAAAACATAATTTCATTTGATGCCAACAGTTAAAAATACCAACAACTTCCCTTATGAACACCATTGCGTTTAGATAGGGCAAACATTTTTTGGCAAGTGGCCATTTCATATTTCTAAATTTCTTTAGATAAGGCATATCACAAATGGTAACCAGAGTTTCCCTGGTCTGCTAAAAGAACTTTGAATGATGGGAATTATTCCCAAGGGAGATAATCTGATAAACTTCATTACTATTCCATCTTGAGTTTCATATAAAGTTATTCACTTATAAATCTGGATTATGCACATGGCAAAGAAAAGTTGAAACATTATTTTCTCTCTAATTTTTCTTCTTCTTTCCTGCGCAGTATAATCAATCAGTCGTATCTCCATCATGTTTCTCTCGTCATCTCTTTCATCTATGACACTTTCTTCTTATCGTTTAGGATAACTTTATTCTTAGGGAGTCACCATCTAGATTGTTCTGTATACAATTCAAAGAATAAGTTACGTATGGGTTTTATGTTGCTATGATGGAATAGATGTGTGTGTGTGTGTGTGTGTGTGTGTGTGTGCGTGTGTGTGTGTGTATGTGTGTGTGTGTGTGTGCATGTTCATATATGAAACAATTCTTATTATAATGGAGATTCAGTGTCTGTCTGTAACCGAAACTACGTCACTGCTTACGTCACAATATCCCAGGAATTGCCTCAGTTTATCAATGAGTATTTGATTTATAGTCAAAATAATCCATACATAGAATAAAACTTATTTATTAACGATGTATCTAGGAAAATCTGAGTTGGATTTGCCTCAAAACAGCCCATGTTATTAGTGCGTTTAAAATCCTGTAATGTGTCTTATATATCACCAAAAAATAAAGGTTTATATAATGTATGGTGTGGTTAATTTACATATTGGTTTTAACAAAACTGGGTTTAATAAATAACTATTTGATGTTATTGATCTCTAATTTATTGTTTTATTCTCCAACGTATTAAGATCAATCCCATCAATTATTTTATATAGAAACCAATTAAAATATAATTAAAATAAGTGTAATCTTTTTATAAATTCGTAAATCTTTCTAATTTAATATGTTTAATTTCATTAAAACTTAAATACTTACTCCCAGAGGGCGCATATTCTTGCTAGTATTAAATAAAGAAGCAACAAAACCTTGTGTGTTTTTTTTTTGGGGGGGGGTTACCACGAAAAGAAGAGGACTAACTTCCTTAATGGCTGTGCATTTCGCTCTAGCACGAGAGGGTGGATTTCAAATCCTGTTAAAAACTAGATTTTCAAATGCTAATGTGAACACCCTTGCTAACTAACAGAACAACCCATCACGCTTCTCAGGGAGAGTATTGCGGCCTTCTTTTTAACAGTATGTCAACCTGTATGGGGTTATTTTATGCCCAGAGGTTAAGGAATCGTGTTTATTCTACGTTCTTTCTCCGTTGTTTAATTTCCTCTCGTTCTTTCTTTGCACTGACACGGCTACAATTTGGAAGAATTCTCGCTATATCTTATCAGTGAGATACTCAACTTGTTATTCAATCTACCTGGGTAAATATTTCTCACTCTACTCACGGCTGCAGTCATACAGTAGCACTGACATGGTTACAGCATGGAATAATTATCACGTTATCTTATCAGAGAAGTACAATTTTTTATTCAATCCACGGGGGTAAATAGTTCTCCCTCTGCTCAGAGGTGTAGCCATACAGTAGCAATGACACGGCTACAATTTGAAAGAATTCTCGCTTTATCTTATCAGGGAAGTACTAAAATTTTTATTCAATCCACAGGGGTAAATGGTTCACCCTCTGCTCAGAGGGTGCAGCCATACAATAGTACTGATACGGCTACAGAAGTCTCACAATCTTATCAGAGAAATGCTCAACATTTTATTCAATCGACAGGGATAGATAGTTCTCACTGTGTTCTCAGCCGCAGCCATACAGTAGCACTGACCTGCAAGAATTCTAGCTTTATCAGAGAGAAGCTCAAATTTTTATTCAATCGACGGGTGTAAATAATTCTAACTCTGTTCATATAATATTTTATTTCAGCGAATTCTTTTCAGTTTGTCCTTATGATTCCACTTGAGTCAGCCTCTCCCAGTGAAACGTAAGTGCCAGTGAGTTCAGTCCCGGGGTCGGAAAGTGCATAAAAGTCATATATACTGTGTTAATTAACTAATATGTAGGCCTAGACATATTCCGAAGGATAAACGGCTTACTAATTGAGTACAAAAACTATGTGCGGTCACACACACACACACACACACACACACACACACATATATATATATATATATATATATATATATATATATATATATAAAGTACGCTTCAAAAGTAGCATCCAATCTATTTTCAATTTGGAAAAATAGTGTTTCATATTTGAAAAAATGTGGTTCATCTAATGGCATCGTAATGGATTCTTGTTAGATCAGGTTTATGGAACAAAGAAAAAAGGCCCGAGTTCTAAAAATAGATAAAGCCAGACTGACCGACGCTAAAATTCAAAATTCCCGCGAACTAACGTACATTCTGAGAGCGGGGGAAGGAAAGGATTTTTCTAATAGTAGGAAGCAGAAAAGCAGTGGTCAGCGAACAGGCAAGTCACGAAAGACTAATCTTCCTCGAACCGGGTGAACACATACAAGTAAACTTTAACACTAATAAGAATTTGTAAAAAGTAAAATTTATTAATCAAACCACACCTTTGTAACTTATTGTTCATTTGATACAATTTATAATACTCATGTAAAGGACAACTTTATTACGACTCAAACATCTTTGTGATTATTTGTACTATTTTTGCTTATTTCTTTAATGTTACATTTTACATAAAAATTACCCCCAACCAATTGTATATATATATATATATATATATATATATATATGGGAGGAAGGGTGGATGGGTTTAGGATCCGACGATATGCTGTAGATAGAAGGAAAGTGGTCAAGAAATGATCAACTCAAAACAAGTCACAGGGTGTACGTTTCGTCTGTATTCACAGACTTCCTCAGACCGCTGAGGAAGTCTGTGAATACAGACGAAACGTACACCCTGTGACTTGTTTGAGTTGATCATTTCTTGACCACTTTCCTTCTATCTACAGCATATATATATATATATATATATATATGTGTGTGTGTGTGTGTGTGTGTGTGTGTGTGTGTTTCGACCGGAGGCAAGAATAACTTTTCTATGGGGAATTCTGGCAATAAGAATCCCTGATATTCCATTTGTCAGCCGTATAAAATTTATAAAAATAAAAGTATCATGTTACAGCCGAGGCACGGAATATCTTTTCAGTGGAAAATTCTACAATAAGATTCCCTGATATTCCATTTGCCGGCAGTTTACAATTAGTTTTTTAAAAATTCCAGGTTTTGTCTCCTTTTTCTATTCAAAATGGTTGAATGGAGATGTTTCAAAGGTCAACGGGGAAACACACAATATACACAGGGAAACACGTTAAAATGACCAGTGAAAGAAGAACGAAGACATAAATCATAACTGTATTTTATTAACCGGACAATCCGGAAAATAAAATATCTTTCTGTGGTGAATGTATGTATGTGAAATGTATTATAAGAATTTATTTCATACTAAAACTATGAAATGGATCGACTGAAATAATCAAATTTCTACTTAGCTCTTTTACTTAGGGGATCGAAAATATGAAGGGTCGTCGAAGAATTCAATAATTCTTCCCTCCATGTTGAATATGGTGAGACTGATCATCCATAACTTGGGATGCTGCGAGCTGATTCATTGTTTGAACGGAGAAATATTTTTTTAAAAAACCCAAAAAACGGAAATATAGATTGTCCGGGTAGATCCTATATTGAGTAAATATAAGCCCACCCGATATGATTAGAATGTCTGTGAAGAGATCGAAAGTAGAAGATCTCAAGTGGGTTAGAAGACCTCCTGGGGTGAATCCACTTGAGTCAACTGTGATTGTTAGAAATAGTCTTCTGATGTGACAGACAAGTGGTCAGGAAGTTAGTTGGCCAGAATTGTCTTGGGTCTTTTGTATTCTCTTATCGAATATAAATGTTTGTTGAGTTTGAAAGAAAAAAAGGAGTCGTTGTTTCTTTATGTGACCACTAGGCCGCCGTTAGCCGTGGAATATCAGTTTCTATAACAGATTTATGGTCGTTTGAGATCTGAACACAATGTGGGCATTCGGCCAGACTTTCAGCAAGTATAGAAACCCTGCAACTTGTGGTTGATGCAGAAGATCCGATCTTGACGGCTATTTTAAGAAATTCAGTGAGCCCTTTAGCTCAGTAGCAGCCGACGGGTTATAATGCTCTATTTGCTGGTTTGGTGACTCTCACTCTATCCGGTTTGCTGAATTGAAGATTAGACAATTTCTCCTTTGATTGAGAATTCACTAGTGATGAAATATGGATGATTTCACGTTTCTCGACGACCTCCTAATCCTTCTCTCTGGTGTTATGATATGCAGTATAAATGACTTCATTCCTCGGTAAAGATTATATTTTAGCCCTCTCACCTCTCTGAGATATATTGTGGTCGATTTGGCTTCTCTTCTTATTTCTCATTCTTTTCAGATATCAGAGACTCCCTTTGTCCCTGAAATGCCTTCCAGTCTTTTACAATACCTTAACTCATATTCCTCGATGAGTATAAGGGCTGATAACCATTAAGGAAATTGTAGGTGCTCTTAAACACAATATTCCTGTTCCTGGGCCAAACTTATACAAAGTCTGCACCCATTATTTTTAAGCTGTTTCATGCCTGCCTGTTCACAAAAATGAACAATAATATTTATTGCTCTCAGCTACGCCGAGGCCATGTATTTTCAGGCTATCAGGCATCTCGCTTCATGTCTGCTTGTTCACAAAAATGAGCAATAACCTTTATTGCTCCAAGCTACAGCGAGCCCATGTGCTCGCTATCAAAACCATCAAAAAATCATCATCATATGTGACGATATATATATATATATATATATATATATATATATATATATATATATATATATGATCACTGATGTTTAAGCATTTCCTTTATAAATCATATATTGCCCTGTATATAATTATCAAATTATCATAATTTGAGCTCTCCAAGTGAACCACCAAATTTCTAAATAAGGAACAGCTTTTATTTACTTTATTAATATTAATATTGAATATTTAAAAAAGATATATAAAAAGATATATAATACAGGGTTGTTCTTTATTCTGTGTATTAAGGATTTTGAATATTGTGATGTAAGCAGTACCATAGTTTCGATTACAGAGAGATAGACACTGAATCTCAATTATTAATAGATGCATATTCATAATTATATTTATATATTAATTTTTTAATTATATTTATCTATCATTATATATATATATATATATATATATATATATATATATATATATATAATTATATTTATATATTCCTCTTTTGATTATATTTATTTATCATGATATATATATATATATATATATATATATATATAATTCCTATTTGAATCTTGGTAAGATTCAGTAAATGTTTATTAGTATTAATGCTGAAGGTTATCTAAAAAAAACTGCCTCCTCCTTTTAAACAACTGTCATATAAATATTCCAATCAATTAAACATTTTAATCACAGCCATATGGTTAATAAGAATGTGCATGCTCTTTTGCTTGTAAACAATCTTATACTAGGGTGAGTCAAAAGTTTTGCAATATTTTGGAACATGTTTGTTTGTGGTGCGTACATCACATGACCGAAGCAGTTGAAGACTGCTTTCAAATTAATATAAATTACTTTAACAGTTTATTGATACAAATGAAGTTAATGATAAACCTAACATGAAAATTATTTCTACCAATTTATAAATACACATGATGTTAATGAAAATTATTTCTACCAGTTTATAAATACATATGAAGTTAATGAAAAAACTAACATAGCTACCAATTTATTAATACACAAGAAGTTATTACTTATAATTTATTGATACACATGAAGTTACTAAAAAATCTAGAATGAAATAATTTCTACCTATGTTGATACACATTGTGTTAATGAATATTATTTCAAGAGGTTTATAAGACCAGATTAAACCAAACCAAAATATTCACCAATATACTAACACACATGAAAGATCAAATATAAATATTATTTCTTCAACCAATTCATTAATACGCATGAAGCCAAACAAATCATGTATATATATATATATATATATATATATATATATATATATATATATATATATATATATATATATATATATATATTATTATTATTATTGTTGTTGTTGTTGTAGTAATAATAATAATAATAATAATAATAATAATAATAATAATAATAATAATAATAATAAGAAGAAGAAGAAGAAGAAGAAGAAGAAGAAGAATATCCAAATAAATATCTATTATGTATACTAGGCACTGCCAAAGTTGATGCAAAATGAATTTTATATATTAATTTACCATAGCAGAAATAACTAATTAAATCAGAAAGTTTTGAAATAAAATAACTAACGCATTATAAAATTCATTTAATGATAAATCAACGCTGAAAATTTTATTAAAATCGGATAATTCCCTAATTTTTGGTAATTTTTTCAATCGGGTGGGTTAAATTTTTTTCTAAAATACGGATTTTACGTCATACGAATTTTATATCATTTATTGCCTTTGAATAATTTTGATAGTCAGGATGTTGGTCAGTGTGTGATGACTGCTGTCAGTGAAGGTTTGTGAACCTGGCGGATTGGAATATTTTTGTTTCAATATATTTTAGAGAATTTTTTTGTGAATTTTTAAATCTGTTTTTTATCCGTTTTCAATTCGGATTATTCAAAGGCAATAAATTGACCCCATAAAAATACCATACCCCACAAATTAAACCCATCCCTTCCTTTTTCACTTCCCCTTTCCATACTACACACCCAAACCTTCCCCTGTTTCCATCCCTTATCCGCACCAAAAATTACCTTTTCAGTATTAAAGCAGACTATAGACAATAAATTCTGAAGCTTCACTAAATACCGAGGCGAAATATCAATTGAATTTAGTTGGTGTGTTGTTATATTCACCTTTTCATCTATTTTTTACCACACACACACACACACACACACACACACTACATATATATATATATATATATATATATATATATATATATATATATATATATAACAAGATTTGGCATTAAATAAATCATGAGATTTGATTGGCTGTTAAACATCAACCAATCAACCAATAAAAAAAATGCTTGCAATCAAACATTGAATAACCCATAAAGAGTTGATGTGCTGTTAAGCAAATAAATCAATCAAAAGCAAAAAAAAGAAAAATATTTTTTGCATTCTAAGAGGATATGTGTTATTTGTGAGTAGTTCTCCACAGTGCATTTGGGATGTTCTCTTTTAAATAAATACGACTGTACATATTAGTAATTATAATTGATTTTTCGTTTACTCTTACTTACCATGTACATATTTCCCTTTTGGTCTGCAGTGAATTTATTTGAAATCACATGCAGCTGCAAGAACAATGAAACGACTAACAAATGAATAGGTTTTTGATTCGTGCACACAAATTCTAGGAATGCTAATAAGTACATTGACGGAAATTATTGTTATACTATATTGTTTGTTTTTTTAATATAAAAATCTGATGTATTATATATGCAAATAATATTACAGTCAATTTTATATAATTATCATCAGTCCTGCAATTAAAAAAATTTCCTCTGATGATTTAGCATCTCATCATATCCAACATGGCCGGAGGGTTGAATTGTTTTTGAGTAACTGATGCTGTAACCCAGTCTGATTTAAAGCCACATTATTAGAGCACCCAGGAAGGACTGGTCTTACTAGTTCACTGGGGCTGTAGAATACGATAACTGCATCTCTATAGAGGGGTAAAATTCCCCCAATCGGGCCACCTGTTGGCCGTGGGTGGTGATCTGTGGTGCTTAAGGATGGAACCTTGGTGGTTGAGCTGTCCATGACAGAGTGGACTCGGTTCTTAAACCTTGGTTAGGCAACTGTTCTTGGAGAAGAAAAACTCTGAAATAAATCTGTTAAACTCAGTTTGGAGGGGTTGGTAAATACAATCATCATGAAGACGTACAACAGCACTGATTCCCTTGACTCTCTCTAGATATAATAATTATCAAACTAACTTTGACATGAGATAACTTTTTAAAAATTACCCTTATTGAATGACCTTTGTATATAATATACGTTCAGCCCAAGTCAGAAAAATTATCCTAAATCATTGAATGACCTGCATATATATAATAGGTTCCTCTCAGTCAAAAAAATTCCTCTTATTTATTGACTAACCCTTGTATCTATTATATGTTCATCCTCAGTCAAAAAAAATTCCCCATATTTAGAGAAATGACCTGTGTATATATTATAGTTTCATCCTCAGTCAGAAAAATTCGCCTAATTTATTGAATGACCTTTGTATATATTATAGGTTCCTCCTCGTTAAAAAAAAAACTCTTCTTATTTATTGAATGACCCTCATATCTATAATAGGTTCCTCCTCAGTCAAAATAATTCCCCTAATTTATAGCAATGACCTGTGTACATATCATAGGTTCATCCTGAGTTAAATAATTTCCCTAATTCATTGAATGACCTGCGTATATACAATATATTCCTCCTCATTAAAAAAATGCCCCTAATTTATCAAATGACCTGCGTATATATCATAGGTTCATTCTCTGTAAAAAAAATTCCCCATATTTATTGATTGACCTGCGCATATATTATAATTTACTCCTCAATCTCAAAAATCACCTTATTTATTGAATGACCCACATATATATATCATAGGTTCCTCCACTGACAAAAAAGTTCCCCTTATTTATTGAATGACCCTCATATATATAATAGATTCTTCCTCAGTCAAAAAAATCCCCTTATTTACTGAATGACCTACGTATATATATATATATATATATATATATATATATATATATATATATACATATGTATGTGTGTGTGTGTGTGTGTGTGTGTGTATGTGAATATATATATGTATATATACATATATTTATGTATGTGTGTGCGCGTGTGTGTGTGTGTCTGCTTGACTTATGATGAACATCCCAGTAAATTGAACAGAAAATTTTTTTTAAAAATTCCCCCGATTTAATAAAAAAAAATTGCCTAGCCTTCTCATTTAAGGGATGCTGTGAATAATGTTGTGCAGCTGTGATAACTGAAAGCAGAGGGCGCCACTAGTTTGTTTTGCACTCTTTTGGGCGGGGGGGGGAGTGGGGAGTGAGGAAGGCCACATGTAAAAAATAAAATCCTAATTATCACTCAAACATGCCTGCAACAAGAAAATTGTCTAAAAACTTTTACAGAAAGAGAAAAAGGAAAATCAAACACATGCAAAGTTTGCATCCGGGAATGCTGCTATAAAAAAAATATCTCTTGTAATAAATGCGAATGTCAGGGTGTCACTTCTTTTTTCAACTATACTCCTAGAGGCCATAGCCCAACATATCATATCAGTTTGTAATCAAGCTAACTCTGTGAGCAAATTAAAAAAACTCATACAAAGTTTGCATCCGGGAATGCTGTTATGAAAATAATAGATGCGAATGTCAGTGCGTCAGTTTTTCACTTTTTTTTTACTCTTAGAGGCCGTAGCCCAACATATCATACCATTTTGTAATCAGACTGACTCTGTGAGCAAATCAAAAAAAATAAAACACATGCAAAGTTTGCCTAAGTGAATGCTGCTATAAAAATTTATCTTTAATGATTAATGTGAATGTCAGTGTGTCATTGTGTCACATTTTTTTACAACTTTACTCCTAGAGGCCGTAGCCCAACATCTCATACCATTCTGTAATCAGACTGACTCTGTTAGCAAATTAAAAAAAATCAAATGCATGCAAATTTTGCATCAGTGAATGCTGTTATGAAATCATAAATGCAAATGTCACTGTGTCACTTTTTCAACTTTACTCCTAGAGGCAGTAGTCCAATATCTCATACCATTTTCCTCAAACATCTCATACCATTTTCCTCACACGAAGAAAAGTTTTGAAAAAAAATATTTTGTGCAATAATTATTTTTGTTTATTTATACCTTTTGCCACATGGGAGACATTACAGTTTCAAAATCGACCTACCTTAATGAACAATGTGGCATCAACAAATATAGCAAAAAAGCACTAGCTGAACCCATGGAAATTCCACTGTCTAATTAGAAACAAACGCCAAGGATTTAAAATCAATATGACATTTTTTCATGATTTATTCGTGAGTTAGATATAAAAGCAAATAATATATACAATGTTTTGTTTTTGCAATTAAATAAATTAAAAAATTAACCCTTTTACTGCATAATTAAATTTCACGGTCATTCTCGTAATGACGTTAATTACCCACCCAAAAAAATAAAATTGATACTGGGTTGGGGCAATGTTCAGACGTCACTGAATGTGTATCCGCTTCTTGCATCATATGGAGAGGTTTGTTTTATTTTTCTATTTTTTTTTTTTTTCAAATCTGTGTGGTAAATACACTTTCTTTAGTTAAATGTCATCCAGGCCATATCACCCACCTGCTTCAATTTTTCTGAAATTTTGTACAGGGGTGGATTATGTTAAAGTTAGACAATCCCCAAAATTTGAGTTTTCAATTCCAAAAATTGGTGGAGTTATGTTGATTTCTAGCTCTCAAAATTTGAGACGGGTTTTTGTCTGTAAAATGAATTCTAGAGCTTCCCTACTACTAAAAATTGGTTTATAAAACCATTTTTGCCCAAAGAATCCAAAATTGCTATCAAAAAAGTCTTAAAGTAAACCAATTTTAAGTTATTAATGATTTCTGATTTTTTCATAGCAAGATCAATATCCCGATGTGGCACTGCATCTATGACAAAAAAATTTTCTATTATTATTTCACATTTTTATAAACCCATTTTTAGCAGTAGGGAAGCTCTTGAACTGTAACATAGTTCACACCTGAACAAAATTTAAGAAAATTTGAAGGGGGTGGGTGACAATTTTACTTTTTTATGGATGATTTGACATGGAATTACCCAGTGGATATATCTGCTTTCTGTAGCAAAAGGGTTAAACAAAAAAAATTAAATTCATTGAAAGAATATTTTATTATTCATATTTTTATACTCATTCACAAATTCATGATGAGGAATATTTTCTCTCACTGATTTTGATCCTTTTATGGAAACCTTTCTTTCACTATGGCTAGGCACTAGGATATGAGTATAATATTTTAGAGAGTGTGGTCACAGGTGGTGAAGGCTGGAAAGCAGCTGCATTGTCAGTTATGGCCATTATTATATACAGCCTTGCATGTCACATAAGCAAGTCGATTTCTAACAGGACTGATTTGTTTTATTATGTCTGTTTTGTCTGAAAAATGTTAAAACTGTACAAAAATACACAAACTTGTTTTGTTTTCTTTTTCAGAAATGTAATAATAAAAGATTGTGAACAAACAAAAAAATACTAGTAAAAAAAATCTCAAACAAACTCCGTAAGTCCTCCTCAAGAAATGCTGCTTGATTTAGCATGACTAGGAAATACATTTCACATGGAAAATGTTTAATTCATTTTTTTGTAATATAACCAGAAATCATAGAGAAACTATTGGTAAGTCGTTTTTTTTTTACTTTTGTTTTGTATTCCTGCATAGTTTTTTAATAATTATTTTTTGTTTGTTTGTTTACAATCTTTTTTATTAAATTTCTGGAGAAAAAGAAAAAAAAAACAGTTTGTGTATTTTTGTAGTTTTAAAATTTTTCTGACGAAAACAGGCATAAATTGACTATAAAACAAATCAGCCTGTTAGAAATCTGCCTGCTTATTTGACATGTGGGGCTGTATTCAATAGTGGTCTGTGTGTCAGTTTTTCTTCTCTTTTTTTCTATGTGGAATGTCACCTATGAGCTTGTCCTTACTTCTCCACCAGTATCCAGCATGTCATGTTCATCTTACTCAGATGGTTTGTGTGATAAGAGGCAAATGACCATACAGCCATTTTTTTGTGAGGTGCTGCTTCCAGGATTTGTTCAAGACAGCACACAGCATCCTTGTATGGTTTCCAGCTTTTTCTAGCTTTTTCAAAAATCATTGGTGAAAAGAAGTCCATATTTATTGTCATACACTGAGAAACCTTTTTGTTGTGGGGACGGGTCTTACTGTTTTCTAGATCCCTTCACAGGGCTGGATATGATATGATACATTTTTATATGTTTTACATATGGAGCCATGTAGTGTAATGGTTAGAGGCATAGGAAATGGACTTGTCGACCCAAGTTCAAAACCTGGACAAGGCTGTTTGCATTTCCCATTGCGCTAATACTCTTGGGAAAGGTATGCATCCAACTACTCTCCCTCCAGCTATGGGTAAATAGTAGTGCAGACTGTGGCTAGGTAACCAGTTTAAGAGAAGGAAAACTGAATTCAAACCTGTTAAACTCTGCTTAAGAAATTGACCTTGTGTCGCATCCTGCTTGTGTGCAGGGGTTGGTAAATATATATATATATATATCATTCTCACCTGAACTGTGTTATAAAAAGAGCACAAGGGTGTGATTATGAGTGGGGTGTTTAGATTTCACTTTGCGTAGTTTATCTATCATTTTCCCCTTAATGGCATATTTAAGATATTTCTCTTTCTTTTTTTACCTTCTAATGCATACTTGCAACCAGAATGTGACACACTCTAATGATAGGTAGCTAGGTATATAGTTACAAATTGTATATCAATATAATGATATGATCAATAGTCTCTCTCTCTCTCTCTCTCTCTCTCTCTCTCTCTCTCTCTCTCTCTTACCTTATGCATATTTTCAACTGGAAATGTGACACACTAATGAGATGTAGCAAGGTATATAGTTACACACAGCATATTAATATTATGGGAAGATCAGTAGTCTGGGGAACAAAATAACAAAAGGCTTACTTGTGGTTTTACCATGGTCAGAGACAATGTCTTTACTGGTCAAAAACCAGTCGTGAAAAGAGTTGGCTGGTTGTTTGAAGGGGACAGATTCAAAATATGGTCTTTCCTCTGAGGCCATTTCTTGATGGTTAACTGGGGACTGGAAAATAAACAAAAAAAATCAAATCTTGTGTTCTTTAATTAAAAACTAAGCAAGACAAGACATTCCAAGAAACAAGTAGTTTCAGACCCGAAGAACAGAGAGAATGCCAACCCAACAACAGCTCAGATACTCAGATCCAAAATAGCAGAGACCACCGATCCAGCTCAGCAGATAAGTAAAACAGCAAAAAGTAAATTCAGGGTGACCCAAAAAGAACAGAATCCACAAATTTTGGGCATCTCTGTCACGACGCAGACAGATAAATCAAGAGGAACAATGGTTTCAACAAAACGGAGCTCCACCTCACACATCAATTGATTCCCTAGCCTGGCTTAGAGAACGGTTTCAGGAGAGGCTGATCAGCAGGAAGTGGGATGTTGAATGGGCACCACACTCTCTCAACTTGAATCCTCCAGATTTTTATCTGTGGGGGTACCTCAATGATAAGATGTACCAGAACAACCATCAAACAGTTGGTGAACTAAAAGCAGCAATTACGGCAAAAATCAGAGAAATCCCAAAAGAGGAATGTGTTTGCGTGATAGACAATTTTGCACGACATGTGCAAGTTTGCCTCCAACGCTGCGGTGCCCATTTAGAGCATATTTTAGACAGAGAATGCCTTTAAAGCCAAGCAGCCAAGATAACTGAAACTTTGAGGAATGATTGTACAAAGACTGAAGTTTAAGTCCAACAAGTTTCTTAGATTTTATAAACATTGATAAGATTAAATAAAATTCATTTGTCTGTTTTTTATGGTCACCCTGTAAGTATACTAATGAATACATATCCTCCTTAAACTGGGCCCAGCAATGTTACATATCTTCTATTAATACTAAGGATTACTACCCATTAACTTTTAAGGCTCACCTAATAATACCACATCTAAACCACAAGATGGCAGCTCTAATACTAATACGTATTATAACCAACTATAGGTGGTGTTCACTTCCGTCAGTGTCTTTGGGGTTAAAGTCTTGCTGGAATAACTTTTTTGAGATTGCCCTTTTTCAAGAAAGCATTGGAAAACAGATTCAAAATTGGAGGTTGATTTATTGGTTGGTTGGTTAGTGTTTAATGGTATATCAACCCTTGTGGGTTATTAAATGCCCAATCTTATATATATATATATATATATATATATATATGTATATATATATATATATATCAGTCATCCACAGACACATGTTTTGAAGTTTACTTCTCATCAGTGCGGCTATATATAAGATGAACAAAAAATGATAAGACAAACAGGAATATTTCTTTTATATTTTTATTTTTCTTAACTAGTTTCAACATATATGCACACACACACACACACACACACACACACACACATATATGCATATGTATACATATATATATATATATATATATATATATATATATATATATACATATGCATATGTGTGTGTGTGTATCTATGTGCCTCTGTACTCACTACCTGACTGATGAATTTTCAATTAGGTTAAGGAGTCATTTGTTTGAAGCGGGATGGTTAGAGTTTGTTCTTTTAGGTGTTACTGACCCCCACATTTTTTATCACCACATCTTTATTGCCAGGGCAGGGTGTCAAGTTTCTTGTTAAGGCAGAATAAATGAAAACTTTTTATCTTTTTAATCCATCTGTATTCATGTTTTACATGTATTACATATTTAATGTTGGTGTCTTTTTTTATTCTTTTGATGATAGTGAATTTTGCATCTCTATTAAAATCATGATTATCTGACCAGAAATGTTGTCCCAGCCGTATATATATATATATATATATATATATATATATATATACATATATTATTTATATAACTTCATTTATATCATTAAACTGGTAGAAATAATTTTCATTACCTTCAAATAGTTTGTCATTAAATATTTCGGTTTGGTTTTATGAAAAATGTGGGTTACCTTCCCCTGACACAGTACTGGAAGTAAAGGACTAGCAGGGTGGGGGCAAAGACCCAAGAAATAAGCAGAACAGTAAGT
Source organism: Doryteuthis pealeii (assembly GCA_023376005.1). Taxonomy (NCBI): domain Eukaryota; kingdom Metazoa; phylum Mollusca; class Cephalopoda; order Myopsida; family Loliginidae; genus Doryteuthis; species Doryteuthis pealeii. The sequence goes on along the minus strand of CM042141.1, from coordinate 24,398,687 downwards.
GTAGTAAAAGAGACTACACGGCCAAAATCCTTAGCCGCAGAGATGGTTGACAACTACAGACCAACACAGACTATAATCCAACTTTGGGTGAACAAACATAGCAGCAGAAATAACAACGAATGAGCCTACAACCAGAATTCTTTACCCACAAGAAATCTACACAAAAATAAATATGTTCATGAATTGTAACTTTTATATATATGTGACTTGAGACTGCTAAAGCAATAAGTTTTAGCTATCCTTTGCACCATTAAACCCCTTTTAAAATATAAACCTTGTCTTGTCTTATTCCTTTCTTAGCGGTATTTGGGACTGCAATATTTTCCCGATATTTTTGCAAACTGGCAGAAATAATTTTTGTGTTAGATTTTTCATTAATTTTATGTGTATCAACAATTTGATATAAATAATTTACATTAACTTCATATGTATCAATAAATTATAAGAAAAATTTCATATGTATTGATAAACTATTAATATATATGAATTTTTTCTTCAAGGTGGAATGCTGCATATCACAGGACCACTTAGTAACTAAGTCATAGACCACTCTGCCACCACAATCCTGTGCTCAATCATTACAGGTTGCCACACATGGTCAATAGGTGGCTCCATTGAGAGGGTTCTTATTGTAAAGGTGCAGTCAGTGTATTCTACAGTAGGGTAGGTTGATTTTCCAATTTAAAAAAAAATATCAAATTGTCCAGTGACGTAAAAGTTGTGTGTTAGTATATTGAATGCTGATATCAAAAATTAGATTTCTTACTTCCACCATCGCTTGAGGAAATAGCATCAAAGATAGTTTACTAAAATGCACCAAAAATCCTCGTTTTCGCAACATTTATCCTAGAAAATGGTTATAAAACATAGCAATTTCAATATTTAAAATAGAAAAGCTTGTCATTTTAAACAAAACAAATAGAATATTATAACTAGAATTCAAATTGAAAATATGTTCGATATGCTGCTTTTTACCTAATAATTAAGCTGTAACAGTGATAACACTTTAAAAGATTGAAATCTATTTCCTCAAACGAAGGCAAAGTTTTGAGGAAAAATACTTTGTGAGATAATTTTGTATGTTAATTTGCAACTTTCGCCACATGGGAGACATTACAGTTCCAAAATTGACCTACCCTATTCTACAACCCCAGCTGACAGGGCATCAAAAGTACTTTTAATAGGTCTTACAGTAAGATAGTGGAAGGCCATACTTGATGTTTTTGAAGGCCACATTTTGCCTTATGGCTACAGATTCCCCACCCCTGCATTAGATGTTACAACTATTATGGAGACAGAAGTGGTATTATTTTTCAAATTTTGTTTTTATCCCCTGATTTTCAAGTATTAAAATGAAATACAAGCACTTCATAATGTAAAGTTCTTAAACCCGTCTCAACATTAAAAGTCTAGTCATTTTAATTTTGAAAAAAAAGAAAAAAAGAAATAATTGATAAAAGAAACAAAACAAACAAACTAGTTGGTGATAAAGAGACTTAGACAAAAGTCTGATAACTGCTTATGGCAAATTAACAAAATGGTGTTGAGTGAAAATGTAAAGCCAGTGGTCATGACACTAAGTTCCAATTCAAACCCTAAATTGAAAGGCGTGGGAATAAACTGAGATGATGCAAATATGTATATTTACACACACACACACACACACACACACACATATATATGTGTGTGTGTGTGTGTGTGTGAGTGTAATTAACAAGGAGATCTTAAGGTCTTGCTATAGATTATTTTTTTATTTCATGGCTGGATATTTGAAGTGAGAGCCATTTTCCAACTAAGTCGTATTGGGTAATATTACTGTACCAAATAATGAAACAAGATATGTTATGTCATTAGCCCCTCTATGAGAAAAGAATTCTGGTTGTAACTGTTTAAAAAAATCTTTTTAGAAATGGAGCCATAGTTAACCTCTCTCTATGTAAAGTCAGCTGTCTTTTTGTCTGTGTGTGTGTGTGTGTGCACATCTATTTATGTATTACTAATATTCTCTATATGTTTGCATATATTTATATGTGTATGTATACAAACATAACCCAACAAAAATGGTACATTATAGCAGAGTTTTATAAGAGCAAAATAAAACAATTTCTAGTTAAATTTGCAAGGTTTTTATTTGAACAATCTACTCAAAGAATAAAGCAATTTCCAGTCAAATTTGCAACTAAATAATTTTGTGAGTTTGTCATTCATGCAGAGCATAATAAATATGTTAGAATCTTTCACTTCTTCCTAAATAGAAGCATCACTATCATCATAGACTGCTGTTACAAGAGGAACCTAACAGGGTCACAGGGCATTTAGGATTTGCCAAGAGTGATGATTGCTAGGGATGGATGACGAGAGAGAGTCAAAGGAATCCATGCAGTCAGCACACCTATTTGATGATGAAGATGATGATATATACAAGGTGTGTCATAAAAGTATCAAGATTGAAGCTGTATTCAGGATAGAAAGGAACAATGAATGGAACATTAATTTTTTTCACAATACAAGGTGTGTCAAAAAGTTTTACACAACCTCTCCACCATATGTAGTTGGTTAGTTGGTTGTTGGTTGGTTGGTTGGTGATTTTAATGGCATATCAACCCGACCAGGTTTATTTCATGTCTTGAGGTTGGGAAACAATATACAAGGTGTGTCATAAAAGTATCAAGATTAAAGCTGTATTTACCAAGATAGAAATTAACAAAGAATGGAATGTTAATTTTTTTCAGAATACAAGGTGTGTCATAAAAGATTCAAGTTTGAAGCAGTATTTACCAATATAGAAATAAACAATGAATGGAATGTTAATTTTTTCAGAATACAAGGTGTGTCAAAAAGTACAAAAAAATCTCAACACTTTTTTGACATTCCTTGTATATCATCATCTTGTCATTCAATAAATTTTAGTGAAAAAAAGCAAAATAATAATTTTTCAAAACTTTTTTTCATAGATGTAAGTAAAAAAGTAAAGTCGTCGGGGTGGCCTAAAGTCAGTATCAGCCAATCAGTGAGGGAGTCTATCCCCTTTTCACAAGCGCTAGACCAAGGAGATTGTTTTAGCATCTGAGGTGGGGCACCACACCTACCACCAGCTCCTTACTTTACCACACAGATCCCTGTGCTACTCATTCGCTGAGTTGGAGAGGGCCGGTATCGAACTAGGAACCTTGTGATTTCTAGCCGAACACTCTACCGACTGAGCTAAACTGGCCCTGTTTCATAGATGTAAACTCTGCATTGTTTGGAATTTGTTTATACATACCACGGCCAGGAGAGGAGACAGTGCTGCTTCTAAGGATTTGTTTATAAACTCATAAACAACGTTCTACTGTGGACTCCTACACACACACCAGTGTTGGCTGACCAGCAACTACTTACATTGTTGTATAACCATATCTTATATCTTTGTATATTGTTGATTGTAGTGAGTATACCTGTGGTTGTATACTCATCTTCTATTGTCTCAGAGTCGCTGTTATTTGTTTGATTCTCTGCTATCTTCTATCTTGAATCTTAGCTTTTAAGCTGGTTTCTTTGAGATCTGGGATCTTCCTGATACTGGGATAAAAGAAAGAGAGTAGGAGAAAGATAGAGAGAAGTAGTGAGAATGCAAAAACAATAACACTAATCGGTTTCAATCAATCATGAAAAGAAGGAAAGAAAGAAAAAAAAGTGAGAGTTAAATTAAGATTATTATACATTTTACATATTGATCTATTTGGTAATAGCTCTTAAGTAAACATATCAAACATTGTAATAATTAGATTATCATACTGTGGTATATCCACAGGCCTTCTAGTTTGAATTGATATGAATTTAACTATTAAAAACATGGTTTTATTTTTTTTTAAAACAACATCTATTTGAATTTTGACTGTAAAACTATATTTTTATGTCTTTATTAAAAAAAAAAAAAGATTTGAAAACTCTGTTTACATTTTTTTAATAAAGAGCATGGCAAAAATTTATTTTTACACCATCTGGAAGCATTTTTTTTTTTTTTGCTAGTCTATATAACTGAGAAAGCTTATGAAATAAATTGGATGAAACAGTGTGGCAACAAGAAAACTATATCTTTGTCAGCCTATCAACTTTTCAGCCGAGCCTTGTATAAAAAAGCCCATCTCTAATCATCTATTCTAAGTAAAAGAAAAATAAGTAAAGTCAGCGAGGGAGTCTATACCCTTTTCACTAGCGCTAGACCAAAGAGATTGTTTTGGCGTCTGAGACAGAGCGCCACACCTACTGTCAGCTTCTCATTTTACCGCACATACCCCTGTGCTACTCATGTGCTGAGTTGGCGAGGGTCGGTATCGAACCAGAATTTGCGGTTCCTAGTCGGACGCTCTACTGACTGAGTTAAACCAGCCCTTTCATCTAATCTACATATGTGTAAATGAGCTTGTCTTTCTTTCTGTTTATTCAATGTTAGTGTATCATTGGATATGCTAATGACTGGACCTTGGTGAGTGGAAACTTAACTAAATATCCACCCTAGCACCAATAAAGTTGATAACTTTTATAATTAAAGATAAATAAAACACCTTTTACATGTTCATTGGCTTCAGGGGAGAATCAGATTAGATCGCGTGTGTACGATTATTGTACCACAATGTTTTTCTTTTCCCACCAGTATTTGGTTCCTGGCAATACCAGATGCTTCTGGATGTTGAGAATATTTGTCTTGGAATTTTGGCTAGGATATGCCAATATTTTTGAATTCCTTGATAGGGTTTGACAATTTGAAAGGCCAAAACTGCTATCTGCTAAATAAACTGTAAATGTGATTTACCATTTCTGCAAAATATTTATAAACAGTATGACAGTCAACAGATTAAATGAAATATGCAGTATTGCATTCTGGGAAATATATATTTACCAACCCCTCCACATGAGCAGGATGTGACACAAGGTCAATTTCTTAAGCGGAGTTTAACAGGTTGGAATTCAGAGTTTTCCTTCTCCTAGACTGGTTACCTAGCCAAGGTTAAAGAGCACACTCTGCCCTACTATTTACCCATAGCTGGAGGGAGAGTATTGCATTCTGGGAAATATATATTTACCAACCCCTCCACACGAACAGGATGTGACACAAGGTCAATTTCTTAAGCAGAGTTTAACAGGTTGGAATTCAGAGTTTTCCTTCTCCTAGATTAGTTACCTAACCAAGGTTAGAGCCCAGTCTGCACTACTATTTACCCATAGCTGGAGGGAGAGTATATGGATGCATACCTTTCCCAAGTGTATTAGCATATGTGAAATGCAAACAGCCTCGTCCAGGATTTGAACTTGGTCCATTTTCTACAACTCTAACCATCATACCATGCACCTCCATTCCTTCTGGGAAATATAAAGTAAAAAGTCTGTGGAGTGGCCTATTGCTGGTATCATCCAAGGGGAGTCTATCCCCTTTTTGCTTGTGCTAGACTGAGGAGATTGTTTTTGCTGATATGGAGCACCACACCTACCGTTTGCTCTCATATGCTTTACTGCACAGATCAGATTATCCAAGCTTTGCTACTTATGCGCTGAGTTGGTGAGGACCGGTATCAAATATAGTGATTCCTAGTTGGATGCTCTACCAATTAAAAAGAAAGATAGATTGAATACACAGACACAAATTAGTGTAGGGAGACAAAAAGAATTATTTTCCTTTGGATTGTGGGCATGATTTCTAATGTCATCTGTCTGTTGGTCATGTAATAATTCAGCCCCTTCAAACTTTCTCTTTGTTCCAGGTCTTCAAACAGATAACATCCATCTGTTTTCAGTCCTGGCTCATAGAGCAAAAAGGACATGTTTTAATTTTGTTTATAGAACAGAATAGAGACAATTAGTCTCCAACTTTGGCATAGCCTTTATTACACCTTGTGATAAAAACAATGGAAGATACATTAAGTCTTTTCGAACCATTTTTTGGTACCTCTTCATTACAATTTATTCATTCACTGGTAGTGGCTACCTGGCATCGTTTGTGTAGAAGAGGAGAATTAGTCTTGCAGATCCATTATTACTGAATTGTGAGTTGGATCCTTGCAGGATGCCCCATTAAAATCCCTATGTAAAAAAAATCCGGCCTTGATAAAAAAAAAATCCATGCTGTTACTATTTAAATTAAAATTTTTAATTATCTGCATAAATCATCTGTATAAATCAACTCTTCATTATTTTGCTCAAAAAACAAAATCTGGTGATAGTAATGTGTATATATATTTACTTTATTATTAATTGTTTATTTCGTAGTTTCATCTGGACATACATACATACACACAACTGCCCTTTATATATGTATAGATGGGACATATTGTGCAATTAGCATGTGTTGGGACACATTTATTATGTTATTTTTTTTTGTTACATGTTATATATATCAAACATTCACATGTGTATTGTTCATGCAAGTTAGTTGTTTGTCTTTTTTACCAAATGTTCAGTGTTAGTGTATTCATGGATATACTAATGCATTATAAGGACTAGTGTTGGTTATAAACTAATACCCATTATTCTTATGTTAGTTTTGCTTTGTTTTTTGTTTTTTGCTCTGAATCGCTATAGTCAAAATCTTTATAACAATATTTTTTTAATAAATCCTGGAGGCAGCACCCACAAACCAGCAGCTCTATGGCCACTTACCTCCCATTTTACAAACCATCCAAGTAAGATGAACAAGCTATATTGGGCACTGCTGGAGGAGTAAGGATGAATTCATTAGTGACATTCTCCTATGGACTCCTACACATGGACACACCAGTGTTGGCTGACTAATAAAAACTTATATTCATCAGCTTTGTATGGACACTGGAGGCCATTTAGAGGACATACTAAGAGCGATGACATAGGGACCGATGGCAAGAGATAGTCAAGGGAATCTGTACTATCAGCATGATGATGATGATGAACAGCATTAGTGATTAAAAGTGGAATTTAGATATTTAACTATCAAATTTTATAATCTAAAAATATATGAAATTGGTTGGTTGGTTGGTTTTAAGGCATGTCAACCCTTGTTGAATTATTTAACGCCACAATCAGTATTTTTTTTTGCAAACAATTTGCTTTCCAGTCCCTTAACAGCTGGCATCAGAAGCTGATGTTACATAATCTATGCATAGATTATGTCAACCTTGCATTTCTGAAGGGATGGCCCCTTTTCATATCACGGGCGGGACTTTCCATGGAATATTACAGAAAGCCTGCAAAATACGTGAAGTCACGTGGGACCTGGTTGGCTCTCAGTTTCAGCTTGGACGTCAGGCAGAGAAGATATCTCTGCCTTAGCCGGAGTTCACTGCACACGAGTGTTGTGTTTAGTTAGAGAAATATGTTTAGTTAAGTAAATAAAGGTTTAAATAAATAATATGGTTTTGTGGTTGATGAATGTCTTGGCAACATGACTGACCTAGAAGAAGAAATGAATCAAGGACGACCAGCCAGCAAGAACAGAGATGTTAGAAGAGACGCTAGAAGAAGAACGTAAGATGCCAAAGATGAGCAGAAGAATAATAGAAGTAGAAAGAGAGTATACAACACTGAGAGCTAGGAAGTCCTTTCAGTCTAGCCTTCAACCTTGAAATGGATGAATCTCTCTCAGTCCGCTAAGGGGATTCATTCTTAATCTCCTGTGCCCCCTCACACAGGAGAGTTTTAAATAGATCCCTACATCCCCAAACTGGAACCTCACCACTAGATTCAGTTTAGTGTTATATTCAGGACATTAGTTCAAGTGAGTTGACTACATGAGCTAAAAGGCAATAGTTTAGTTGACTTCTGAATTTTATTCATTCATTGTGTAAATCTCATTGAATACTAAACTGTACTATTTGTATAAGTATCGGATAAAAGAGAAAAAAAAAGCAGGAATTTAACTGGTTGTAACAATGGTATCTATTCATTCTCTCTCTCTCTCTCTCTCTCTCTCTCTCTCTCTCTCTTCTCTTCTCTTCCTTTCATGAAAAATACAGAGCTCAAATACAAACCCTGGTTGACTTTTTTCCTATTCATATTGAATGTCTATGAATCAGCATGTAAGGTTTTTGTATGCAATCTGTATTTTGTTTGTAAAAGATTAAAAAAAATTGTAAGGAAATTATGCAAGAATTACTCACAGAATAGGTTTCTTATATGTATCTAGTATATAGTATACAAAAATTCATATGTATATATATATATATATATATATATATATATATATATAGTATAAGAAATGCATATGTTTGTATGTATTTATATCTATATATAATATGTCTATATATATATATATATATATATATATATATATATATATATATATATATGTGTGTGTATGTAAGTATATGAAAATGAAAAAGTGTTTAGAAAGATGATATTTTTTACTTTTATATTTTTTACAGCCCCAGCCGACAGGGTGGGTATTTATCTATGGGCAATAAGTATGTGAAACTATTAAAAGTACCATAAGTTGTGTGTTTGCCTACTTCAAACGCTGCCACTTGACAGATTGAAAAGTAGAAATTGTAAACATTTCTGAAATGACACAAAACATTTTTACCATAGGAATGCATTGGAAAAGGTTTTACTATGGAAATCCATTGGAAAAGGGTTTTACTATAGGAATGCATTGGAAAGGGTTTTACTATAGAAATGCATTAGAAAAGGGTTTTACTATAGAAATGCATTGGAAACGGGTTTTACTATAGGAATGCATTGGAAAAGGGTTATACTATAGAAATTCATTGGAAAGGGTTTTACTATAGAAATACATTGGAAAGGGGTTTACTATAGAAATGCATTGGAAAAGGGTGTTACTAGAGGAATGTATTAGAACAGGGTCTGGTATTGGAATGCATTGGAAAAGGGTTTTACTATAGGAATGCATTGGAAAGGGTTTTACTATAGAAATACATTGAAGAGAATTTTACTATAAGAATGCATTGGAAGGGGTTTTATTATAGAAATGCAATGGAAATGTTTTTTTATTATAGAAATGCACTAGAAATTGTTTTATTATAGAAATGTATTGAATAGAGTTTTACCATAGGAATGCATTGGAATGGGGTTTAATTATAAAATACATTAGAAAGTTTTTTTTACTATTAAAATGGACAGGGTTTTACTATAGGAATTCATTTGAAAGGATTTTTACAATAAAAATGCATTTTTACTCTAGAATTACATTGGAACAAGATTTTACTATAAAAATGCATTGGACAAGGTTTTACTATAGAAATGCATTAAAGAAATTTTACTATATAAATACATTGAAGAAAGTTTCACTATTGGAATGTATCGGAATTGGGTTTTACAATAAAAATGTTTTGGAATGAGTTTTACTATAAGAATACATTAGAAAAGTTTTTACAAAGAAATACCATAAGTTGTGTGTTTTTCCCATTTCCTATGTTGTCACTTGACAGACTGAAAATTAGAAATAGTAAACACTTGTAAATAGACACAAAATGCATATAATAATTCTACTGTTCTCACTCAGTAGTGTTTTTAGAATAAATCTGTTTCAATCTATTCAATAGAGATTGTAGTCAGGCATGAAGAAAAATAATAATAATGCACACTTGACTGCTTGCGTGACTACATAATGACTGGGGGGAGGAAAAAAGAAACTTTTCTCTTAAAGGCATTTAAAAATCTGGCCAAGGCTGGTCTCAAAAGTAATAAGATTGATCTTATTTCATTTTTCAGGTCAGCAACCCTGACTGAAAATCATCTGATCAACCCTTTAACCCCCACCTCAATATAAAAAAAAAGATCAATATTCTAAATATTTGAATGTGCCAGATTTTTACAATAGGATTCCATTGGAAAGAGTTTTACTATAGAGTTGCATTGGAACAGGATTTTACTATAAAAATGCATTAGACAATGTTTTACTATATAAATGCATTAAAGAAGTTTTACTATATAAATGCATTGAAGAAAGTTTCGCTATTGGAATGTATTGGAATTGGGTTTTACTATAAGAATACATTAGAAATGTTTTTACAATAAAAGTACTATAAGTTGTGTGTTTTACTATATTGTTTTGATTTTGCTTTGAACCTCACTCCCTCACTCACTGCCTTGGTTGGCAACCGATCTAAGACAAGGAAAAGTCCAATACAAAACCTCTGCTGCCTAGTGGCTTTACCTCATCCCAAGGAAAGGCTAGGGGAGTAAACCCTGAAAACAAATCAGGAGCCAGAGTCCCTAAAGTGGTGTGATGCTGAAATCCAGTGCTACCCAGCAACTCCTGTGACACTGCTGCTGCTAAACTGCATTGGTTCCTTACCTTTCCTTTGGATCACAGCAGCAGTGTGGAGAGGGGATTTGCTGCTTGGGCAACAGCTCATCCTCCATATGAACCGCCCAGGCTATGTAGTTCTAAAAAAAAAATTTGGACACTACTCCATCGTCTCTTGTAGACGAAAGGAGGATGCCAACACACACTCCCTACAAAAAATAGGATGAAAATTCCTTCCCTTGTTGACAAATAGTATTCTAGGGAGAACGTCTTTTTTTTTTTTTTTTTTTTTTTTTTCACATTTAAATGGGTGGGACTTATAAAGGACAAACAGAAACATAAATCTACATCTCTGTCCTTATCTTGAAGGAAGTTAACAGGAAACTAATTATCCTTGTAAGTTTAAAGCGATTTTTTTTTGTTCATTTAAGGACTTAGATTTCCATTTAACAGCCAAAATTTCATCTCGGTCTTGTTGGTTGCTTTCTTGGTTGGATGGATTTTTTGGCATGCAAACCCTTGTTGGGTTATTTTATGCTGAAGACATTTTGTTTTATTCATTCTTGAAGAGTATTCAAAATGTTTAAACACATTTTTAAAACTCATTTTTTCTATTTAACCCATAAATGAGACCCTAAAATGTACTACTACTCCAGATCAGTGTGGACCTGGGAGTAATGACAATAAAGGGGTATCTCACACTCCCAGAACTCGAAAATTGAAACTTCACCATTAGATGCAGTTTAACGTCATACCCAGGATATTAAGACCCTCAGCCACTGCTTTCTAGCACATATATGATAAAAAGGGTTGGGTCTTGCCATAAGGGTAATAGAGTTGGGACAATCATATAGGTGCTAGGGTTTAACATGACTTGCCGATTGATCAAAGGACACCTCTCTGACTGCTCATCTAGTCAAAGTAAGGACCAAAGTAGTGTTGCATGTCATGGACTGCTTAGCCACCAGGGTTCCATCCTTAAGCATCACAGATTGCCAACCACAGCCAACAAGGGACCACATTGGGGGAATTTTACCCATCTTCAGAGGTGCAGCCAATGTATTCTTCTGTCCTAGCGAACAGTTATTATGTGAAATATTCTTAATACTAACAATTTATACACAACAATATGGTTTTAAGTAATTAATAATAACTAACAGGACCTGTGGATATACCACAGTATGATAATTGGATTATTACAAAGTTTGATATGTTTACTTAAGAACTATTACAATTGTTCAATTTGTAAAAAGTATAATAATCTTGATCTAACCCTCTCTCAATCTTTCTTAAAAGAGTGGTTATAAAATATTTACATTGATTTGCCATAAAAATCTGGGGGTAGGCGTTTAAAATATCTACATTAATTTGCCAACAAAAGAGCGACAAAAACATGACTCAAAAAATATCTAAGTTCAGACAGAAATTCACCTGACGCTGGCTCACTAAAACATAGCATAATTTAGGGCAGAAGCCCGGGATGACATAAGATTAAAATTACCAAAACATATTCTGTAATTCCCGGTTTCAATATTACAAATAAAACAAACATGTAACTTCTTTTTTTGTTTTTTTCAATTCCTTTTATTTCCAAGTTGACCATTTAAATGATGCGAGACCATTTGGAATGTTTAATTTTTAAAATAGGGTGAAATAAAATGGGACAAATAAGAAATCTGCGATTAAGTGACACTAGATAATCTGGATTTACATTTTTGCATTGCATCTTGAACAATTTAGAGGGTTTCATTTTTAATCAGAGGGTGTTGCAGGATGATCACGGATGGAAGATTCAGGAACAAGCGTATTAATATATATATATATGATACTTAGTAAACAATTATAGTTCCAAGTAACTATTCTTCATACAGATAATTATATAGTAAAAACACAAGGTTTGTTGCTTCTTTATTTTATATGTGAACATAACCTACATAACATTCCAACTCAACTCAAACCCCACAAGAGTATAATCAAAAACAGGGCTTGTCAACAACCTGGGTGCTGGGCACAAAAACATAACAGATGTTATTCAAGATGTAACAGATGAAAGCAACAGATGAAAAAGATACAGGCTATCAATATCTGATTATAAAACAAGAGATAACACTTGAATTGGAGGGAAGGGGGAGTGCAGGAGGGGTGTTTGAGTGGGAGAGTTTCTTTTAAGACTCCCCTTAAAGGACTTAGAATATGTATTTAATTTTTATATGTTTTTCTTTTTTATCTACAATGTAGCATGTATACAAGGTGTGTCAAAAAGTATTGAGATTTTTTGTACTTTTTGACGCACCTTGTATTCTGAAAAAAATTAACATTCCATTCATTGTTCATTTCAATCTTGGTAAATACAGCTTCAATCTCGATACTTTTATGACACACCTTGTATATTTATCCAATCCCTCTGCCATGGACAGGATGTGACACAAGATCAATTTTTAAGCTGAGTAAAACTATTTCTCTGGATTTTTGAGATGAGGCTTGATAATTTGTATTATTCGGATTATTGTCCTCATCTTCATTGTTATATATGCAATGTTTCAGCTGATGTGCCCTCTGGCCTTCTTCAGGTGTTTCTTGTCAAACTCGGGAACCTTCATGTTGTAATTGGGAGCCTTCATGGAACTTCAAACTGAACCCTTTATTCAATCCACAGGGGTAGACTGTTCTCATTCCGTTTACCATGACCGGGTATAAGCGTTAAGCTATGTTAAGTATTGTTACTATCGCCCATATCTAGGATTGAACCTGCAGCACAGAGGTTGATTGTCATTTAGGACTGTATTAATCCAACATATACATTGCACCATGTGTCCAACGTTGTGTATATAACCATAAAGATGAGGACAATAATTTGAATAATCCAAATAATCCAAAAGAGTAAAATAAGTTTTGAATTCAGAGTTTTCCTTCCTACTTCATCAAGTTGTGCTAATAGCATGGACCTCCATGATTCTTCCTTGCCACCCATCTCTATCAACCATTGCTCCTTGCAGGTCCTCTTCACAGAATCCAATATCCGTACAGAGCTGATCATTGTAGGTTTTTGATGGTTGACCCACACTGGTGTGTCCATGTATAGGTGTTCATAGGAGAACGTCACTTATTGTTGGAATATTTTTGTAATATAAGGTGTGCTGAAGTCCACCACTTAAACTTATAGACTCTGCGTGGGCACATTGATTAAAGCCAGCCAATCAACACGCTCGAATATGTGGTTAGTTAACTATTTAATCGCTGATCTTGAAAGTCGTTCATTTGCACGTAATCGCCACGGACGAATGGATCTGCAACCAAGGACTCTGCTCAACCAAAGGATTCTACCCAACACTAAGGAACACCTAGGAACAACCAAATAATTCTATCAAATGCTAAGGAACATCAAGGTCTTACTTGAAGCCTAAAAATGGCCACAAAAATTGTACCACTTATGACTTCATCCTTGCTTCTCCAGCAGTGCTCAGCGATGTCTTGTTTCATCATCTTACCCAAGATTTATGTGATCGGAGGTAAGTGGCCATACAGCTATTCTTTTGTGGGGTACTTCCAGGATTTGTTCAGAGAGCAGCAGCATTCTTGTTACAGTCTTCCATCTAGCTTTTTCTCCAAGCATTTCATTAGAGTCAAGTAGTAGAGCAGCCATACAGCTAGCACTAACATGGCTACAGCAATGAAGAATTGTCTCTTCATCTTATCAGAAGATCAGTTTTTCCATATGATCCCATAGTCTGTCTAAAGGCAATCTTATGCCTTTCCTATGTGTATATTGACATTGCCTTGCCCTCTGTAAGATGAGATATTTTACTACCTAGGTATCCTAACCAAGGCTAAAATAAGCCCAATCTACCATCAATTTACCCATAGCTGGTGAGGAAAAACAAAAGGATTCGTGGGAAGGAAATACAAAACAGCCTCAACCAGTATTTGAACTTGGGTTGCTGATTCCATTTACTATAAAAGCTGTTTAGGGATAGGAGAGTTTCTTCATAGGGTATGACGTTGTTTTTTTGAAGCTCTATAAAATGGATTTTTTCTTAGTTCTTACAGTTTTAATTTCTGACATGAAATTCTAGAGAAAACAGAAAAATGGATATAGGACTTGTCTCACTACCTGAAGGATAATGTTCATACCTGCATCTTTGGATTATCAGAAAGTCTGTTAAAGCCCACAAGACGAGAGATTTAAAAAAAAAAAAAAAAAAACATAGATGAGAAAATATTCATCATAGATCATCTGATAAAGACATTTATCTTTTTAAAAATTCCATATTTTTGACAGGCAATAGAATATAATGACAAACAAGAGGTCAGTAGTATTTACGAAACAAACCTTTATCAGCCGACAAGAGCTGCACCAGAACAATGACTTCTGTGACACAGAGAAATGTTCGCCTGATACAATGGAAAAATGTTGGGGGTTCCGAAAATTCTGACCCAGATGTCCAGAATGCTGACCATCGTCACATAAAAGAAGATGAAATTAATCACAACTTGAAAGAGACTCATCTCACTTTAATGGAGGAACTATTATTGTATATTCAAAATTAATAACCTTTGTTTTACTTTAAAGAACTACTTATATCTATTAAAATAAGTGGGAAGCGCATGGTGTAATGGTTAAAGTCATAGGAAATGGACTCGTCGCCCCGAGTTCAAATCCAAGATGTGGTAATTGCATTTCACTTAGAACTAATTACCCTTGGGAGGTATGAATCCTACTCTCCTTTCCAGCTAATGGATAAATAGTAGGCAGACTGGACTCTTTTAACCTTTTGTAGGGCAAACCAGTCTAGGAGAAGGAAAACTGAATTCAAACCAGTTGAACTCTGCCTTAAGAATTTGACCTTGTGTCACATCCTCTCGTGCGGAGGGATGTTGGTAAATATATATATCTATTAAGATATTTTAAACCTATTTTAAACCCTGAAATCCTATGAAATAGCAGAGGTGTTTACTACTAGAATAGGACTTTCAGTTTCTAATTAATGATCATCCTCCACACATTAATTAATCATTTGTTTTGTGTTTTTTGTAAAAAATGTAAATGTGTGAAAATAAACATATTTCTTCTTTCTTCTGTTATGGTAAACACACCTCCTATCATCTATATCAGCATGGGCAAAACTGCTCCCCCCCCCCCTTGAATGACCCCCCCCAATTTATTAGGAAAAATAATGTTTATTCAAAATATGTACCTGTAATTTAA
This sequence comes from Doryteuthis pealeii, assembly GCA_023376005.1. NCBI lineage: Eukaryota > Metazoa > Mollusca > Cephalopoda > Myopsida > Loliginidae > Doryteuthis > Doryteuthis pealeii. The sequence goes on along the minus strand of CM042141.1, from coordinate 24,383,265 downwards.
AGAAAATATCTACATATTAATACTTGTGTTTCTAAAATCTGTATGATCATTAATGATCTTGCAACACTTCTCTGGTTAAAAATGACATTGTCCAAATCATCCAGATGGAAATGCAAAAAATGTACAATTCCTAATTATCTGATGATTGCTTATCCACCTGATTCTTATTTCTTTATGGGTGTTGTCAGCCTCAGCTAAATAATGGACCATTTTTTTTTTATTATAAAGAAAGAAACCTAAGAAAAAGGGAGATACTAGACAGAAAAAATATAAGAGAGTAGGGGAAAAGTAGAGACGAGGGTGTTTTCACTCGCACATAATTAAAAGGAATGAAAGATAAAAAAAGAGTCAGTCTAAATCAAGATTATGTTATAGTTTTTACATATGAACTAATAGCAATAGCTCTTAAATAAACATACAAACGTATAATTTCAAATTATATCATTATGATATAAATAAATTTGTAAAATTGCAGTAAAAATTTACTTAGTAAAACACAAATAGTTCTCAATTGGGTAATGTCCATTGTTAATATGAATTTAGGATATTAAAAAAAATAATAAATATGTGCTTGTATTATGATTTCTAATTTGTCACTGGTTTATCTTAATTGGAATATAAAGTCAAAAATCTCGGATATAATCTTAAAATAATCACATTAACAGAAGAAATAACTGTAATATTCTTTACTCTTTATAATTTAAATAATATTAAATTTTTAAAAATTTAGGAAAATTTTAGCAATGAAGTACAGGTTGTTGAATGGAAGAGAAGTTCAGTTGTCTATTTTCGATTATACCCCCCCCCCCATGAATTTTAGCTACTTTGATTACATTTACACTTGAAATAGAAAGAAAGGAAACAATGGTTATTTTTATTACACCAATATAAATAATCTATACATAATAAAAGGACAAGATTTGTGTATGCATGTATGTCCGGATGAAAAATGGACGAAAATTAATAACAACTAACCAACAAAAGTAAATACATATACACATTAAATATCACTGGTTCTTGCTTATTTCTCAACCAAATTATGAAGATTTGATTTATGATTCGAAGATATTTAGAAAAATTAAAAAATCCATAGAAATAAGCACTGGAAATTTCTATAAAAAAGCTGTCCAGCTTTGAAAATTTCAAAAGTAAACTAATCAAGGTACACCGAGGTTTCCCCAGCTTTCTACCCATGCGATGCTGGTAGTTGCTCGGAACATAAAACAACAAAAAAAAAACAATAAGGTAAGTGGTGAACAAAACTGAGCAACGTAGTGACCACTCAGTTGTTGTTGTATTTTTTATTTACATAGTTTGATAGTAAAAGATTTATGCCAACATATTAGACCAATTTTGTTAATTTCTCTGAATGTTTGAGATGAAGGCTTGAGGATAGTATATCTGCGTAGGGGATAGCCCATCCACGCAACACCACCATGCCCTCCTGCTTCTTCACGCGTATTTCTTGTCAGACTCCGGGAACTTCTGGAACTAGGAACATTTCTTGGAACGGGAACCTATCTTTCGTAATGGGAGAATCATGACAACCAACCCTTATCAATCCACCTATCCTGTCTCATCCGGCAAACCAAGGTAGAGAAGCCGTTAAGCCGGTGTCTGTAGTCATCC
>CM042141.1:24354498-24381536 GCA_023376005.1 Doryteuthis pealeii | reverse complement strand
CGTTTGTTTTATTCATCCTTCATTGGGAACTCAATTTTTAAACTTAAGTCTTTTAACACATTTTTAATACTCGATTTTTTCATTTAACTCTAATGGGACCCCAATAGGTACTACCACTCCAGTCAGAATAGACCTTGGAGTAATTGTATAAGGTAACTCACATTCTCCAGAGATCCAGGGAATTTCAAAACTTCACCATCAATATAGTGTTAACGAGACACTAAGACCTCAGCCACCGCCCTTTTGTGTATATGATAAAAAGATTTAAGTTTTTCATAAGGGCAATAGGTTTGAGACAATGCGATATAGGTGCCTATGACTTGCGTGAGCAGCTGATTGTTCCATCATGGATTCACGCACCCCACAGCCAATAAGTAGCCATTGGGAGGGTGGACTTACCCCGTATGCAGAGGGCAGTCTGTGTATCCTAAAGCCCCAGCTGGACAGGGCTCTGTGTTACCTGAAATTAAAAATAAGCTCGTGAGGGCATCATTTATTGCAGTCATTCAATAAATAGAGAATTGGCGGAGCAAAATCAATTATTTTTTTAATTTGTTTTACATAAATGAAAATGTTACGTTACGGTTCGTTTGTCTTAAGTGTGATCGTTCCTTCTGCTTCTTCCTGTTACCCCTGATGATTTACAACAGCCTGCACTTTCTTTTAACAAATGTTTATTTTTGTGTGATAAAAATCCTAGCCAGGTCGCGAACAGAGATAACAGATAGAAAGAATAGAAGATAGTATAGGAAAGATGTCTCAATGACGTGCTTAGATTAGATCGCTAAGCTTGTCATTCATCTGTCACGCCGCTTAAAGAGGACAGTAATGCACTGTTTAGACTTCTGGTCGGTGTTCGTTTCCCTCTCATCAGCTAGTCTTCCCTTTCACTATTCACCCCATATTATAATTACAAAATAATCACGTACTTCTTACGCATATTTAATTCATTCTATTGTCAAATTGCCACATTAATTAACCAAACAATCGACATTCCTCGTAGTGTTTATAATTCTCCCAAAAAATATTTAACCCCAGCAAATCTCGGACGGAATTTCAACAAACATTCTAACAAAACACATTCAAAAGACATTCTTTCTTTCAAAATTTTCCAAAAACATTTATTTCCTTCTTCTCCATCACAACTTATTTTTACTAAACTTCCTTTTTCATCCTTATTATCAAGCCCTAAGTAACATAAACTCTGTAATGTTTGAATTGGTAAAAAGCAAAAAAGATTTTAAATATCCCAAAAAATAAGTTTGGTTCATAATACGCGACATCAAACCGAGTCCTGCTTGAACCAAAGCATATTTAATCATAATCTTTGTGGTTTCGAATGGCAACCAAGTGAAATTACCAGAAGATTTGGTATTTTAGGAAAAGTTAATTTTGTAAAAAAATGTTTACCAATGGCAAAAGCTGAGACTGAATTTGAAAAGATTCCATGGAGTAGAAAACATTGAACTCTCTGTAAAGAAAAGTTCCAGTACCGGTCAAAAGAAGTATTCTTGACAGTCTTCTGTTATTGCATAATGTATTGGTGACATCGCACTACTCATGCTAGCATTTTGTAGTCGCATCTTCATTAGTGCTTGCTGCACGTTGTAGTAGGATTTCGTGGCTGGTGGTGGCCTATGTGCATACAGGTCACGGCTGATTGACTGCTGTGATATGAGCGAATTCAGAATTGCAAGAGATTGTTGCTTGGTTTCTGATTGTTCAGAAATAATTTTAGGGCCGTTTATTTTTCCTATGTTCGTCTTAGAAGTGGGTGCTGAAACCAGTTAAATTTCCGTCGTCTTGACTTAGCTTGGGCTGTCGAGGATTCAGACAGCTACAACAGGATCAGCAGAATCAGCCGGTTTGGAAGACCAGACATCTTAACAACATATTCTGACTCATCTACCTCGTTAATGACGTCCTCGTTCAATTCAACGCATGATTGTTCATCACATGAACAAACTAACAGTGGTTGTTTTACATGAAGGTTGGTGTGAACCATCCGCACTTTTTGCCACAGTCATAGGAAAGAATGTGGTGCACCAAATCCACAAACCCATCAAGACTGACCTTCAGTTTTTTAAAATTCAGAGTTTTCCTTCGCCTAGACTGGTTACTACCCAAGGTAAAGAGGCCTAAGTCGTCCTATTTTACCCTAGCTGGAGGAATATATGGATTCATACCTTTCCAAAAAAGGTGATTAGCGCTATTGAAATGCAAACGCCTTGTCTAAGATTTAACTCAGTCACGAGTCCCATTCCTACGACTCTAACCATTAATCCGTAGCTCCAATACCTCTTTTAATAAACTTAATCGAGTTGCACTATTTCAATATAATGTAGTCACAACTACATAATATTCCTTAGGAAAATGCACATTGCCCTTTTTGCATTCAGGTATATTAATGGGGGGGAGAGAAGAGAGAGAGAAGGTAATGGTTCTATTTCTGCTTCTTATTGTTCAAATGCCTTTTCCTTGGGCTGATTGGTTATTCTACTCTTGTATGGTGTCTTGCTCATCTCTTGTGTTAATAATCAATAATCAAGACTGTTTTTTTTTTTTAGCCTTTTACAAAAAACCCAGCTTAAAAGATTCCGAACCACATGGTGAGAGTGACATCTGGAGAGCGATGGGAACCCTGCATCAGTCCTGAGACTATCGGACAGCAACTTGGTTACCTTAACTATTTCTTTCTTCACGCCTTCCTCACCAATCAGAAGAGGCCATCCTGTACCACATCACCCGGGCAAGGCCAGTGAGCTCATCCTCGGACCTGTTAATAATTTAATATGAGATCCCAGGGGGCCATCCCCCAGTTAACACCTTACCTTATTTAAGGGCAGGGCTGTTTATTGCAACGATCTACGCATTTTTTGCACCACATCCCATGAATCGGCTCGGGGTGTCCCACATAAAAGACCAAGTGTCACACCTCATATGTAGATACTAAATGACAACGTACATTATGGCCTATATTACACTTACTCTTTTACCACCTTATTTCTGTGTATCTACACATTCATCCTATACACTGACTCTTCTTATATAATTTAAGTGATTATGGCCTACAAATAATATAAAACCATGAATTTTATTATCTTATTTTAGGGTTACTGTAAATTAAACAGACAATAGGGCCATGTGTTAATGTTAATTTGACTGGAGTCAGTCGTATAGCTTACCGACTCTGACTCCATGTCCCACTTAATTGCTTTGACTCCCTGTTTTATGCCTCCTAGGCATCTCAACTTCTATTTCTTTGCACAGAAGGGGGGGGTCAAAGTTTATGTATGGAAAGTATGCCAAAAAAGTGGAAGGTCCCTTAACTTTTTGCATACCAATTTCCCTCATGCTGCGACTAAATTTTCTTTTTAATTTTTACCTTATGATGGATACTCAAAAGATTCACTCATCTATTCACCCAGAAACTCATTCATCATTAAATCTATTGTAATCTGATCCTAACTAAAGAACTTAACCCAACAGTTTGTACGAGGGTAAGTCAAAAAGTAATGCTATTTTTTTTAGGACAGTATCATACATCAAAATTAAAGCTGTCCTCTGTGATCACATCCCTACTTTTCCACATAATCACGTATTCTCTCAACCTCTTTCATATGTCATAGTGTGAAGATCAGCAAAACATCAACTTTAATCCGAATTTGAGCCAGTTCACTTTCCACCCCTTATTTTGATTAATGGCTCTTACCCGGTGTCCATTCACTACTTCATTTACTGTTCAGTCATATTTTTTAAACTAACCTTTGCCCTACTTAAACCGCTTATCAGCAGCTCTCCCACCCATCCAACAGAGTGAATAAAAAAGTAATGCCATTTGTTTAGACAGGTAAATTACCAACAGAAAAAAAAAAACATTATCTATCCTACTTCTCCACATAATCACGGTTTCTCTCAATAGCATGTTCAACCTTATGATAGCATGTATCCTGCCCCATAAAATATAGTTGACTGTTCTTTGACCACTCTTCTTACAATTCACTTCCTCGTCCTGGAATAATGTTCTCAACTTTCTTTCGGCCGCCAGTGACAAGAGGTTGAGAGAACGTGACTATGTGGAAACAATAGATTGATCCCAGAGAACCGCTTTATTTATGTATATACATGTTCTGTTTAGTAATTATACTCTGCCTAAAAAAAATAAGCATTACTTTTGACTACCCTCGTCAAAACTGTTTTGACATTAAATGAGAAGACAGATTACAAGACTTATTTGAATAAATTGATTATGAGGAATAGATAGTAATTTGAGATCCTAGTATTACATCAAATTTTCAAAAACCCTCTCCATTGCACCCTACCTAACCCCCAAGAATATAAGTGAGATGCCTAGGAGATAAACCGTGTCCCAAAACATTAAGGATATCAGCTAAACTATACCGACTACTCCAGTCAAATACCATGCCTAGTTTAGTCTTAGTTTACAGTACACCCCTAAATATATAAGATTCATTTTATATTATTTGACCCATATCTATATATAAGAAGTAGTTGAAACCACAAGATGGAAGAGTCAAATTAATGTTTTTTACGACTCTAGCCTGCAACAAACCATCTATATATAATACATCTCCAAAAGCACAACCTTGTCACTGCAACACCCTTGTGAAAAGAACCGTCAAATCATCCAGGATGAAATGCAATCCTATTATCTGTGTATTTACCAAATTATCTCATGAGCTTTCATCATCAGCTAATGACCAGCTGTTATTAAAAGGAAGAAAAAGGAACCTGCTACACAGAAATTAAGAAAGAGAAAAAAAGGGAGCATGAGCAATAACTTCGTTTCAATTAACATATAAAACAAGGAAAGAAAAAGTAGAGATATAAATCAATATTATACTTTAATAAGACATGCTAAATGTTCAATAAGTACATATTCAAATGTAAATAATTAATATCTACTGTGTACTTCCACAGCTTCAGTAGTATACTAGAGAACTGATATACCCAAGTAGATAATTTAATATTACATTGTTTAATAATAAATAAAATAAAACAAGACAAAAATACATTTAGAAATTCTATTACACAACACATTTATCAATAAAATTGATTATTTTGATAACCTTAACAAAAACGACTTTGGCCAACCAATTTCTATAAATAGTATATTTTTACAATTGTGATCAAGCAAACAAATCTTTTCTTCCTGAAAAAACCAAAACATCAATGTTTTTTTGTTTTCTCTTTCATAATTCAATTTAATCTTCATGTAAAAACATAAATGAGTGAGAAACTAGAAGTTTATTTATAATGAAAACAAAGATGAATTCTCATTTTTTAATCATTATACAAGCCATTTCCATCTGATTTTTGCCATTAGGTTTGTAATTTAGATCCTCAAGAATCTTGAAATCGTCAATGTCTTTCACTCCTCTTATTTTCAGGTAGAGAGGCAATTAAGGCACGGTTAAGCTGGAGTAATAAGAAAAAAAATAAATGAAATTAATAAATGAAATCAAGGCATTATTATTCTGATACAAAACAAATTTTTTTACAATCTATCTATATCCATAAAAGGCAGGGTGTTGTGTGGGATGGTGGGGAGGAGCCCGTCCGAGGAAACGGTAAAATAAAACAATAATGACAAAATCAATATAACATACACAGAAAATCACCAGATTTCTTGTGGCTGGTGACCAAAAATGAATGGAGGGATTGATAGCAAAGATGTTTAAAAAGAAAAAACAGAACAAATAGGCCCCAGAAGGCACTTAGAAACTTGTGCCAGCATTGGGTAAGCTGGGGAAAAGTGAAACAGAAGGCATGACCCCCCCCGCAGGCAACCAGCAGTGCTATTCCCAAAACAAAAGCAAGCGAGCAAAACGAAAAAAACAGAAGACAAGAAAAGAAACCACCAGGAACGAGAAACCACCACGCCACCCCCAAAAAAAGAAAGCAAGGAATAACCCGAAAATGAAAGTCCAGTTGATGAGAGAAAACAGAAAGCACCCAGAGCGATGGGGACCCGAATCCAGCCATGAACGGACACGGACGGAAAACCACCAAAAAGTAACAACAAGCCCCTACAAGGTAACGCCAGGTACCCAAAAATGAGAGGAGGAGGTGAAAACCTAAAAAAAAAAAAAAGATAAAAACAGCACAAAAAGTGCGGAAAAAAAAAGCAGAGAAATCAAACGATGAAATGGTGAGATTCACAATATTAATGGTCTAAGGTTTAATGTAAAAAGCGTTGCGAAGTTGCACCTGCAAAAATAAGGTTGCTAGGGGTCCATAGTGTTAAACAAAACAAATTTCCATCAGATAGCTAGATCAGAGAATGGAAGGAGCTATGAAATAAAAATGAACAATTATAATTAGAGGGCACGAGATCCGGCGAGCCACAAATGAACACATACGATGGTGGGCCCATGAGGGAACTCAGGAATATGATCAACGGGATATAATATTCGGTGCTATAGAAAAAAGGTAAGACATGCTTCATGGATACCCACGTCCCTGGAACTTAGGTTAAAGTCAGAAGACAAACAGGAAGGTGAGAATAAGAGAAAACAAGCTTCAAGTTGTTGACGAGCCTAAGTAAAAAAGAAAAGTTGTGGAAGTACGACACGTAATGGGCAATTGGGCACAATATATTACTCTGGATGGACTATGCAAAATAATAAGCCAATAAATCTATGTCTGCAAGATTATAACTGAAGTGAGATAAGTCATTAAGATCTAAATCACACTGAGATAGTACCAAATGGATAGTCTAGATGAAGAAATGTGAAGTTATCAGGGTATCAGTATAATAAACGGACAAAACAAAATATTACAAACTAAAAACGAAGTATTCTATGTAACAAAAACAATAGAAAAAGAACTAGAAATGGTGAGACAATGGATGGCATAATAAATATAACACAACCAGTATAAGAATATGATTAATAATACGATGAACAGACTAGAAAACAAATACAAAAATATTGGAAATATAAGAATAAAGGAGACAACCATAACAATGGACAGCTTGAATAAAAATGCTAATACAAAAAAACCGACCAACCGTGAACCAGGGAGACCAAATCCAACCAATTTATAGTTACTGAATATGTGCTACCATTTTGTTGAATTGTTTATACATTTTCAGAGCCTATGAGTATCCAATTCAAATGATTGCTCAGTTATTCAATTTACTTAACATATACAATGATTGCGAATAGCACTATCGACAAACTTAAGAAGAGTGACGTATATACAAGTTCTATTCCGATCAGGCAATACTAAAACATTTTAGTGTCAACAGTTCCTCAAGGAATTAGCTTATTTATTGAGTATAACATCACAGAGCCTCCAGTAATGAAGATCTATAGGAAGTGCAGTTTGGATAAATCCTTGAGAATCCTGGGGTAGAAAGAATCGTGAAGATCTCTAGCCGTTAAGAATACAGAATTGTAAGTTGATGTAGTAGTTTCCTTGAAGATCGGTACGACTGATGTATTGAGCGGGGGGCAAGAGAGCGGGTTGCAAAGTTTATTAGATACTGGATTGCATCACAAAATAACTGCCGGGACATCGAAGCTTAGAAGGACAAAGACGATGGTTAATATACAGCAAGCACATGAAGGTAACAGATATGAGCTACTAGCATCGCTCATGTCATAGTTAATATTCATGAAAGTACAGTATCTAAATTTAATCATATATATTATAAGTGATATACCCCACTGTGTGTTGATATGGTACTCAGCGCCACCGTGCTTTACGTTACTACGTAAAATAGATGTAGTTATATACGGATACCCATGATTTCTATCCATGTGCTGTGTTATATTTAAATTTTGTCCATGGTCCTTTAACCGTTCGGTTCCGGGGGAGGAAATGGTAGTTAAGAGAATAGCCTAAATATTCAATGAGCTACAGAAACATTATAGAGTGACAGCGAACTACGTCCATGCTGTGAAATAACTTACAGTAATGTAAGGGGGCGGAGCCCCAACGAGAGGGTTAGGTAAAATCATACCCCATGTGGCTCGTAAGTTGCGGGGGAAGGGACAGGAAAAGAGAGCGAAAAGGTTTGAAAACGGCGGCTTAATACTATGGTTGCCCTAGTGGGCACCCAGCAAGCTAAAGGGGCAGACGATCGCCAGCAGGGGCGAACACGAGGGACTAACCGGCGGACAGCCGAGCGGGAGGTCGGACAGGACAATACAATGATCTGTTAATGCGTCTGTAAACGTTCTATGGCCAATTTATACTGGTAAATTGCCTGCTGCTGTGTTGGGGAAAAAGTGCCAATCTGGGGGGGGGTGGGGGGGTGGGGGGGAGACGGAGGGAACAAGATAAGGTCGCGGGGTGTGTTTTTTTTGGTGGAGTTTTTGGGGCCGTGTGAAGGAAGTGATTTTGCTGTTTAATTCCATGTTAAAACTTGTTTAAGCAAAATTAAGAAAGGAAATTGCAAATTGTTGAAAGTTTTAAAAATTATAAAGATAAGTTATCCCTGTCTTTTTTTCTAGCCTGGTGATTTCATTCACACTTTGGGAGATTGCCATGTTCGTATGTTAATCATTGTAGATCCCTTAAAAATACAGTAAGAGAAAAGTTTTCTTTTCCATTCTTTTTTTTACTTTCTTCAGGTAGGAATTACTTTTAAGTTCTTTATCTCTTTGCCTACCCAAATTTTCTTTTTTTTTTTTCTTTTTTTTTTCTGTTTCTTGAATTAAAGCTGATTCTTCATTTCATTTTATATTTATTTATTATATTAAATAAATATTTATTTCATAACAAAAAATGTATTCAACATTGCGTAACCTTCCAGACGTTTAAACTCACGGGTATGAAATTTTTTAACTGAATAAAAACAGGCTAATTGAATCGGAAGAAACTTTCTTGGTTTTTTTTTCTTTTTTTTTGCAAAGAAAATACTTCTTAAAATTTTTTTTAAGAATAACTATTTTGGGTATTTGAAATTTTTTTTTCTAGTGCCACCACCTGCATATTATATGCATCTGAGCTATAAAAAAAAATTAGGCTCTGGTATGTTAAGTAGAAGGGCTACCGGCAGTCACCTGGTTAGAAGGAATTGACATCACATAACAATATCATAAGAAATGTGTTCATATAATACAGGACAATTGTCATTAAAAACATTTTAAGTTATTAAAATAGGCTAATTAAAAAAAATTTTCACAATTGAGAATTATTTATGTTCTGTCGGGAATATCTGATATCTATTATTGTATGTTGTTATTTAATATTTTAAATAATACTAAATTTTAGTTTAAGAATTGATTTGTTTATATTTTAACAGTGCAAACACTTGTCAAAATGGCTTTAGTAGAATTCAAGTGCTATTAACTATGTAAATTTTAATTTTGGATATCTTCAATTCTTCATGCTTTTTATTTTTTTTGACGAAAGCTAATTTTGGTTGATTGTGTTTATAATTTTACTTTTTCATTAATTGCTTTATTTTATGTATTTTTATCTATACGTACATACATACATACATACTTTATATATTTGTACTAGAAGCAGTTGCCCACATCACGTGGTAGAGGGGGGAAACGAAATGGGTAATTGTGTTAGCTATATTGTAAATTGGTGTTACACTCAGAGTACGTGGTTCAAAGTTAACTGACCTGAAAAAATGTAAGAGTTTTCAAATAGAATAACTGGTGCATTATATGTTTATTAATTAATATACAACACTGAAATTTCATTAATTCGGTTTAATTCCTTGATTTTTAATTTTTTTTTTCGGCAGGGTGACAATACGATGGTGGAATTTATGTCCGTTACGTAGGATTTAACCATATTTACTTTGTCATTAATTGTTTTATTTTTCAAAGTTTCTCCGAACATACAGATTGACACAACTCCCCTTTATATAAATGTATTGATAGACTAGAAGTGGCTACTCAGCACTTGAGGGGGGGGGGTATTGATTTGTTTACTTTCAGATTTTACAAATGCTGGACATTTCTAAGTAGAATTTCAATGCTATTTTTATGTATATTTTAATTTTTAAATATCTTTTGAATATAAATCCAACCATCATTATTTTTGCTCAAAAAAGCAAGATCTGGTGATATTTAATTTGTGGTTTATGTATTTTGATTTTTGTCAATTAATTGTTTTTTTATTTTCGAAGTTTTTCCCTCCGGACAGGGACTCTTCTACACACATACACACACACACACACACCTGCCCCTTTATGGATATAGATAGATAAATATGGTAAAAAAATTTTGTTTTTGTTATATACAGAAATAAATAATGCTTGAGTCTTTCAATTTATTAATTCATTTATTTTTTCCTTATTCTCTCCAGCTTAAACGTGCCTTATTGCCTCTCCCTACCCTGAAAATCAAGAGGAAAGTGACAGACATTGACATTTCAAAATTGATGATTTTGAGATTCTAAATTACAAACCTCATGGCAAAATCCAGATGGAAAATGGCTGTTTTAATAATGATTAAACAAAGATGAATTACATCTTTAATGTTTTCATTAATAACATAAACTTTTCTAGTTTAACTCACTTCCATTTCATGTTTACAATGAAGAAATTAAAAATTGAATTATGAAAGAAAAAAAAACAAAAAAACACATTGAATGTTTTGTTTTTTTAAGGGAAGAAAAAGATTTGTTTTGCTTGATTCAAAATTTGTAAAAATAATTACTATTTTTATAGAAATTGAGTTGGCCAAAAAGTCTGTTTTTGTTAAGGTTCATCAAAATAAATCAATTTTATTGATATTGTGATATGTGTAATAAAGAATTTTCTAAATTGTATTTTGTCTATTGTTATTGTTATTATTATTATTATTATTATTACAAATGTAATAATTAAAAATTTCATACTGTGGTATATCCCCAGGTTCTGCTAGTAAACTACTACTAGCAGGCAGAACCTGTGGTATAACCACAGTATGATAATTTAATTATTACATTTGATATGTTTACTTAATTGAACTATTTAGCAATAGCCTTATGTAAAAAAGTATAATAATCTTGATTTAATACTCTCTCACTTTTTCTTTCCTTGTTTTCATTATGTTTGATTGAAACAGATTAGTTGTTATTGCATTCCATGCTCTCCCCCACCCCTCGTTTTTATCTCCCCTCCTTTCTTATATTTTTTCTGTGTAGCAGGTCCTTTTCTTCCCTTTCTTTATAATAAAAACAGACTGGTCCATTAGCTGAAGTGATGAAACTCATGAGAAAATAATAATTGGCGGATAAATGACACCAGATAATCAGGATTTGCATTTCATCCTGGATGATTTTGGACGGTCTCCTTTTCAACCAGAGGGTGTTGCAAGATGATAATGGTTGTGCTTTTAAGGAGTATGAGTATTAATATATAGAATGGTTTGTTGCAGGGCTCTGTAGAGTCAGAACACAAAAACATTAACTCTGACTCTTCCATTCTTGGTGGTTCTAACTGACTCTTCCTTATATAATTAAAGTGATTATGGCCTACAAATAAATATAAAACCATGAATTTTTATTATCTATTTTTAGGGGTGTGTACTGTATAACTTAACAGACTAAACTAGGGCCATGTGTGTTAATTTTGACTGGAGTCAGTCGGTATAGTTTTACCGACTCTGACTCCAGTGCCCACTTAATTGCTTTTGACTCCAACTTCCACAGCCCTGGTTTGTTATGGCCTCCTAGCGCATCTCACTTTTTCATATTTTCTTTGCACAGAAAGGGGGTGGGTCAAAGTTTAGGTATCGGACATGTATGCCAAAAAAGTTGGAGAGGGGGGGTCCCTTAACTTTTTGCCTACAAATTTCCCTCATGGCTGGACTAAATTTTCTTTTGTAATTTTTACCTGTATGATGGGATTATCTCAAAGTTCACTATCTTATTCACCTCAGAACTTCATTCTATTCAAATAAATGTCATTGTAATCTGAATCCTTCTCAATTATAATGAACTAACCAACAGTTTTGTACGAGGGTAAGTCAAAAAGTTAATGCTATTTTTTAGGACAGGTATAATTACTAACACAGGAACATGTATCATACATCAAAATAAAGCTGCCTGTGGATCACATCCCTACTTTTCCACATAGTCACCGTTTCTCTCAAACCCTCTTTCATGCGCCCGAAAAGATAGTCTGAAGGCAAACATTATTCCAGTGACGAGGAAGTGAAATCTGTAATGAAGAGTGTGGCTCAAAGAACAGTCAACATAATTTTATGGGCATGGATACATGCTATCAATCAAAGGTGGACATTGCTATGAGAGAAACCGTGATTATGTGGAGAAGTAGGGATATGATACATGTTCCTGTGTGGTAATTATACCTGTCCTAAACAAAATGGCATTACTTTTTATACTCAACTCTGTGGCAGTGGTGGGAGAGCTGCTGTAAGCGGTTTAAAGTAGGCAAAGAGTTAAGTTTTAAAAAAATCTGACTGAACAAGTAAATGAAATAGTGGAATTTGACCACCCGGGTAAGAGCCATTAGATCAAAACATGAAAGGGGTGGAAGTGGGACTGGCCTCAAATTGGATAAAAGTTGATGTTTTTGCTGATCTGTCAACACTGGTGACACACATCATGAAAGAGGGTTGAGAGAAACGGTGATTATGTGGAAAGTAGGGATGTGATCCACAGAGGACCAGCTTTATTTTGATCTATGATACCTGTCCTAAAAAAATAGCATTACTTTTGACTTACCCTCGTACAAAACTGTTGGTTAGTTCATTATAATTGAGAAGGATTCAGATTACAATAATGACTTATTGAATAGAATGAGTTCTGAGGTGAATAGATAGTGAACTTTGAGATATTCCCATCATACAGGTAAAATTACAAAAGAAAATTTAGTCCAGCCATGAGGGAAATTTGGTAGGCAAAAAAGTTAAGGGACCCCCTCTCCCACTTTTTTGGGCATACATGTCCGATACCTAAACTTGACCCACCCCCTTTCTGTGCAAAGAAAATATGAAAATGAGGATGCCCTTGGAGTTGGAGGCATAACAAACCAGGGCTGTGGAGTTGGAGTCAAAAGCAATTAAGGGGCACTGGAGTCAGAGTCGGTAAAACTATACCGACTGACTCCAGTCAAAATTAACACTTAACACATGGCCCTAGTTTAGTCTGTTAAGTTATACAGTACACACCCCTAAAAATAGATAATAAAAATTCATGGTTTTATATTTATTTGTAGGCCATAATCACTTAATTATATAAGGAAGAGTCAGTGTATAGATGAAAGTGTGTAGATACACAGAATAGGTCGCTAAAAAGTAGTAAGTGTACAGAATAGGCCATCAATTGTAAGTTGTCATTTACCGCGCATCCTACATATGAGGGTGTGACACTTGGTCTTTTTAATGTGGGACCACCCCGAGCCGAAATTCATGGGATGGTGGGTGCCAAAAAATGCGTAGATCCCGTTGGCAGTAAATCCAGCCCTGCCCCTTTAAATCAAGGGTAAGGTGTTAACTGGGGGGATGGCCCCCTGGGATCTACATCATTAATTACTTAACAGGTCCGGAGGATGAAGCTCACTGGACCCTCGCCCCGGGTGATGTGTACAGGATAGGCCTCTTCTGATTGGCTGAAGGAAGGCGTGAGAACAGAAATTAAGTTTAGGTAACCAGTTGCTGTCCGATAGTCACCAGGACTGGATGCAGGGTTCTGTCGCTCTCAAGATGATCACTCTCATCCATGTGGTTCGAGAACTCTTTTAAGCTGGGTTTTTTGTAATAAAGGCTAAAAAAAAAAAAACAGTCTTTGATTATTGATTCTTAAACAACAAGAGATGAGCAGACACCCGAACAAAGAAGTAGAATCAACCCAGAGAAATCAGCCCAAGGAAAATGGCCACTGAACAAATAAGAAGCAGAAAATGAAGAACCCATCACCTCCCTCTCTCTCTCTCTCTCTCTCTCTCTCTCTCTCCCTCCCTCCCTCCCATTATATACCTGATATGCAAAGGGGGCACATTTGCATTTTCTAAGGGAAATAATTATGTATTGTCTACCTACATTATATTGAAATAGTGCAATCGATTAAAGTTTATTAAAAGAGGTATATGGAGGCACGTGGCATAATGGTTAGTCGTAGGAAATGGACTCGTCGACCTAAGTTCAAATCTTAGACAAGGCTGTTTGCATTTCACATAGCGCTAATACCCTTTTGGAAAGGTATGAATCCATATATTCTCCCTCCAGCTATGGGTAAAATAGAACAGACTAGGCTCTTTAACCTTGGGTAGGTAACCAATCTAGGAGAAGGAAAACTCTGAATTTTAAAAAACCTGAGGTCAGTCATTGATTGGGTTTGTGGCATTCCTTGTGCACCAATTCTTTCCTATCGACTGTGCCAAAAAGTGCGGATGGTCCAACACAAGCCTTCATGACTATAAACAAACCACTGTGTAGGTTGTTCATTTGATGAACACTCATGCATTGAAATTGACGAGAGAGTCCATTAACAGAGGTAGATGAGTCAAATTGTTGTTAAGATGTCTGGTCTTCCAACTGGCTGATTCTGCTGACTCCTGTTGTAAGCTGTCTGAACTCCTCGACAGCCACAGCTCATGGTCAAGACAGACCGAAATTTAACTGGTTTCATGCACCCACTTCTAAGACGAACATAAGAGAAAAATAAACGGCCCTAAAAATAATTTCTGACCAATCAGAAACCAAGCAACACATCTCTTGGCAAATTCTGAACTTTTCACTCAACAAGCAGTCCAATCACCCGTGACTGTATGCACATAGGCCACCACCAGCCTCACCGAAATACCTACTAACCAACGTGCAGCAAGCAACCTCAATGAAGATGCAACTCACCAAAAATGCTAGCATGATGTAGTAGCCGATGTCCACCCAACTACATTATGCAATAACAGAAGACTGTCAAGATGACCTTCTTTACTGACCGCTGTACCTGGAACTTTTTCTTTACCAGAGAGTCAATGTTTTTCTACTCCATGGAATATCTTTTCGATTCAGTCTCAGCTTTTGCCCATTTGTAAACATTTTTTTACAAAATCATACTTTTCCATAAACATACCAAATTCTTCTGTAAATTTCACTTGGTTTGCACTTCGAAACCACAAAAGATTATAGATTATAGACCTTTGTTCAAGCCAGGAGCACTCTGTTTGATTTGTCGCTATTATGAATAGCCTCAAAACAAATATTTTTGGCGATATTGAAAATCTTTTTGCTTTTAACCAATTCCAAACAATACAGAGTTTATGTTACATTATTAGGGGCCTTGGATAATTAAGGATCGAAAAAGGATAAGTTTTAGTAAAAATAAGTTGTGATGGAAGAAGAAGGAAATAAATGTTTTGGAAAAATATTTTGAAAGAAAGAATGTATTTTGAATGCGTTTTGTTTAGAATGTTTGTTGAAATTCCGTCCGAGATTTGCTGGGGTTAAATATTTTCGGGAGAATTATAAACACTAGCAGAGGAATGTCGATTGTTTGGGTTAAAAATTCCAGTGTGGCAATTTGACAATAGACAATGGAATTAAAATATGACGTAAGAAAATAATCAGCTGATTATTTTGTAATTATAAAAGATGGGGTGAATAGTTGAAAGGGAAGAACTAGCTGAGAATGAGAGGGAAACGAACTCCCGACCACGACAGGTCTACACCACGATGCATCTACCTGTCCTCCTCTCTTAAGCCGGCAGTGACAGACGAATGACAAGCTTAGCGCATCTAATCTAAGCAACTGTCATTGAGACATTCTTTCTATCTATCTATCTATCTATCTTTCTATCTATCTCTGTGTCGCCGACTGCTAGGATTTTTATCACAGCCAAAAATAAACATTTGTTAAAAGAAAGTGCAGGCTTGTTGTAAATCAGTCAAAGGGGTAACCACGGAAGAAGCAGAAGGAAACGATCCCACACTTAAGACAAAACGACCCGTAACGTAACATTTACATTTATGTAAACAAATTAGAAAAAATAAATGAATTTGCTCCCCACCCCCAATTCTCCTTATTTATTGAATGACTTGCATATAATGATGCCCTCGCCAGCTATTTTTTAATTTCAGGTAACACAGGAGCCCTGTCGGCTGGGGCTTTAGAATACACCGACTGCACCTCTGCAGAGGGGTAAGTCCCCCTCCCAATGGGACTACCTATTGGCTGTGGGTGGTGATCCATGATGGAACAATCAGCTGCTCATGCGAAGTCATAGCACCTATATGATTGTCTCAAACCTATTGCCCTTATGACAAACTTAAATCCTTTTTATCATATACACACCAAAAGGCGGTGGCTGAGGGTCTTAGTGTCTCGTTAAACTATATCTGATGGTGAAGTTCGAATTCTGGATCTCTGGAGAATGTGGAGTACCCCTTCATCACCATTACTCCAAGGTCTATTCTGACTTGGAGTGGTAGTACCTATTAGGGTCCCATCTAGGAGTTAAATAGAAAAAAATGAGTATTAAAAATGTGTTCAAAAGATTAAGTTTTAGAAATTGAGTTCCCATCAAGGAATGAATAAAACAAAACGTATTCGGTATAAAATAACCCAATAAGGGTTGACATGCCGTAAAACCCACCAACCAATCAAGTAACACCGGATTCTTTTGTCACTATAAAACTGTATATTCAAATGAGAGATCAGTTATAGGAAGTAGATTTCAAGGGACGTGATAAGAATTAAGTATTCATATTTAATCTATAGTTACTTCCCTTGGTATCTGTTTAAAATACCAATAAGATATTTTTAAAAAGGAAAATAGCAGGAAAAATAAATTAATAAATGTACATAATTTGCCGGCAATGTTTTGTTAAAATTATTATAATCAAAATAAAACAAAACACGCAATAATAAAAAATTTAAAAAATCGCTTCCATGAAAAATACAATATATGGTTTTCAACGATTTTTGAAAGTTTTTTTTTTTTTTTTTGTGGTAATTTCAGAATAACTCCGGAATATTTTTTAGGTGAACTTATAGTGTAACTAAAGCAAAGAAAAGACTATAAGTATTACAAATGTAGTCAGTTTTTTGTTCTTCCGTATGTTATAAGAATCAAAATTATTATTCAGCAATAAAAATTACAAATTCTTTTAAAATATTAATATATCGTGGATCGGACAAATTTTTTAATTCACCTGAATTCTAAAATTCATATATTTGAATATCCGTGAAAAATTCGATTTGTACACACACACACACACACACACACACACACACACACAACAAAAAAAAATTATAATCATTAAAAAAAAAAAAAAATTATTTAAGCACACAAAAGATTGAAAATCTCTTAAAAATTAATTTAAAAAAAAAAAAATTTTGTGACAATTTAATAGAATATAGTAGATATCAATTAAAAAAATAAAAAATAAAAGTTTTCAAATAATAATATTATGACATTTTTTTGCGCTTTTTATTTCAGATTTCATTAATTTTTCCTAAAAAAATCTACTGCGTTGTATATTTTTATATAGTTATTCAGACTCTTATCTTTCTAGAAAAAAAAAGTAAAAACGTTTTCTGACGGTTCATTTTTTTTTATATCTCATAAAATAAAATAGGGGCGAGGGTAGACCTCGTAAAAGAATATTTCCCCTAATATATTTTAGGAAAAAACTATTTCAGATATATTTACATCCAAAGGTAAATAGTTATGGAAATGTTGGTGAAAATCGGACAATTAATTGATTTTTCATAGAAATTTTTTAAAAATCCTCTTATCGTAATTTGTTTTTAGCTACGTTAAATTTCAGTTGATTTAACAGTGCAAAAATGGAAACATTGTTTTTCAATCATAATTATCATTATTTCCGTAAGCTGAAATTTAAAAAAAAAAATCATCCGGAGTTTGTTTAATGTTTCTTCTTTCGAATGGAAAATTTTTTTTTCAAGATAATATTAATTTTTATGCAAGTTTCATTGTGTTAAATATAGGGGGGGGGGTTAAATTTCACAGGGAAAATGTGTGGTACCTAATAAAGGGAAATCTAAAGGTTCAAGAACAGCGCGTTTGAATATGTACGTATTGAATAATAAATAAAACCAAATAAAATAAAAATAAAAATTTTAAAAATCTCAAAATAGAATGGAGCTTTTAGGGCGAGATGTGTTTCGATCCCTTGAAAAAAAAAAATTAAATTAAACTTGATTGGGACTGTTCCTCCGTGATGCCTCCCAGTTAATTGTAGACTTCAGGTCTTAGCATCAGATCCTCTCGCCAGGTCGACCCGTCCCGCACTTGAGCAAGTGACAGCTTTCCAATTATGTAGAAGGAGGACCATGCCCGCACCCACTCAGATCACTCTGCAAGTTCTTTCCATTATTTGAGGGTATACCATAGGGATACCCAAAAATTCGCCTGCTTTTCATTTCAAAAACGAATTAAAATTAATTAAATCAATTATTTAAGGTTAAATTTTTATCTAAGTCGAAAAGTAGTAACATCAGTAAAAAAAAAAAAGAAAAAAGAAAAAAAAGAAAAATAATATTACACATGTAATTTATTTTTAATACATTTAAAACGATTTTTTCGGTCCATTTCGATCGCGTATTGCCGTTAACGCTGTTTAAAGATGGTGTAAAATCCGTGTTTACAAAATAAATGTAACATTCGCGATTGAAAAAAAACAACCCAAAAATCAGGGAATTATCCGATTGTAATGAAATTTTCAGTATTGATTTATCAATGAATGGATTTTATAATGTATCAGTTATTTTATTTCAAAACTTTCTGATTTCATTAGGTATTTCTGCTATGATAAATTTAAATTCATTTAAAATATGAGCAGCATAATGTTAAGTTTCAACTGTCATATTATTAGATTCTAAAAACATTTTTTTAATAACTACTTTACTTTAATATCAATCACCCATATTTTTTGGTCGAAATGGAAATTTAACGCCACCCCTTTTTAAACGGAATAAATATTGATGTATATTTTTTCTTTTATAAGACAATAGCCATTTAAATAATTATCGAAATGAGTAAAAAAAATCTCCAAAAATCATCTTTTTAGTTTTTATTTTCATTTTATTTTCCGATTTTCGGTAATTATGTAGAGGGTTAAGAGACGTGTTCAATAATATAGGAATGACGATAAAATGATAAGACACAGTTTAGGCAGAAAATACGGAGAAATGATAAAAACAAAACATGTATTTATAAAATAACAAATAAATTTATTCGGAGAATAAATTCACAATAATGTGAATGTTCAAAAGAATGTGCAAGAATGTGTATATATGATTTATAAAGGTTTGCTAAGAAATGTGTAATGTGAAATGGGAAATGTTTATGTAGAGTCGTCAAAGTTCGATCAGACGTGGACCAGAAATGTAAAATAAAGTTTGTGAATACGACCTGATGAAATGTATTGGTAATATTAATTGCTGTGGCGAGATCTTTGGTAGTAGTAAGCTGTGACTCAGAAGGTGTGGTGTTTGTTTTGGTGTTGGTGAGTCGTTCGCTCGGACATCTGTTACTTGTTGTTGGCGGTCGTGTGTTCTATCTGGCAACGAGATGGAATCTGTATGAATGTTGAATTCTTACTCTGTTTTTATAATTCTTAGATGGCTCCGATGATAATTAATTTTTTGGGCGCGAACACGCGGACGTAGTTGAAGACATTTGGTGATCTAGCCAATCGACCTCTGACTATTGTATAAACATTTGTTTTAATCTCTTTTTCCTTAAGTTTGGGAAATAATTGAGTTCGCGTGTTTGTTTTAATCTCTTTTTCTTAAGTTTGAGAAAAGAAATGTGTTTGTGTGTTTTATCCTTATTTGGATATAAAATATAGGATATTATCCCATAATTATTTACTACCGGAGCAGATTCCTTACAAATTTTTTTCTTTCTATTCACACCTTCGATCTTTTGTCTTTTTATTTATGCAGAAATATAACCCCACTGATATATTGCGCCCCAAAAATAAGGAGTGATTCTGTTAAGTTAAGTGACCTGAAAAAAATCGGAAACTTTTGAAATAAAATAACTGATGCATTATAAAATTCATTCATTGATAAATCAACAGTGAAAATTTCATTAAAATTGGACAATTTCCTGATTTTTCGACAGATACCTAAGCTAAGGAGTTCAAAACTAGCACGGGTCAGATTTTGAGCAGGCACCGCTTAGCTGTTTTTTAGGGTAGGATGCCAGGACGCACGAATGCGATATGCACCAGTGTTAATTCTAAATACAATCTGGTATTCAGATGGTGAAGTCGACGCAAAAACATTTCGGTTTAAACCGAAACGCTAATATATCGACCCGTTATCTTAAACATTCGTAGTCGCAGAATACTCCCACACTTGCAATAAAAATGGAATGCATATATCGTTTAAAAAAGACACATATATGCATACATATACACTTAAACACTTTCGATTAAGAAAAATCCACTATGGTAAACAAGTTTGCATTTAAAAGCAATATATATATATATATATATATATAATATATATATATATATATATATATATTGGAAAATAGAAGCATATACTACTAGCATACGGTCTCCCCAAAGAAATGGTTACCGCTATAATGATGCTCTACCAAGATACTAAAACAATGGTACGCTCACCTGATGGTGACACAGATTTCTTTGACAGCCGCTAGAATCCTACACGGATATACATTAGCACCATATATATATTTTAATATGCCTAGACTACGTACTCCGAACATCATTAGATACCATAAAAAAAGGCCTCACACTAAAAAAAAGGCAAGAAGCAGGCGATATCCCGCACAGACTATCACAGATGCAGACAACGCTGATGACCTAACACTCCTTGCAAATACACCGGAACAGACCGAGTCACTACTATATAGCCTGGAGAAGGCAGAAAAGAACATCGGTCTCTATGTGACTTCCGATAAAACCGAGTTCATGTGTTTTAAAAAGAAAGGAAACATCTCCACACTCGTCGGTAAGCCTCTAAATCCAGTAAAACAATTCACATACTTAGGTAGTAATATCTCATCCACAGAAAGCGATATTAATGCACGAATAGGGAAGGCATGGTCGGCTATAAACAGATTATCAATCACATGAAAATCCGATCTCACGGACAAATTAAAACGACAATTCTTCCAAGCTGTGGTCGTATCAATGCTGCTGTATGGCTGCACCACTTGAACCCTAACGAGACGCTCGGAGAATAAGCTAGATGGGAGTTACACAAGAATGATGCGTGCGATCTTGAACAAGTCGTGGAAACAACACCCAACAAGGAAGCAGCTGTACGGCCACCTGCCCCCTATCTCACAAACCATCCGAGTAAGACGGGCACGACATGCAGGCCACTGGTGGAGAAGCAAGGAGGAACTCGTAAGCGATTTTCTCCTGTAGAAGCCAATACATGGACATGCTAGTGTGGGCCTCCCAGCAAGGACCTACATTAACCATTGGATGCTGCGCAGAGGACCTCACAGGGAAAATGAATGATAGAGAAGGTTGGCGAGAGATTGTCATGGATATCCGTGCTACTGTGCTAATTGTGCGACATGATTATATATATATATATATATATATATATATATATATATATATATATATAAGAACATTACAATAAAGAATATTCTGGTTACACACGTTTAAAATACTTTATTAGACTTTATATACAATTTTTCCCATTTTCCTCGTCTACCAAGGTTTCCAAGGTACTGTCAGTTCTACAATAATGAAATTTCTACATAAACTTTTTCAAAAACTCATTAACCACAATTCATTCAGAAATAATCATATTGATTGAATGAATTGTCGTTAATGAGTTTTTGAATAAAAGAATATGTAAATGGTAAATAAATGTAGATCATCTTTTGTAATTTCTGTTTATGTAGAAATTTCATAATTGTAGATCGTTTTTTGTAATTTCTATTTATTTAGAATAAAGTTTTCGACAGAGGTAACAGCGCGTCTCCTGTCAACAGTAACCTGGTGTCACACAGCATACGAGAACATCCTCAACATGTAAGTTTACATTTTACTTTCTACTATTATATCAAGGACGTCAAGATTTTCTCTATTAAAATACTATTTCCCTATTAGGACATTCCTTTATACAACTGTAGATTACACTTGTCATTATTGTATTCATTCTTCTATCTTTGTTCAGGCAATAAGACTGTTTTTGTCAATTCATCGTGAATTAACAAGAATGTTAGTATGATACGATGTATATCAGAAAAGTTCCAGGACTAAGTCATAAAAAAAAATATTTCAAATCCAAACTACAAACTACAAGTTATCCCCTTCAAAGTAATCCCCCTGGAGTCCAATGCACTTTCCAATCCTTCTCTGCCACGCTTGCATGCACTCTTGGAAGGATCCTTCCGGGATTCTCCGTAGCTCTGTCGTCACGGCCTTTTTGATGTCGTGCGATCCTCAAAACGGGTTCCCTTGATGACCCCCTTGAACTTGGGGAAGAGGAAAAATCACACGGAGCTAGATCGGGCGAGTAGGGAGGTTCTTCTGGACCAGAAACTCTCAGATACTCATGACAGTGTGGGCAGGTGCGTTGTTATTGTCCTGCCACATCTCTCACCTCTTCTCGCGCACTGAATGAAGTAAACGCCGCAGTATCTCTTTGTAGACATGCTGGTTGATCGTCTGGCTCTGTGGCAAGAACTCGCAGTGGACGTTACCCCTCACATTGAAGTTTTCTCACATACTGGAACTTTTCTAGCCTACCTCGTATGAAAATATATCATGCAACATACAGGCTTATGTTACAAAGTGTCTGGGTTTGTTCCATCTGAACTAAACATGTAAGTGGTCAGTTGTGGTTTCCAAAACGACATACAAAGACAACTTTCGTCCGCTACAAATAGGACCACCCATTCATTTGTAATTCCTTTTAATGAACACAACGGTACCACTTTTTAATTAAGATAATGTGACCAGCCTTTTAATGTACTATGAGACCATCCTTTTTAATAAGAAGTTTTTCGTCTTGTTATAAGGTAGTCTCGAGGTAGTTATTAAAAAGGGTGGTTCCATGGTAATTCTTCTTTTTCAATTCTTATTCTTGTACCCTGGATTACCTTTTAATTCTTTAAATCCCGAGACCACAATTAGTCATAAGGACAATGGGCCAATATTTTATTCTGGGACCACAATTCATTATAAGTACCCTGGAACCACAATTTTCATGTTCCAAGAACCACACATTTCAATGATTACTCCTGGAGTACTATTCTTCATAACAAATCTTCAATACTGTCGAGTCGTTCTCCTCCATTTCTCAATTCCAAAATAGGCGTGGGGGGGGGGGTCCTCGTGGTCTAATGGCTGTAGGGATTACATCCCTTACTTGTCACGGTTCTCCTATCTGACACTAGAGGACACGACAATATATTTTTTCCTATTTTGACGCTAGGGAACACGATAATACACACTAGGTGGGGTAGCCAGCAGCATTATAAAAGAAGACGCGGCAAAGTCAAAACTCTTTCTTACACTTCCGGTCTCGACAGAAATAACAATGCACCAGTTGCGTTCTTGTCCATGGACAGGGGGTTTGGACCCTCCCCCCAACAACTCTTTTCGCATGATACACTATAATATAGTTAACAAGTCTTCATATTCTCATTCCCTACTTGCTACATATCAAGGACTCAACACAATACTGAAGACTCTTTTCATATTCTATTCTGTTAAGTTTGCTCAGGCAATAAAATATTATTGTTATTATTTCGCTGGGAATTGTTCTTGCATTTACTCTGTACGAATAAACGATACTCAACCAACAATCGTTCTTATACATGAAGATATTTGACCTTGTGTCACATCCTGCCAGTTATGAAGGGGTTGGGGCTATAAATCTCTACCTCACCATAGGCTATTATATAGGTGTACAGAATAGACCCCAAGGTGTGTACAAATTAGGACACCGAATGAGGATAGGCCGCTAAAAGGGGGTTACGTGTGCAGAAAAGGCCACCAAATGAGGGGTAGGTGTACATAATAGACCACCAAGGTATGTATACAAAATAGGACGTCAAATGAGGGGTAAGCTGTGAGAGTGGCCTATTCTCGGTATCAGCCGGACAGCACTAGACCAGAGAGGTTGTTTTTGTTGAGATGGAGCGCCACACCTACCGTCAGCTCCTCACTTTACCGCATAGATCAGATTACAGTCACAGATAACAGCTGTACAGTGTTCCTCACGTCGCACGCGGTTATTCGCCGAATTTGCTTGTCATGATTATTCCAATTATATATATATGTATATATATATATATACCAAACCCCTCCACACGAGCAGGATGTGACATAAGGTCGATTTCTTGAGCGGAGTTTAACAGGTTTGAATTCAGAGTTTTCCTTCTCCTAGACTGGTTGCCTAACCAAGGTTAAAGAGTCCAGTATGCCCTACTATTTACCCATAGCTGGAGGGAGAATAGTTAGATTAATACCTTTCCCAATGATATTAGCGCTATATAAAATGAAAACAGCCTCGTCCAGGATTTGAACTCGGGTTGCCAAGTCCATTTCCCATGATTCTAGCCATTACACTACGCATCTCCATAAAGTTTATTATATGAAACGAGTAAAAAATAATTACATCGTAAATAAACAAATACTATTTACAGCAATTGAATTAATCGGTGTAATTTTAAAATTATACAGTTATTAGTGTTAGTATAACATTTAATTCTAAGACTAACAACAACAAATAAATGAATTAAAACTTAGTTTAATTCTAACAATTTATTAAAGAACAAATGAAATACAATATAAAAGTCCTACCTGTGTATAGAGTCAAGTTTGAGAGACTTGTCAGTGTGATGGAGAGGATTGCTGGTATCTTTTGACTTAGTGATTTCTTTTGAAAGAATTTCCCTGATCGATGTCTCGTCGGGAGCTGGTCCCGGGATGTATCTGCTGATTTTTTGTATTTTGAGCAAAACTTCTGGGCTCATCACGTGATTATATATTAATCACAGAAAGCCTTCCCCTCACGCAGGAATAAAACATTTTATTGACCCAACACAGTATTTTTAAAATCCGATTCATATATAAAAGTTATCTTTCTTTGAATTCAGCTTGCTGATTATTTTCGAGAAACGACCTTTAGGTGAAACGATTGTTTCGGCATAATTATGTTTGGTGAAGTCAGTTTTCGGGCAAGTGAGATTAAGATACGTTATATAATAGATTGGCAAAATGTATTATTGGCATGTAGTGTAGTTAGTTTTAAACGGCCCGAAGACCGTTGGATATTTGTAGTGAAGCTAACCTGACACTACGCGTCCTCGGTACAAAAAAATCTGTACCGTTGCAGCCGCCATCTGTCGTTCCGTTGCCGCGCATTAGCCGTGCGGACCATTTTATGACCCTCAGTAATTTGAATATGTGAGCCGCTAGCTCAATGAAAAAGCAAACTATTTTGAAAAGAGGGCAGTGAGACTTTGTGCTTGAGACAAGTCGAACGACAGACTGTTTGAAACGTGTTGGACGCCAGAATTTGTGTTTGGGGCGTGTTGGACTATGTTGGACTATTAAAATCAATATCACTCGGTGTAATTGACGTCTGATGACTCCTAAGTCATTTGAGAGTTTGTCTTTCTGTTTGGTTTGGTTTGTTTTGTTTTACGGCATATCAACCTCAGTGGGTCATTTAATGCCGATAAAGTTTTGAAATAAATCAATTCTTAATGGATAATACAATTGTTTTATAAATACATTTTTCTATTTAATCCATAAATGGGACCCTAACAGGTACTACCACTCCGGGTCAGAGTGGACCAGGGAGCAATGGTGATGAAGGGATGCTCCACATTCCCCAAACCTCCAAAACTGGAACCTCACCATCAGATAGAGTTTAACGTCATTCCCAGGACATGTAGACCCGCAGTCACCGTCTTCTAGCACCCATATTGTCTTTCTGTGGACGAAAGTCACGTGATCAAACAGATGATTCTAGAAAGTTAGGAAATTGATTGCGCATCTTTAGTCAGTAACGAAGAGTCAAACAAGCGTATTGATTGCTACTTTACTTTTACTTACACAAACGAGTCAAGTCGGTAAAATGTTGTCGTCGAGAAATATATAAATTATGTGCACATAGAAATGTGATACCATATTAGTGTGTTTTATATATACAAGGTGTGTCAAAAAACTATCGAGATTTTTGTACTTTTTGACACACCTTGTATTCTGAAAAAATAACATTCCATTCATGCTTTATTTCTATCTATAGGTAAATACAGCTTTAACCTTGGTACTTTTTTGACACACCTTGTATTCTGAAAAAAATTAATGAATGGAACGTTATTTTTTCACAATACAAGAATGTATTTACCAGCACCTCCACAATAGTAGGGGGTGACACAAGGTCAATTTCAACAGGTTTGAATTCAGTTTTCCTTCTCATAGACTGGTTACATAGCCAAGGTTAAAGAGCCTAGTCTGCCCTTCTATTTACTGGAGGAAGAATAGTAGGATTCATACCTTTCCCAATGGTATTAGCGCGATGTGAAATGCAAACAGCCTCTTCCTGGATTTGAACTCGGTTTGACGAGTCCATTTCCTGCGATTCTAACCACCATACCACACTTTATTGTGTTGTATACTTTTTTACTTTTTTTATAATACTTATCTTATTCTGTCTTCTTGGTCGGTTCGTCAACTCTGCTATGTTGCCTCTTCTATGCTAGTTGGGTCGTCTATCTTCTATATGTCCTTCTCTGTTATCTCTTCAATTCTCGGCTGATTCTCTATTCTTTCTGGCTTTTCGGGACTTCTTGGATCCTCTTCATCTTTGTTTCCGTTGTTGTTCTTATTAATGAACACAAACATTTGGACATTTTTAAAGACGTCTTTATATAGTTAAACCAACACGAGTGGATGAATTTTCATGCACTAACCACGCATGTACTCATATTTTCAAGCTGCGTGCTATTTATAATTCCCCATTAGCCCGATATTTAAGCCGAGCGCTAATTTTACTACTTACCATAAGTCCAATATTAAGTGAGTGATATTTTACAATACACATAAGTCCAATGTTCCAGACTGAGTGATATTTTACAATACACTATAAGCCCAATATTTCAAGCTGAGAGCTAT
>CM042141.1:23572930-23614906 GCA_023376005.1 Doryteuthis pealeii | reverse complement strand
CGAGAGAGACTCAGAGGCAGCGAGCGCGAGCGGTGGAGAGGAAGTAAATAAACATAGTAGAAAGAAAAATAATAAAAATAACACCCCCCAACAGAAGAGAAAGAAGAAAATGGTATGCAAGAAACGAAAGTAGAGATGTGTGGGCTACTGGAAGTTTTTCGTTAGCCATTTTCCTCACAATTCTTCCTCTCGGCGTTAAACAACAAGAACAAAGACATTCTCTCCTCCCCTCTCTCTCTGTCTGTCTCTTGCTCTCTCTATTTATCTCTCTCTCTCCCACTCTCTCTGTGTCTCTCTGTCTCTGTCTCTGTCTCTCCCTCTCTCTTCTATATATATATATTATGTGCACGTACACACACAGACACACAGGATGAACGTTACTCCGAAAAACATGCTTCAAGCAAATAATTATTTGATTAACAAGCAAGAATTGCTGATTGATAGAATATTTCAGTGTATATTCACACTATCCAGAATAATCTATTACAATTAAATTCCAGGGCGCCTGTCGTGGTGTAATGGATAGAGAGTTAGGCTAGCAGACCATTTTTAGTGAGTTCGATTCTCACTGGATGCCGCGTAATTCCGGCTTTCGTGCCACAACTTTGATTTTGCATCTAAGGTGGAGCGACACACCTACATCAACTATCCACTGTACCGCACAGATAAAACCGTGCTACTCATGCGTTGAGTTGGCGAGGGCTGGTATCGTATATATATATTTATATATATATTATATATATATATGTATATCTGTGTGTGTGTGTGTTGTATGAACTCCGATAAACTGAGTTCATGTGTTTTAAAATGAAGGCGACATCTCCACACCGATGGTAAACTCTTAAACTCAGTAAAAATTTTCACATACTTAGGCAGTAATATCTTTATCAACAGAAAACGATGTTAATGCACGCATAGAAAAGGCATGGTCTGCTATAAACAGATTGTCGGTCATATGGAAGTCGATCTCACTGACAAGTTAAAGCGACAGTTCTTCCAAACCGTAGTTGTGTCAGTGGTGCTGTACGGCTGCACCACCTGGACCTAACGAAGCGACTGGAAAATAAAGTAGATGGTAGATGCACGGGAATGCTGTGTGCAATCTTTAACAAGACTTCGAAACAACAACCACGAGAAAACAGCCACCTGCCCCATTCCACACAAACACCATGTAAGGCGAACAAGACACGCCAGACACTGCTGAAGAAGCAAGGATGAACTATAAGTGACGTTCTTCTGTGGAAGTCAGCATATGGGACACGCCAGTGTGGACCGTCCAGCATAGATATCATTGACCAGCTCTGCGGGATACTGGATGCCGCGCAAAGGATCTCCGGGAGCAATGAATGATAGAGAGGGTTTGGCGAGAGATTGGCCATGGGTATCCGTGCTGCTGGCGCGACATGATGATGATGATGATGATGATATGTATATCTGCTCGTGCGCGCTCGCGCATGTGTGTGTAGAAAATAGAAAAACAAAAGTAATCCAAAAAAGATATAATTTATTATAGATGGTGAAGTCACTGTTAAAACGTTTCGGGTGTTTTTAAACCTTCATCAGGACATTAGGATTTTAAAAAAGTTTTGTATAAACGATAATAGAATTTTTTTTCTTCGAAATGAAACGTTATCAGCGTTTTTTTTCTTAATTTTTTTTTAAGGTGACGTGATTATGTCCTAAATTTATCTTTTTGGAAATCCTTGTCTTTCTATTTTTTCCTGCATACCGTCGGATTCATTTCCATATTTTCCATCCATACTAATACATACACACACACACACCACACACACAACACACACACACACACACACACATATACATATATATATATATATATATATATATATAATTGACACTGGGTGCGAATAAAGATAATTCCAAAATCATTAAATGTTGATGATCAATATTCGATTAACAAACAAGAGTTGTGCCTATCTAAAAAAAATAAATAAATAAATAAAAAAAACTACTGGTTATTACTCAATAATCTTTCAGAAGATCAAACCTGAAAGTAACCGACCTTTTGTGACTGCTTATATACAAAATGAAATAGAAATAGCTAAACAAACAGAAACAAAAGAAAATTTTAAAAATCGAAACATGCAACAAACAGAAATCGTTGAACCAATATGTATACTGAGTAGATAGAACGAAAGATATACGGATAAAGAGACGGAAGAGAGGGGGCGTGAGGGGGAGGGAGGGACAGTTGAAATATGTTCAAGTTTCTGGAAGTCAACTAACAAACATTGGATATCATGATGGATGGTTTGTTAGTAAATTAATGTTTAATCTGACAAGATACATGGAATAAGTTGTATTGATGAGGGACAATGAGAGAGAGAGAGAGAGAGAGAGAGAGAGAGAGAGAGAGAGAGAGAGAGAGAGAGAGAGAGAGAGAGAGAGAGAGAGAGAGAGAGAGCACACACACACCAAGACAGACAGACAGACAGACTATTTAAAGGAAACTTACACGTTATTGTGAAGTAGGATATTACAGGAAAAGTGTATGTTATTATATATTGATATTTATATAAATTTCCTCTATAAATCTTGTAGGTAAATTGTCTCTATAGATAAATTATTATAGATGAATTGTAAAATCGTGGTCATCATCAGCACTAAAATCCTTTACTTTGTATTTCCTAAGTTGCATTGGATGATTATTCTTAGTTTTGGAAAGCCATTCTATAAAGTATATTGCATGATGAATAAGCTGTGCTTTAAGAAAAATGAATCATTGTTGCTTATTCTGTGGGGACACTTATGCAATGTTCTCATCCAACATATTTTGAGATGCCAACAAACATATCTTTCACTGACAGTAATCTGGAACCTTGGGCAAAAAAAGAGTTATTGGCTTCATAGCTCATCCCACCCAGCCACCCAATCCATACAGAAATGTACGATCTTAATCATACATTTACTTCTAAAGCTCCATGTCTAAAATAAATAAATAAATCTATAAGGGTATTAATTTCTATTAACTGCTAACTTGAATTATGAACATATTCACCTGACTAGATAGAACCACAAAGATTGGCAGTGTTAAAACGTCAGCTATTACACATTAAAGTCCACCTAAAAAATGAGATAGCTCTGTCGACATGGCTTTGCATACAATGGCTGTATCTCCAGCCCAGGCATAAGACCCCCACTAAAGGGACGGCCTGTGTATGACACTAAACTACATCTAATGGTGACGGGAAAGTGGGAAGTATCTTTTCATTGCCATTACTTCCAGGTCCACTCGCAATAATAGTACCTGTAAAGATCCAGTCTTGTATGTTTACAAAATATTCGTATTCGATAGGACCATGTAAAAAAACTCTTAAGAAACAATTACACAAAGAATGTAAATATGAACGTGCGATGAACGCGATTTCCTAACCACTGGGCATCAAATAACCCTAGAGGTTCGTTCGCTTGATGTTGACACAGGTTTCTTTGACATTGTCGCTGGAGTCCTACAAGAAGACACGTGAGCACCATTTATATCTATAATATGTCTAGATTACGTACTGGGTAATTTCATGTCAAATCAGCCAGGCTATGTCACTCACCCACTTCAATTTTTCTGAAATTTTGTCCAAGTGTGGATTATGTTAAAGTTAGCCAATCCCCAAAATTTGAGCTTCCAATTCCCAAAAAATAGCGTTTTTTTAGCTCTCTAAATTTGAGGGTGCTCGCAAAAAATGGCGACTTTTTGTAACCTGTTTTTGTCTGTAAAATAAATTCTAGAGCTTCCCTATTCCTAAAAATTGTTTTTTAGATAATACATTAATAACTTAAAATTGGATAACTTTAAGACTTTTTATAGAACTTTTGGATTTCTTGGGCTAAAATGCTTTTATAAACCAATTTTTAGGAGTAAGGAAGCTATAGAACTTATTTTACAGAGAAAAAATAGATTACAAAAAGTCAACACTTTTCGCAACCCCCCACCCAAATTTGGAGAGATATGTTGATTTTTAGAATGAACATAACTCCGCCAATTTTTGCTATTGGAAACTCAAATTTTGGGGATTGGCACACCTGGACAAAATTTCAGAAAAATTGAAGTGCAAAATTTTTACAAATTTTTGGAAAATATTCTAGCTTCGGTTTTGAGCAAATATCAAACTATCTTTTTGGTACAAATAATGTTCAATATATGTCAAATAATAATAGAAAAAATGTTGCCGTAGACGCAGTGCCACATCGGGATATTGATCTTGCTAGGAAAAAATCAGAAATCATTAATAACTTAAAATTGGTTGACTTTAAGACTTTTTGATAACATTTTTGGATTCCTTGGGCTAAAATGCTTTTATAAAACAATTTTTAGGAGTAGGGAAGCTCTAGAACTCATTTTACAGACAAGAATAGATTACAAAGCGTCGCCATTTTTCGCCAAACCCAAAATATTGACATAACTCATAATTTTTGGA
Source organism: Doryteuthis pealeii (assembly GCA_023376005.1). Lineage (NCBI taxonomy): Eukaryota > Metazoa > Mollusca > Cephalopoda > Myopsida > Loliginidae > Doryteuthis > Doryteuthis pealeii. The sequence goes on along the minus strand of CM042141.1, from coordinate 23,610,473 downwards.
ATTGGAATCTCAAATTTTGGGGATTGTCTAAGGTTAACATAGTACACACATGGAAAAAATCAGAAAAATTGAAGGGGGTGGGTGACAATTTTACTTTTTTCTGGATGATTTGACATGGAATTACCCTACTCCGAACGTCACGATCTCATGAAAGAAAAAGTTTCACCCCAAAAAAGGCAAAAGCAGGCGATATCCCTCAGAGACTATTACGGATGCGGACTACGCAGATGACCCAGCGCTTCTTGCAAATACATCCGTACAAGCTACGTAATCTGGAGAAGGCAGCTAGGAACATTGGCCTCTATATGAACTCTGATTAAACAGAGTTTATGTGTTTTAAACAGGAGTGAGACATCTCAACACTCGATGGTAAGCCCCTAAAATTAGTAGACCAGTTCAAATACATAAGTAGTAATATCCATCAACAAAAAGCAATATTAATGCACGTACAGGGAAGGCATGCTATAGACAGATTATTAATCATATGGAAATCTGATTTAAATGATAGGTTAAAGCGAAATTCTTCCAAGCTGTAATTGTGTCAATGTCACATTACGGCTGCAGCACTTGGGCCCTAACGAAGCGCCTCGAGATTAAGCTTGATTGGAATTGAACAAGAATACTGTGTGCAGTCTTAAACAAATCCTGGAAACATCCCACAAGAAAGCAGCTGGAGAAGCAAGGACGAACTCATAAATGTCGCTCTTCAGCCTTGTACTCTACACTCTTAGTGTATTTGATGGCTGCAAACCCTTAAAAAAAGGATTAATCCTCTCGTTGATACGTCTTATTTTTCGTCCTGCTGCGTGTTGAATCATCCTATTTATCAAGTAGGCCTATTGGTGAGGAAACGGTTTTGTTGTCGATAACTCGACCGTTCTTTAGGTAGTAAATGGTACCAGTAGTGCACACACACACACACACACACATATATATATATATATATATATATATATATATATAGAGAGAGAGAGAGAGAGAGGAGAGAGAGAGAGGCGAGAGAGAGAGAGAGAGAGAGAGAGAGAGAGAGAGTCTTTGCAATATATATATATTGATGGTTATGTACATATAGTAATAAAGACGTTGACCTGTCTATTGCTCTATCTCTAAATATATACGTGCAGATCGGTATCCATGTCTCAGAGGATGCAATCATAAAGTTTCGAGTTCAATTTCTATGTTTGCACAATGAAAATAGATGTAACAACATCTATTTGTATTTATGTCTATCCTCTGTGATTAATGTTTAAGAAGGCCGAAAAAGGGTCAGAGAGTACTAAGGTTGATAATATTGTAGTAAAATAAAATTAACAAAGGCGATAGTATTATTAACAACTAGGCAAAATACTAGGATAGATTTTCTTTTTTGATGTATTTATCATTGGCAAGAAATTCAAATTTAGTTCATTTGAACTTTTGTAGCAAATACCGCATTTGAGTAGAATGATTTTGATTTTATATTTCTGTTAATATATATATATATATATATATATATATATATATATGTAGTGTGTGTGTGTGTGTGTGTGTGTGTGTGTGTGTGCTTGTGTGTGAGTGAAGACGTGTGTATGTATATATACGTGCATGTCTATTTTCTAAATCTATAATTTGCCTACATGTATTTATTTGATGTCCCTGGAATCGATATGATCTTATATAGATTTTTGGAATGGAAATAGTCTTTTTCTCTTCTACCTTCTCTCTCGCCTTATAATAAACCTGTTATCGGAACAAACATTAGTCACAGAAATTTACAAGCAATCCTCATTCACTATATGAAAATTGTAATCTTGAAGGTAACCTTGCAGTTACTCAAATGCGTAAACAATTTATATCATGGTTGTTGACTAGAAGAGCTCAACAACAGGATATGGAATATTTTTACATCTAAATCACATTTTAACATCTAAATAACTCTAACAAAAAAGACGATTGCATCTTGGATAACAAAAACAGTTTTTAGGCTAAATACAAAAATATTTTAACCAGCAACTTGTAAAGAAACAGGCAGAATAATTAATTTATACAAGACAAAATAAAACTTTAACCAAACAAATTTTACAGCGAAACTAAAATTTTGGACGTGCGATTTCACTTGTTGATAACTCTACCCAAGAAGCAACCAAATCCCCGTCGGGTGCCGCCGTCGTTCTGCATATCAGGTGTTATCTATATCAATAATTGTGAAGAAATAGTTTGTTTGTCTTTTACAAACGACCAAACGGATCTTTGTAGAGCTACCAAATTTGGTGTTCATATTTATTGGACACGGTGAAAAGTTTAAATAACAAAGATTGTTCCTCATAGGGAAAGAAACAACTTTTATCGAGTGAGGATCTCTGATGATAAACAATAATCAGCAGGAAGCCATGCTGCTTGCAATACGTAATTAATCGTATAGAATTTAAATTTCCAAACCCAAGAAGATTAACGAATTATTTGTCTTACTAAAATAATTAATCACATCTAATTAAACATTACTTATTAGGATTATTGGTAGTTATTTAATATGTAGATGTAAAATCCTTACATAGCATAGTTAAGACTAACAACTCTGACAAAATGCTAAAATGTTTAAATCGATAAATAAATTTTGGTGTTTAAGCATACAAGCCTATTCTTGAGAGAAAACTTGGCTAGATGTTAACCATTTCTGTTTGGGGAAGAGTAAACAGAATTTATTATTTTCGTCTTTGTCTATGAGAGCATTCAGGTCTCCACTGATGATCAGAGCGTTGTGTTTAGGAATATGTTGGACTAGGGAAGATAACTCATTATAAAAGATGGTGATGTTCGTTTCATCACTGGCATTAGTGGGGCTGTAACATGAGACAATAGTTATGAAGGGGTTGCTATTAAATGTAGGACACATTGGTTGGATTTTCTTTATGCCAGTTTATTTAGTGATTTTAAAGCATAAGGACTGAGAAGCATTCCAACACCTCTAGTGGCAGCATTGACGGGGTTGTTCCATGCAGATTCCGACACAAATGTCTATCTATTACCGGATTCATGATATTTTAGTTCTAGTTCAGCATGGTAATATCTATTCCTGCACGCATATGATGTCTATATTCTTATCGACTGCAGGCGTTATAATCTCGGGTATCTGATTTATCATATTTGATGTTCCTACGTTAAATGTTGTGAAGTTAAAAGTGTTTGCGCCTCTAAGTAAGTTTGGTTTGGGTTTTCCTAACACTGGTGCCAGAGCTACTACCCAGTAGAATGCGCCTCTTGTTGATCTGCCTGAAGGGCGATGCTCTTTGGACATTTGGTTTGATTTTTAGTTATGGTAATCTTTCGGAGGCTATTTTTGTTATCTAATCAATAGACAACACCCTTATAGATGAGTAGCAATAGTTTCCTGACTGAACTATTTGATACTGGTTCATTCGCCAAGCATTAGGTTGACTCACTTTTGGGTTCATCCACCTTGCTTTACATTCACAATACTGCATCCCATAGTTTCCAATGCTACTCACTTGTAGGACTCATATAATACTCTCCTCCTGCAGAATGTGATATCCTATGTCAAGCCGATATTACATTAATAAATTTTGGAGACCAAAATGTTTAATCTCCCGGGTACAACACGATTAGGGTTTTGATAATATCTGTTTTCCATCTTAAAAAAAAGGAAAAAAAAGTTTTTCTTCTTAAATTTTAAGTTTTAACTTAGTTAAAGTTAATTACCCAATTTTATTTATTAAATCAGGTATTGTGGGTTCTACTTAGTGTTTCATTTCTCGAATAGTGATCGTTATTTTAATTTGCTAATTTTACTGTTATCTTCGACTTACACTGAATACGTATCGTTTATATTTGTTGGGTAGGGGAGGCTGTTTATTAAAATTTTCAGTTTATAGACATTTCTTTGGCTAATAATAGTTTACAAGCAAAATAAAAATGAAAGAAAATAATAATTAAAAAATTTGCTTAACCATTTCGGCTTTTCTTTCTCTTTTTTTTTTTTCGCCATTACTCGAGTTCATCAAGACTAAGTATATTTCAACCTTTTTCGGGCAGAAATGAATGAATTTAATGTTGATGATTAATTGGAAATAAATGAAAAAATTATGTACTTTATAATTAGCATGTAGTCTTCCTGGAGTAATTATAAGTTATGTGGATTAATACGTATACAGACTCCAAAACTATTATTATTAAATTGCAAATTGGATTGGAAATTGCTTTATTCTCTATGTTAGAGCATTTTGACGGTATTGCCCCCACAAAAATCCCGCTGCGATAATGTATTTTTATTGTGTTACATGGTAACATACACACAAAAATCAGATCATTATAATATAGTTTAACTAACTTCGGTACATATGAATACTCACATCGATACTCGAACGCATGATTCCTCTCTGTCTCTCTGTCTCTCACTGTGTCTGTCTGTTTGTCTATCTTTCAAAGTAATATAACATAAGTCTGGCCAGCTGTATATTTGAATGCGAGTTAGATCGATAAAAAAATCAATAAAACAATCGCTGTGTCGGTGAAGCTGTTTGTATAGCATATCAAAGGGATATGAATATATTGATTTGGTTAACGTCAGTTTCGCATCCAAAAATCTGTTGTATATCTATATCGTTTATTCTGATATATTAGGACTAGTGTCTCCATCTTGGACTTTGTAGTCATAACGTTTCAGTCTTTGTACTATTCAGTCTTCTTCAGGCATCAGTTGTAATCAATAACTTTCTTGGAATTCCAAATCAAACTCTTTATTCAATCAAGATGGTTTTCATTTTACTGTTTATTCTTAGAGGATGCCTCGTATCGAAGTGTCATTTGACCGTCTCTTTGAATATAGGACATTTTGCACTATCCGATCCAAGGATTAATTTCGCGACATCCACTTTTATTTACTTGGCCACGTATCCCATAAGACAAGGACAATCTAGTTGTGGTAACTTAGAGCCTCAAACCTAATAATATTAATCCGCCCCTTCAACTGAACCAGAATATATGTCTTATTTATAATGTAATTAGATGAGGACTGAGTACATCAGCGCTTTATAATGATAATACCTTAGAAATTTAGACAAAAACAATTATTTTAATAACATTTCTTGTGAATTATTCGTCTTTGTAAACTAATATCAAAATGATGATTATAAATTTGACATCACAAAATTTGTGAGTGAATTGTAGTTTTTAGATTTCAATAAACATCTTTCGTATGTGTGAGTGTGTACGCATGTGCACACGTACACACATACACACACACACATACACAACACACAACACACACACAACACACACACATACACACACACATATATATATATATATGTATGTGTGTGTGTGTGTGTAAGTTGAAAAATGGAAATAAACCCAACAATATGTTGAAAGGATAAATAAATAAAGGAATGAAAATGTTGAATGGATAAAAATGGTTTAATGAAATGCCAACACGTGTTTCGACCGAGAGTTTGTCCATATACACATTTATTATTATTTTAAATATGAAATAAAATAATGATAATAGAAAAATATAAAATATTTAAGTATTCAAAGAAATCTTCAGGCAAAATGTTTGATATTTGAAGTTAAAACGGTCAAAATACAGAGAATTTAGAAGTGTTTGAAAAAATATATTTTTAAAAATTAAAAAGGTCAAAATAGAGAATTTAGAAGTGTTCGAAAAAATATATTTTTAAAAATTAAAAAGGTCAAAATACAGAGAATTTAGAAGTGTTCGAAAAAAATAATTTTTTGAAAATTTTCTAACACGGAGAAATAAAGTAATATTTGGCGGCACTTACGGTTTGAGAATAAAGAATATTCAGTGATGGGTGACATTTGAAAAAGGGGGATTTTAAATTTTCGTAAATAATATTATTGACTTGTGCAAGAAAGTTGAAGCAGAAAGTTGAGTGTATGTTATTATTATATAATCAAATTTGTTTATTAATTTAATGAAACTTTGAATAATTATTGTTAGGTTTGATAACACGTGTTGGCATTTCATAAAAACATTTTAATCCATTCAACATTTTCTTTCCTTTATTCATTTATCCTTTCAATATATATATATATATATATATATATATATATATATACGAGGTCGATCTTGAAAATAATGAGACAAATATTTTAGTTTTCAGGTTAGCAACGTTCATTGAAAATCAATTGATCAGTGTTGACCCTGAACACGCGTGAAAACTTTTTGTTAAAATTGTCACTGGCTCGCAGCTTTCGGTTTCGACACTTTACGAGAAATAAGTCCTTAGCTTCACCGAGAATGGAAATGTGTGTTTATCCTTCTTAGTAAATCCATTAATTTGGACCATCATAGTAAGAATCTTCTTTATCTTCGAGCATAGAAACATCGTAATTATTTGATATTTTGTGTTTTTTACCTTCAGCGTTCTTAGTGTTTGCAAGTATTTTCTTCTGGTTATCCTTAATTTTGCTTCAGTCGTTAACCTGGCTCTTACTTAAACGATATTTCTACTCTTCTCTTATTGACGTTATTTCTGCATTAAATAACATCCTTGTTATTAAAGAACTATCAGTTACTCAAAAATTTAAGACCATACTGAGTTATATCAAGCCTACAACGAAGTTATTATGGAACCCAGGTCCCCGCTATGTTTTCGTATATTGTTCGTCAAACTATATTTGTTCCTTGATGCGCGTAGTGTAATGGTTAGAGTAGTAGGAAATGGACTCGTCGACGCGAGTTCAAATCCTAGACAAGGCTCTTTGCATTTCACATAGCGCTGATGCCCTTGGGAAAGATATACATTCATGTACTCTCTCTCTCCAGCTTTCTTTTCAGTTTTACTCTTTCCTGGGATTGAAAACGTTTTGATGTATCCTAACTTTGCTTCAGAGTTTTAATTACTGAAAGGCGCTTATCTCAACATTAAAGACGATCCTCGTCTTCCCTCAAAATGAACGCATGTTTACGGAGACAGCGCAGTCTATTTACTTATGTTTAAATTTTTCCTTTTAATATTTGCATTCAATTATTCAAACGTACACGTCTATGCATTATGATTTATATAAGAAATAAGTCTAAACAATAAACACACGTTATTCCTCAGTAAACGTTATGATTGACTCGACAGAAAGGAACGTATGCTCGAATGAGGTTAGAGGATGGCGCAATCATTTAAATTGCTAAGTACTGTTGTCTCTGAATACAATGTTGTCAGGGTATTATTGTAGCGTGAATTTATATTCGCATAAAGTTTACCCTTTTATGTGTAATAAGTACGTCACCTAATAAATAGATATGTAAAACCTTTATATATTTATCTTATATATATATATATATATATATATATATATATATATATATATATATATATATATCATGTGTATTCAGATATGTGTGTGTTAGAAAGTAGTGGAGAGATTAAAAAAGAGAGAATATTAGATAATACACGATTCATACAGGCTCCAACAAGTTGCAAGTGACAGAGTAATGCAGTCGCACACAATAGGGTTTAATTGATCGCTTCTTCTTTTAAGAATTTCATGGCTGTTATAATTGAACTTAGTAGCAGCTTTCATATGATTTTATGTACGCATTCCGGATCGAAGGTGGATAATGTCTTGATTATTGCTATCATTGTTGTCAGTTGATCAATGGATTTTTTGAAGCCAGCTGATAGTTGACATGAACTCGCTTTTTTTGTTCTATAAACAGGTGTAATTTCGTTGGCAATACAAACAGCGAAGTTACTGGTTTTTGGTCTTGCAACTTAAGATAATTCATCACTATTGACAACGACATTCTAATTTCTTCGTCTTTGGTAAAAGAAAAACGGAGAAATTTGTACGAAAGAAGAGAGTAAAGTGATGAAAGAGTTGTGCAGGCCCCCATCAACAATATATTGACTTGCACGTTTGAAATCCAGTGGCATTGTGTCCTGTGTATGACAATAAACTGCATCTGATGGTGAGGCTCCAGTTCTGGGGTTTTGGAGAATTTGGTGTACGCCTTCGTTTCTATTATCACTAAAACCAATCTGAACCGATAGAACCATGTGCAAAAAAAAAAAAAAAAAAAAAAAAAAAAAGGAAAAGAAAAAGAACGTATAACAAATGCAATTCCTTAAATTCTAGGCATAGAATGACCCTAGACGGTTGACATCCCGTTAAAAGCAATCAATCAATCAATCAATCAATCAAATCCATTGAAAGTCTATTGACGTTTCAGCATATTGCCAGACTCCAGTCACAAGTCGGAGATGCACCACTAATTGTTTTAAGGTTGACTCCTTTATTCTTCTGTCCTCCTAAGCCACAAGCCAGTTGGTAGAGGTTGGTAGACAACGTCACATGTCATATCGCAGGAGTTCCCTGCAGATCTGAACTCTTTTGCTGGAGTATCCAGAGGTTGCAAAACCATTCCCTTAACATTGATTGTCACGAGAAGGCACATCAAGAGTTTTAGTGATATACAGGCTATACGTCCTGGTAGATGGAGACCTACGCATTCGATTTCACATTTTACCTGCCGAAATACGGCTACTCGGCTGCGAAGACTGAAAGCAAGAGTTAAAAGCAGACACAGCATGCAACTCTTCTCTCACGCTATCGTTCTACTGCTTGTAATCGTTCGGTGTGATTTTTTTAATTGACAACGAAGATTGTAATATCAGGGCCGTGGCAGTCAGGGGATTGGGGTCCCTGGCTCCTCAGTTCTTACATATTGTAATATTTTACAGAGTTTTATTTTAACAAAATACGATAAAAAATACAATAAAGAAAGAAAAAACACCCCTCTCTAAAAAAACAACAACATTTATCTCTGCTAATGCCCTGAATATAGATGTTGTTTAGAAAAATTAAATGAGTACAAGGGAACTTTGATATTTGTCCATTACACTCGTCTTGGCCTTTTACCTGACGTTGATGTGTACGTCAGCTAGTGTATTTAAAAATAGCGTATGCCTAAATTGATTTCCTGTGTCAGTAATAAAAAGAAAATGCAACAGTTTTCCGCTTGCTTTTCCCCGAATTAACTTTCGCTCTTTCTCTTCTTTCTTTTTTCCTTCTTCTTTTCTCCATACTCTTTGTGTCAAGTATATCTTGTGTATTTGTGTGTGTGTGTGTGTGTGTGAGCAAAGCTGTGAAGAGAGAAAAGATTACTTTTAGTCTAAGAAGAGTTCTCAATAAAACACACATATAGAATATAATGTCTTTTTGTTACTCTCAGCTGCCGCTCACCTGACAAATAGATGAACTGTGTTCATACATATTTTATATTATAAATTTTCCACTGCAACGATGATGAAGTCGCAAAAGACCAGAAAAAAACGTGCTGGTCATATGCCTCTGTTTCATGTAATGCGTAATTGTTACTATAAAAGATAACCATCTTGTCGGTGGGGCTTAGAATACGTTGACTGTATCCCCTGCAGAGGGGTAAAAAGGGTGTTCTGGGTATAACAATAAACTGGGTCTGATGGTGAAGCTCCAGTTCTGAAGATCTGGGGAATGGAGAGTACATTGTCACTACACATAGGTTTACTCTGACCCGGAGTGGTAGTATCTATTAGGGTCCTATCTATGGGTCAAATAGATCTTTTTTAAATTATTCATTTTCGATAGGCCATGTACAAAAAACCGTTTCACACAAAATATAAATATGAATGCACAATGAACGCGATTCCCTAACGTCGAGACATAAAATGACCCAAGAAGTCTGATTATTAATCTTTAATCAAATTGAAGTAATTATCATAATAAGACAAATAATTTGCAATAATTCGTTAACTTTTAGTTTTAGAATTTAAATTCTGTGTAATTAGTTACGAATTACAAAAAAACACATTTCCCTCCGGTGATTTCATATTGTTAGAGACCCTATCTCGATGGGAGCTTCTTTTTTTCCATTAAAGCTTCCCTTTGAGTCCAATAAGCATGTGTTGCAAATTGTTTATCTTTTTATAAAAGACAAAAAAACTCTTCCAATTCTTTATATAAATTTTCAATACCAAAAATACGGAGTTACATGTCCCAGCAAAAGTTTGCATCACAATTTTAGGACAATTAAAAAACTTCTTTGTAAAACTAGAGGATTGTAACAGCTATGAAATTTTTTATACGTTAATTGATATCTTATTATCCATCGTTTCCGATTATTACTGATCTAATATGAATCAAATTCCTTCATCCACCGCCATCTTTTGCTAACTTGAACTAATCAGCTGTAGTTATTTGAAGGTTCTTCAGATTTTGATTGATTGATTAATTGATTGATTTTAACGGCTTGTAAACCGGTTTAAGGTTATTTTATGCCAACAAGTTAAGGAACCGTATTTATTGTATCTTCACATTTCCATTTTTTCGTTGTTGTTTGATAGTTTGATTTTTTTTTAACACGGTCCTATCGATACGTAGGTAATACCACCCCGAGTCAGAATGGAGGTAATGGCAATGAAGGCGTACTCCCCATTCCAGAACTGAAGCCTCGACGTCAGATGCAGTTTAGTGTTATACCAAGAACACAACTATTTTGGGGGAGGTTTTACCCCTCTGCGGAGATACAGTCAGCGTATTATAAGCCTCGCCGACTGGGTAGTTATTTAGGTTTTGTTTTAAAATGTTCTTATAATTAAGTTTCGGGGACATCTTACGTGGTGTAATGGTTAGCAAGTTGGATTCGCAAACCATTATTAGTGAGATTGATTCTCATTGGTCGTCCCATACTTCTGACATTGTGCCACATCTAAGCTAAGCTTAGTAAATAACTATATCTAAATTTCGGTATACCACGACCTCTGTACCCGTTTGTCAGCTGTGAAAACCCAAACCCTCCGCTACGGACACAAGGTCAATTTTTAAGCGGAGTTTAACAGGTTTGAATTGAGAGTTTTCCTTCTCCTAGACCGGTTGCTCTTTAGAGCACAATTTTCTCTACTATTTACTCCTAACTGGTTAAAGAACAGATGGATTCATTAACACAGAATCTACTGAAATGATTATTCTGGCATAAGTACTCAAAATTTCCTTCGCATATTTTATCTGCATAGACAAGTAATTATTTTTAGCATTCAAATCCTATTTTATGGAGATTTCATAAAATGAAGAGGACGGGGTGGAGTAGATAACTGACTTAAAAAAAATGAATATAACTTCTCTCAACGAACGAATTCAAGATGTGTGCTGGTGGAATGTCGATTATCCTTGGGCTCTTATTTTTGTTACACTCCTGTTACCCCTTCACCATTTCATAATGCCGCATCATGTGGGGTGTGCAATACTTTCTCAGAACAACTGTCAAAATATTTAATAACAAGAGACAGAAAAATTAGTTTCCCATTATGACCCATTATTATACTATTGAACGAGTTTAATGAATCTTGATGAATTTATTATCTTTAGGGGTGTACAGCACTCACCTAGCACACCCTCCGCCCAGAATATACGTCCCCTCATGAACATGTGTGTGTTGTGTGTGTGTGTGCGCTTGCACGTGTGTGGCAATCTTATTATAATTCACCAAATATCCGCCAGTTCGTACTACAAAGGCTCCGCCATTTTTGTCAACATTTTAACAAAACTTTCAGGAAATGTTTGAATTTCACATAAAAATGTTTTAAACTGTATTTGGCTAAATATATTTGATTATATACTCCGCAAAATGAAACTACGCTCTGTGTCAATAAAACGTTAATTAATCCTAAAACGTCAATGCCGTGATATGCAATTAGACACCTAACATTCAATGAGATTTGGCGTCATTTCAAAGATCTCAAAGAAGAACAAATACATCGCAAGCAATGTTATTTATTCAGAGATTCTTTCACAAGAAAATCATCTATGATGTTAGATTATAAAAGTGGATGCCTGTTAGGCATACAATATTTTTTAACATCGAATACTTTATGAACATCAGTGGCCATCTTAGAACGCATATGTAATACGGGTAAGTGCTCCTAGTCTTCTATAATTCATCAAATATTTTTTGTCAGTTTGTCAAATATCTTTTCTGTCAATTTACACTGCTCAATAATGGTTAGATTGTTCGCCACCAAATTGTCTTTGGTTACTAATGTAACCCAGGGTATGGTTTTAACACAATCATTTTTGAAAATTTTAAATCCTTTCAAGTTTTCACCGAAAAACTGGATATTCAATATGGTATTTATCCAACACATATACGGTGCCAGAATTGGATACAAATCGGTTTAATGAGAGGGTCGAGACTCCGAGGGAAGAAAACATTATGTGGGGCAGTGCCAAACATGTATGTAGTGTTCGTCGGATTAGATAAGCCGAATCTTTTTGTTTAAGCAGATACCAAAGTAATGACCTTTGCTTATTTATTTTTGTTAAACGTTGGGTTCCCTTTGTAACAGCAGTCCATGATGATATTGATGCTTCTATTTAGGAAGGAATGAAGAATTCTATTTAACATTTTACAACTTTCCATTATATCGAGAATTGAAATGATTAGAAAATGAGGTTCAGCGAGAATAAAGATCCCACAAAATGATAATTCTGTTGCAAAGTGGACAGGAAATTGCTTTATTCTCTAAGAGTATTTTAAGTGTACTAGCAAATATATGCACCCTCCGGGTGCAAGTATTTAAGTTTTAATGTAATAAAATGTTATATTAAATTAGAAAGGCTAATGAAACTAAATAAGAATGCAGATAAAAATATTTTAGACAGGGGGGGGGGTATAATTGAAAAATAGAACACCTGAAGCTTACTTTTTCATCTCGTCTTTCATTGCTAAATTTTCCTAATTTAACTATTCAGTTAAAATAGGAAGTAAAGAATAAAATTACAATTATGTCTTCTTGTCAATGAATTTCTTTTAAGATGTATCCACAAGAATTTGGCTCATATTCATTAAGTTAAAACCAAACAATTAGAAATCAATAATACTAAACACATATTTATTAAAATCAAAATTTTAATATCAATATGCAAATTAGCCTTCCCGTTCACACTGTAAACCACTATTTTGTTGTATATATAAATACAATTGCATGTTATTCGAATGTAGATATGACCAATAGTAATAATAATGCAAAACAATTTTATTCATAATTGGGGTTTAGATAAAAATAAAATCACGGTGAATGTGACGTAAATAACTAAGGAAATTGTGACTTGAGTAGTAATATAGTTTCGGTTACAGACAGATCATTATAATAAGATTACTCTAATAAAATCTCGCTTTTACTAGAACCTGTATCATGCAAAGAAAGTCCATAAAATAGCACGAGATAGCACTGTTTAATTTAACTCCTTCATTGACTTTGAATGGTCTAATTATGGTTTGGTCGACAATTTCAGCCTATATCATCACACTTCCACCATCCTTGTTGTCTTATTTAGCCACAGGCACGTCTGAATTGGATAAAATTCATTATTTGGCCCATCCATCAAGTCCATCAAATTTAACTCGAAATTTGTCCATGAAAATTATTTTAGAAAGTTTCATGTATTTCTTGTCCCAATTTTGATGCTTTGAAATATTTTGTTCTAGTCAAAGGAAATTGCCTAAGAGATTATTTTACAGATCCCGATTCACAAAGTATTCTACATCTTTTCTCCTTCTTGATTCCCTCAATTCCAGCTTTTTCAAAGATCTGAGCATTGATCAAAATTAGTTGTTTCGCTATAACTCTCTTTAGTTTACATTAATTTCAAGGAAGCAAGTTCTTAAAGTATTTTCTTTTCCTTCGAGTTCTCAAGTTAGTTATATTTTAAACAGCCTTTTTTTTTATCATTCGATTTTCTCTGTAAAGCTCTTTTGATATCTCCAATGAGGACATTTCATCAATCAATAACTTTTTTATTTTCTGTTTTTCAGCATCTGTTAAATATTTCCCTTTCTGTTTCAACATTTTCTATCATGGACAAAAAGAAAATATAGTTTTCATCAAATTTCAGAGGTCTTAAGTTAATATTAGTTTAATGTGCATATTAACTTCAATCAGTTCATTTATGTAAATTCCAAATATCTCAAAACCTAACCTTTAAAGATGGTAGAAAATGTAATTAAATATTTTAGTAAGGGCAGAAATGTACGAGTTTAAATTTAACAAATATTGGTTGATAACTTTTTGAGTTATTGAGGTTTATTTGATTTGCATAATAAGTTCAGTCTGGTTGTAATCTTGTTATTCCTTCGCTGCACACATACCAGACTATATGCCAATGGTATAAACCACAACATACCTTAATTGATTAAACTTTACTGACCAAAACCAAATGCACAAAACGGTCTCTGATTTGAGCGATTTCAATACAAAAAGAGAGGACATATGACAGCACAATAGAACTTCTAGACACTAACCACGCATTCAGGCATAAACTGCTAGTGAAAAGAGCTAATCGAATTTGCTTGCTAAATTTGGCACAAACAACAATATGCTTTTCTTCAAAAATCCTTCTTAGATTTGCTCTCTTTTCGTTATTATTTTGAAATAATTCCATACCCATGACTGTAGCGGTTGTTTTGGCTGACTCAAACAATACAACATCTAATTCCTTTCACGAATCAATATTTACAATACATTCCTTAAAGTATTCCGTGAAATTATTGTTCAACTAGCTATAAACAATGAACTATATTTATGTGAACACTTATCTTTATCATTACTAAAATTCTCATTATGTATAGAACCATAACCCAACAAAAACGGCACATTATAGCGAGGTTTTTATTAGAGCAATACACTTAAAATACACAGCAGTTTCCAGTCCACTTTGCAATAATATTGGATAGATTTGCAATCATATCAATCTCTTCTTAAAATTACAACCCTCTTTAAATCAAGCTTATTAAAAAAAACTCAGATCATTATTTTCCTGAATATTTCATTAAAAGCGTATGATAAGCTATATAGCTCCTCTGTCCAATTGCAATCAGCTGAAGCGTGAGGAAATCCCTTGGTGGCGGGGGGGGGGTAACATTTCGAGACTCAAATGTGCGATGACTTTTGCCGCTCAAGATGTTCGGCCGCCACCAATCATCATCAAAAAAAAAAAAAAAGGTTTAGGAAAAAAGAAACATTTTTTGTAAGAAAGAAAAAAAAAAGGGAAAAGTTAGGTAACTAATTTTTCTTTTCTTTTTTTTAAATGCTTCTTTTTTCCCTAAAGCGTTTTTTTTTTCTAGGCTGGTAAAATGTATTTAAAAAAGTATCATCTCTACCTCAGTAATGTTATCTTGGTGTATTCATAAAGTAATTTCCACAAAAAGCTTTATTGTTTTCCCGAAAAAAAGAATATCCAATTCGATACTTAACTGGAGCTTAGAGTCGAAGGATCATTGGTAAACTCGAAGAAAATTCAGATTAAACTTTATATTTGCATTGACTCAGTTCCTCCACCACAGACAGGATGTGATACAATGTCATTTTTAAGCGGAGTACTGCTGGTTTGAATTCAGAGTATTCCTTTTCTTACGATAATAACCGTTATACAATTATTAAACTTTATGTTATTCGTAAGAAGAATGATTTAAAACAAAATGTAAAACAAATGTAAAAAAATGGAGATTTTTGTATTTAAAAAACTGTTTACATTGTAAAGCAGAATTTACGTTTAAAAATGACAGAAAAGAATTTTGCAGGTGTTGGTTGCAAAAAAAGTTTAGGGAATCACGTTCATTGTACGTTCATATTTACATTTTGTGTGTATATATTAGTAATACTTCCTACGAAAAAAAGAGGTCCCCTGGGTATGACATTGTGTCTGATAGCGAGGCTCCAGTTATGGAGATCTGGGGGTTGTGGAATACCCCTCCATTGCCATTACCCCCAAGTCTATTCTGAGTGGTAGTATCTATTAGGGTCTATGGGTCAAATAGAGGTGTTTAGAAATAATTCGTATTCGATAAAACTGAATGCAAAAAAACAACAACAAAAAAACTCTCATGTAACAACTTCATAAAACATGTAAATATGAAGGTACAATGAACGTCTAGGCATAAACTAACTGCTAGACATAAAACAACCCTAGACGGGTTGACATGCCGTTAAAATCAATCATCTATTAAATCCAAAAGGACAGGTTCTTCTCATTACGCTTTCCACCCTTGAGGATATCCATTAATTCTGAAATTCACCTTTCCTTTTGATATTGCTTAACTGTCTCTTCAACTGAATCATAGTATATGTCTTATGAACTAGCCGATAAAATTACTGAACTCACGACCGCCAGGTAACTATAACCTTTTAGTGAAAGAGACAGACAAGCTACATAACAATGGACATTAGTTCGAGTATATCAGAGTAATGATACATCTCAGAAATTCAGAAAAAATAGATTATGTCGAAAAATAAATATTTGTTGTGTAGATGAATAATATAAAAGGTGATTTCAAATATTCTTTTGATTAGACATTTTCACCTGGCGTTTAACACTGCTGTTTTTTTCCTCTGTTTTTCTATTCGATATCTTCAAAATTTATTTCACGTTCGTCGTTCGTCGTACACGTTTATTGATTTTAACACAGATCACTTTCTGTCTATTCTGTCTTCAGATGGAACTTCGATCATTATCTCGATCACAGTCTGTCAGGAAGAAACATGCAGTTTGACAAAAACACGTCATCGATTCCTCTTAAACATTTTATATCTTGCTTGCTTGAAAAGAAAAAGGGAGGGCTGATTTGTTGGTTTATAAATCAACAAATCAGCCCTCCCCTTTTCTTTTTGTTTTTAGCTCCATTGCTTTTGTGAATGAACTATTAATAATGTCCAAGAAGATCTCTTAAGTGAGTTAATCTATGAATGAATAATCTAGTACAGTATAGATTCTTAAATTGTTTCACGATTTTAATTGGTCTGGTTCTGGTTTCTTTGTTTAATGATGTATCATACTTCGTGGGTTATCTAATATCAAAGCCATTCTTGTAGAAAAACAGTAATGGTTTTCTTTAATTACATGTCTGGAGAATGAGGTGGTTCATACCTTGCCCAAGAGTATGAATCCGAATGTGAACGTAATAGCGTGATTGGGGTGTGAATTCGGTTACTACGATGTAGCTAATTATGATGGTAATTAATATATATATATATATATATTATTTATATATTTGAAGGCAATTACAATGCGTATATCGTATAAAATTCGATAATTATTAAAAATAAACATGACAAGTAAACTCGGCGAATAACGCGCGCAACATGGAACACCGTACAGCTGTTTCAACTTTATTAAGTCTCATCAGCGGTGTATACCTACGATCTCCCTCTGACAGAGATCGAAACCGAGAACCCAGCACACAGAGTTAGAAACTCTACCTCTGGGCTACCGGCCCGTAGCACACGATACATGCCAAATTAACCTGTCAATAATAAACATTAGCAAATTCCATTATATATATATATATATATATATATATATATATATATATTGATAATATACTTTGCTATATTTATGAGTAAAGAGTGCTCAATAACATTGATAGAGCATGTATATCTCAGTTAAAGTAGTGAAAACATAGAGTCAACTGTGCTTGGTAAGTGAGAGTTTCTCGCCTATCCTAACACACACACACACACACACACACACACACACATATATAATATATTATATAAATAAATATATATATATCACATGGATATATACATGTCTATCTCTTGCTATTTGTCTTTGTTCTTTTTTACTTCCCCTATAACATTTTTAGTTCAGTCTTCTAACTTTCTGTGTCACTTAGCGTTCTTTCTTTCTTTTTCAATTTCTCTTTCCTTCCAAATTATTCTCTCTTCGTTTAATTCTTCCCATGTATTCTTTCTTTATTTATTACTTGTAAAATCATTCAAATTATTAAAAAGAAACTGGGGGCAATAGCCCCAATTTTTTATTACAACAGTACGTAAAGAGATATCTACCTCGCGGGAACCACTTGGTCTGATGATCACATAGGCTAGAAACTGACAGTCACTAAGAACCATTGACTCTGTGTCTATACTATTCTTTCTCTTTCTCTTTCTTTCTTTCTTCTCTCTCTCTTCTCTCTCTCTCTCTCTCTCTCTATAATATATATAATATATATATATATATATATATCTCCACACACACACACACACACACACACACACACACACATATATATATATATATATATATATATATATATATATATATATATGATACGCACTATAACTATAAAACAACGATAAGACAGTAATAAAACATGTCTCCGAAAAAATGGTCACTACTATCCAATATTTGATAAAAACAATGAAAGATCTTTAGGCAGTGAAAGTTGAAAAACGTAAATATTTTGTCTTTAGAAATAGCCAATAAACCACAAAAAACAAAAAGGTTTCTGACCCGGATAATCAATTTCGAAATGAATAATTGACAAAAATCTGCAACAAAAATACAGCAGCCTTCCTCGAATAAAGCGTACGCATAACACTGAGTTTCCAAAACACCTGTTTGGTCTATCACTTATTGTGTGGCTGGTTTCGGGGAAAATTGTATACGCCTCAACATAATCTCACAAATTCTCATGGCTCCGATATCATGTATCTTAAATTCTGGTTGTGGAGTGGGCATGCTTCTTTTTACATCCTGGGGCGATTGCCTTCCCTTTTTGGAATGGAGTTGGAAGTGGAAAAGGGTTCTCTTCCCTTGTCGCAAGGATTTGCCAGTAAAGGGTATACTACCTGACTATTTAAACACATCCCGGGAAGAACTCACCCTCTTTGATCTGGCATTCACAAAGATGCACTAGACTAGTTGTGTCTTGTCCATTAAGACTTGTAGGGTCTTGCCCCCCCCCCCAACTATAGGCTCGTACCCATGTATGTACGTAGCCCTTTCTAAACCTTAGCCACGTGGCTCCTATACATTAAGTGACTATTCTATTCCCACTTACTGGCCTCAAGATTACCTCTACAAGAACTCTTCCTTCCTTCCTCAGGCCGTTCGTCCTAACCGTTTTCTATGTGTATTTTATGTTGAATTTTTTTTCAATTCTCTTGTACGCCCTGCATATGCGATTGCACTCTTTCCCGGAAGTAAACCATCTTCTCTTCGACACTCTTTCTTGATCTCATGATCACATAAATGGCATGGGGATGGCAGTCGCCTTCGACGAATGCTTCTATGTCATGTTGGATGGTATCGTCCATCTCTTCTCCAGTTGTGCCCACTGGGTTTCTTTCGTTCTTGGTATCCTCATTGTCGTCTTCTGAATCTGTTTGCTCTAGTTCTGCAGACAAATCATCTGGCCCTACACTGAAAAACAGCAGCGTAATTTTATCATCCCAGCCAATTGTCATAAATGTTCACGAATGTGATTTCGACACGGGGCCAGCCGCATACTGGCAGATGTCATATCAACTTTCCACAAAAAAAAAAAAAATGCTCCAACAGGTGAAAACATTAAGTAGCAGTGGGAGCTCACTCCCTCGACTCTATTGCAGTTTACCTTGCTCTTCCCAAACACATAAATCCAGTACAGGCGTACCATTCTTTAAGTCCCGAGTTCTTACAGTTTGAATCATTGAAGGAGTGCCAATTATGTCATCGATATACGAGGACGTGACCCTTTGGATAGTTTTGTCCTGTGCGATCACGGCATTTACAATTGATCGCATGATCAGCTGTGCTATCTTGATGCTAAGCCCCAAACGGGTGAGGTAATATCTTTGCCCATTTATCTTCACCGTTTGAAAGAGCCCGAAAGATGTGTCAATATGGACCTGCAAATAGACCCAGCACAAGTCTAGCACGGCGACATTTTATCCTTTCTGTTACCACTACTTCAATTTTTCACACCTGTATTAGCTCTAGGGGTCAAGCCCTTAGGGCCCCAAGTTCTTCGAGGTACGGATACAGACAACCGTTGCTATCCAGGTTCGTTGCTCACGAGTGTATTCCTCCCTATGCTGCTTAGTGCTGGATACTCAGATATCTGGTTCTTCAGCGCAGGTGGCATCTGGTCACTTCCAAGATACCATCCAAATCTTCCTGTTTGGTTATATTTCTCATAGAAGTCAGACTCGTTTATGGTGATTGCTGTGCACGAAGGTCGATCAAGTTTAGGAAAGCTCACAGTCCCATCACTGGTCACATATACCCCCCCCCCAACTTCTTGATTACGTCAAATCCGAGCAGCAGATCGAACCACAGCAAATTTCCGTCAACAACCAGAACTTAACCAGATAGGACACCTGTTGATCACGTCAAGTTGAACAAGCCCAATTTCACAGCACCCAAGGGTTCTTTCATCAATAGTGAGCATATCTACTTCCCCTCTCTTCCAATAATGATATACTGGTCTGCTTACAGACCGTGTTTAGTAAGGCCGAACTACATTGATATGTACAGCAATTGCGGTTAGCGCCTTATTCATAGAGGGCTTGGGGAGTAGACCGGTGCTGAGGCCTATTTCCCTGGCTCATTTCCCGGAAAACTGCGGGACATATAGCCTATCGTGTCGCACTTAAATATATTTTATTCGGGGTTTCCGCCTTCCAGTGTACGGTCCTTTGTAGTATTTTACAAAATTATTGGGTCCGTTGCAATGACAGCATATTATTATATCCTGCTGGTCCCCGGTAGAAAGCGTCTCGTCCCGTGTTGTTTATACCACCGTAACTGCCAGACCCTCTTCCATTACCTCGTCTTTCATGATTGCCTGCACCCGAATCAACAGCTGGTCAATAGACAGCTCATCCATCCGGCAAAAGAGACGTTTCACATGGTCTGCTACTCGTCGTACGAACTCACATGCAAGGTTACAGTCGCCCATTCCGCCGAACAACACTGAAAGTTTCCACCACACCGCCTGGTAGACATCAATCGATTCCTCGTGACGGAGCCGTTGCTCATGAACCCATCCATGGCAAAAACCCGTGTATAATGCGAATTCTATCTGGCTGAAATCCTCCTTTTTTTCCTCAGCTACCGGTAGCCATGAAACGCACAATCTATAAACCTAAAGGAGATTATGTGTTTAGGATGTTTCACCTGGAACATCTTACAGATCGGCTCAGCCTTCTCGATCCACTTAATCACAAATGGTTCCGACGTAGAGCCGTCGATCTCAAAGATCTCTTAGATTATGGTTGTGTAGCGGTCATGTTTCTTTTTCTGACTTTTTCATTCCTCTTGCACGCCAGGCATATGCGAATGAGCTTCGTTCCCGGAGGTAAGCCATCTTTTCTTCTACAGTTTCAACACGTAGAAAATTATTATTAAGAAAATAAATGCCCTACCTTAGTGAGCAACAATCCAAGGAATAAGAGTTTTTGAATTTTCGCTCCATGCACCTTTATATCTGAGATCAAGTGGTTACTATATGTAATGTATCATGTCTACTTCCTGTATAAGACTTCACGAAATGATGATACTACAGCCAAAGGGAGACAATATTGTTTATTTTTTTCATGTGGCTGTACGTTACACTACAAAAGTCGGTTTGACCCTCACTGGTTATCACATACATGTGGCCTTGTGCAAGTTAAGTTTAGGGAATATATATTTGCATGTGTGTGTGTGTGTGTGTGTGTGTGTATAATCAGCTAAATTCGATAGAAATCTACCGTCAATGTTTTCCTAAGTTATACCCTAAATCCTTTTATACGAATTAACTATCTATATATTTTAAATATAAGTCAACTCCTATCGCAAAATGTTGAAAAAATTATCTTGAGACGCACACAAATGCACACGTTCGTATACGCGCGCATACACACACACACACACAATATATATATATATATATATATATATATATATATATATATATATATAAAGGTGGAGTGGCCTATTGTCGGTATCAGTCAGACAGCGAGGAAGTCTATCTCCTTTTCCGGTTTAGTTCAGTCGGTAGAACATTCACCTCGGTAATCGCAAGATTCTGGGTTCGATACTGGTCATCGCCAATTCAGCGCATAGGTAACACAGCTCGCATAATCTGATCTGTGATGATGTGATGGTATGTGTGGTGCACCACTTCAGACACAAAAATAATCCCCCTAACGCTAACGAAGTACGGATAGAATTCCTCGCTGTCTGACTGATACCGACAATAGGCCACTCCGCCAACTTTATTTATTTACTATAATAAAAAGGTCCGCAAAATTGTTTGATTTTTTATCTATTTATTTCAATAGACGCGATACATATTTCTGATTTTTAAAAATCCTTTTAAAGCTAATATAATCATGTTTTTAGTTGGGACTTATTCTAATATATTGTCATATTTAGAGTAGAGTGATGGGTAATAAATTACACTGCTTAATTTCGGTATTTTGATTGACTGAAATACCAGATATATTTTATATAATGAAAGACACAAACTGTGAACAAATTTATATCGGCTGCACACAGTTTTTGAACAAGAGGTTTGCACTAAACAAAGCAGTATCAAATTTTCAAATAACAGAAACATTTACGTATCTTTACGAACGTAGAAACGAACATTTTTGGTAATGCCGATTTATCAGCATGCATCCTCTCCAAGTAACATGTGACAGATTGAACTGGATTACATAGTACCAGTGACAAAAATGATCTCTCACTTATCGTTGTTCGTTGAAGTTTTAAAAAATGGCGTTCGTTTATTTCCTATTTCATTCTGCTCTATGAATAATAAAGCAAATGTCCAAAATGATTAGAATGCATTTAAATCTGAACATCAAATAAAATATACTACTGTCTGTCTGATAAAACTCGTTTCAAAATATTCGCAATTTGTTATTTTCTTAAACAGGATCGAATTTTTAGGAATATCTTGAACTGAAAGAATCTCATTGGTTTCTCTAGAAGTAATGGTGTTGTCCCCGTGACTTAGTGATTAATATGCTGGACTGCGGCCTCGTAGTAAGCGGGTTCGGACTCCAGTCGTGCTATTACGTTCACTTTCAGGCAAATAACCTTCATCCCCGCAGCTATGGGTAAAATGGTACAACTACAGTTCTTCTACAAGGATGACATTGGCATTAAATAAACCACGAAGGTTGATATGCCATTAAACGAAGAAACTAAACCAAACCAAAAGTCAATACTGTAGTTAAAATGAATTCTTGAATAAATTTCAGGGTAAAACAGAGACAATCAAGAACTAAGTATTTTTTTGTTTTCATATCCTAGGTAATTATTCGAGTAAGAGAAATTGGTCTCCATTGCAATACAGTAATCGAATAACAGTGGATCTTGTGCAAAAGACGAATGGACGCATTTCCCTATGCATAAAATAACTCAAGGGAGGTTGACATGCGGTTAAAATCAATTACTCAATCAGTCAAATAACATTTCATTTTTTGACTTGTATATTTTAATAACGGAAAGGGGTAATCTTGAAATTTAAGTGACTAAATTCCTACTTAATTGTTTAAAATGTATTAAAAATAAATTACATATGTAATATGCAAAATACATTACATATGTAATTTATTTTTAATACATTTTAAACAATCAAATTCGACCAAAAAATCTTTAAAGAAAAAAAAAAGTGTTAGAAATCAATAACAAAAAAACAAACAAAACAAAGACACTATGTACAGAAAATATCTATTAATAGATAAAATTCTAAATTTCATATTACATATGTAATTTATTTAAAATACATTTTATTAAATTAAATTCGGCCAAAAATCTTAAAAGAGAAAAAAGTAAAAAATAAGTCAATGAGATTGATGTCCCTTGTTGTTTTGTTTGGGAAGAAACCGGAAGTAAATGATCTGCCATTATCAAATCACCGTAAATGATACCCTTTTTTTTGCCAAATTGTTCAAATCACTAGAACTGCATATTTTAACACGAAAATATCATAAAATGTCTATTTAGTAACAATTAAGTTCATTTTAAATAATGCGCAAGTACAATTTTATGGTAGGAATTTAGTCACTTAAAGTTCAATATGATCCGTGACCTTTTGTCGGTTACTCAAAATGTCCCTCATACTACAGGTGTTGCCTCAGTATACTCAAATCAACAAATTACGCCACAGTTGTTTTATTTCACTGACATTCGCGCTGTAGGGTTAAAGATTGTCTTATTACACGAAAGATTATACAAAAAATGAATACGATATTTTCGGTTACTAGATCTTTTATATGTATCGGCATTTACATAATATTAATGTCCCGTAAAAGAATACGACACAGTACTCCTCTTTAATATTACTTACCACTACATTAATCAGTGGTGAAAGTACTCCTATCATCAACTTCTCTAGCCAAGGAGTACAAAGATCCACCCATCTCAAATCCAGATCAATGACTTTTGTTTCATCTCACTACAGATTGGGGGGGGGGGGGGGGGGCAATGACCCAAACGTCTAAAAGTACACTCTTTTAGTCTTCTTTCAAACCTCCACACTTGGAAAAGAGAAAAAGAAAAAGAAAAGTATCTAGAAAATAGAAAAATGTCCACCATATTGATTCAGACGCCCTCTACATCAAGGGTCGATAATAGCATAGACTGAAACTTCTAAAGAAACGTTGTTGGTTTTTAAAACTTTTTGCATATATTCACCCTAAAGCCAAATCAATAGAAAATCTAAGAAATAATAATGAAAAATTAATCTAAGCATCCAGCAAATTAGGAGTACACTTGGTGAAACAAACTAAGCATTTAAATTTACATCTATAAATTTAATTCTATCATTTTTTTAGAAAGATGGATCATCATCATTATTGAGAGAGAGAGAGAGAGAGAGAGAGAGAGAGAGAGAGAGAGAGAGAGAGAGAGAGAGAGAGAGAGAGAGAGAGAACTCATATATTTTCTTTTATGTATATTTACCAACCACTCCGCATGAGCAAGATACGACATAAGGTCAATTTCTTAAGCAGACAAGCTATATTTTCTTTATAAAAAAGCTAACCTTCTCATGGAACATTGGTCGTGTGGGAAGCTTTTATCTCACCGTCCCTGATTTGGTTTCCATAGCAACACCGCTGGTTCAAAAACTGATGTCAAATTCTCTGAAAAAGGGTAGATAATCGAATATTTTCTATGTAATAGTAGCTGTTATGATGAAATATAAAGGGCCGTTTCAGAACAGGAGCCCCATGAGGACAAGCGATAAAGTTCCACACTGCTGAACTGTAATAGCAACAAGTTTCAACGTACAAGGACTAAGATTCTTGTATAAAAATAAGTCTGATAAAAGAACAAAATAGTACAAATATTCTAAATAGTAATTATATAAGTATTTTTTAAGTAATTTCTTTAATATATATATATATATATATATATATATATATATATATATATAAAAGATTCTATTCCTCGTGTAAAATATCATTTTATCTCTTGCTTCTCTGCTTGTACACTCATCCTGCTTGTCGTTGATGCTTAGAATACGCTGACTATCCCTGAAGACCCCCCCCCACCAAAAAGTGTGTGTCCTGTGTAGGACACAAAACTGCATCTGACGATGATGCCACAGTTCTGGAGATCTGGAGAGTGTGGATTACCCCTTCATTGCCATTACTCCCAGGTTCACTCTGACCCGGAGTAGTAGTACCTGTTAGGATACAAAATAGATCTGTGTATTCGATAGGCCCATAAACAAAACAAAAACAAAAATATAGATGTTTAATGGACACGATTTCCTAAACTGAGACTATAAAATAATCCTAGACGGGTGGACATGCCGTTAAAATCAACCAATCAATCTACTTATACAACAATAAAATAGATTAATTAGAGGAGCTGAAACTCTCCTATAGGAAGGGGACAGAGTGGGGACAGAGATTTAGATAATTACGTAACAATTGAATTATTCGAACGTCTTGCCATGTCGTCACCCCAGTTAAATAATGGACCATTCCGTTTTGATTGTGTCGAAAGAAACGGAAGAAAAAGAACATGCTACACATCCAAAAGAAAGAAAAATATTAGAAAGAAAGAAAGAAAGAAAGAAAGAAGGAAAAAAGATAAGAGAGAGGGAAATATATATATATGAGAGAGAGAGAGAGAGAGAGAGAGAGAGAGAGGGGGGGAGAAGGAGATAAAGATAGTGATTGTATCATATGCTTCAATGGAATGGAGTGGAAAGAAGGAAGGAAGTGGCTTGGTGTTTCTTTCTGAAAGAAAGAAAGAAAGAAACACCAAGCCACACACACACACACTAACAGAGAGAGAGAGAGAGAGAGAGAGAGAGAGAGAGAGAGAGAGAGAGAGAGAGAGAGGGGAAGAGGTGGAGAGGGAGAGGGAGAGGGAGATAAAGATAGTGATTGTATCATATGCTTCAATGGAATGGAGTGGAAAGAAGGAAGGAAGGGAGAAAGAAAGAAAGAAACACACACACCCACAGAGAGAGAGAGAGAGAGAGAGAGAGAGAGAGAGAGAGAGAGAGAGAGAGAGAGAGAGAGAGAGAGAGAGAGAGTAATAAAAAACTCTTGTTAATGCAAAACAGAGTAATAAATAAAGCAAGATAATTTTTAGTTTTTATGTATAGTATACATAAAACAACATAATTCAAGTGAAATCATTATTATGTTGCTTGCACCCCCCCTTAAAAACGATTGTTTTATAAAAAAAAAAATTTATACAAACAAATACCTTTCAAGTGTTGTGTTCACTGCCAACTGTTTATGATAGCAGATATCATAAAATGGTCAGTTCAAGACACTTGGATAACCAAAAATAAGTTTCATTCAGTCAGTAGCGTAGCTATAAGGGTCACCCGAACTGTTGGGTAATGTAATGTGAAGCGACAAACTCAAGGACTGACACTAATTATGCCACTGTTCAATGATTTGTTACGTAATTATTTAAATGGATTTTCGGTGTTGGAATGAAGCCCCCTACCTCGCGTGTGGACCAGTTCTTAACGAATTGGTATACACACTATATTCTATATATTAATGCGATTGCATGTTTGTTCGTTCTTCCGTGCATCACGCCTTAATATCATACCGTATTTAATATCGAAATCTTCGTTCTATTCTTTGAAACATTTATATTACGTTGGAAATGGACACGGGGAACCGAGTTCAAATCCTGGACAGAGTTGTTTAAATTTCACATAACACTAATACCCTTGGGAAAGGTATGAATCCAACTATTTCCCCTCTAACTATGGATAAATAGTAGGGTAGACCGAGCTTTTTAACCTTGGTAAGGCAACCAGTCTAGGAGAGGGAAAACTCTGAATTCAAATCTGTTAAACTCCGCTTAAGAAATTGACCTTGTGTCGCATCCTCCTTGTGCGGAGGGGTTGGGTAAATATATATTTTACACTTTCTCAATGATATGAAGGATTCCACTCCAGTTAAATCAATATTATTATTCTTTTTACATATTGAACTATTTTGTATACGTATCAAACGTTGGGAGTAAAATATGGAAATAAATCCGACAATGTGTAAAAAATAGAAAAACAAAGTATTCAAAAAAAATATTATCAAAAATAAATTTATCTTTTTTTGGAATCCTTTTTTTATTTCTATTTCCTACATATCAAACGTTGTAATAGTTGAATTATCATACTGTGGTATATCCACGGGTCCTGCTTGTTTTAATAAATGAAATTAGATGATATCTTAATATTTTCATGATTAATGGGATGAAAAGTTGTTTTTCTAGAAAAATAACAACATTGGTATGCAGAGAACAATCTGGTCAATTCACCAGAGTATTATGGTCTTTCGTCAAATAATACACCTGTCGGATGGGACAAAAGAATACACCGACTGCACCTCTGCAGATGGATACCCCCCCCCCCAATGGGGGCACCTGTATACTGTAGGTGGCGACTCGTGATGCTTAAGGACGGAATCCTGGTGGCTGAGCAGTTCATGACATGCAACACTTCACTTTAACCCTTACTTAGGCTAGACAGGTGGTCGGAGAGGCCCCCTCCGATTAATCGGCTGATTGATCCCATCAAGCCCTAGCACTTATATAATTGTCCTAACCCTACTGCCCTTGTGACAAACTCCCAACCCTTTTTATCATATGTGCTAGAAGGCAGTGGCTGAGGGTCTCCATATCCTGGGTATGACTTTAAACTGAATCCAATGGTGAAGTTCAAATTGTGGAGCTCAGGGGAGTATGGGGTACCACTTTATCACCATTTCTCCTAGGTCAACCCTGACCCAGAGTGGTTGTACCTGTTAGGTTCATATCTATGAGCTAAATAGAAAAAAGTGTGTTTAAAAATGTATTTAAAAAATGAGTTTAAAAAATACCCATCAAAAATGAATAAAACAAAATGTCCACCAAGGACGTTTATATGACATAAAAACCAACCAACCAGCTAACCAACCAACCAGAGTATTGTAGTCTTATCTCTTATGAATTTGAATCGTGTGAGAATTGATTGTGTTGCAAAAGATTCTCAATAGCATAATATTCAGCAGTTAGATTAATTTATTTTATATCTAGAGGTTAGGGAATCCCGTTAATTGTACGTACATATTACATATTTTGTGTAATTGTTTCTTTAAAGGTCTTTCTTCTTTTTTTTACATGGTCATATCGAATACAAATAATTCTTAAACAGATCTATTTCACCCATTGATGGTAACCTAACAGGTACTATCGCCTCGGATCAGAATGGACCTGGGAGTAATGGCCATGAAGGGTTACTCCACACTCCCCAGATCCCCAGAATTGGAACCTCATTACTGTTTAGTGTCATACCCAGAACTTCGGTGTGTGTGTATGTGTATGTGTGCGTGTGTGTGTGTGTATGTGTGTGTTTTACCCATCGACATGGAATTTAGGGTGTGTATTAAGATATTAACATAATTTATGTGGGATTTTTAAAAGGAAATTTAGATCTCCAAATTTTTTTCCGACAAGATATGTCATCGTTGTGTCCCATAAGAAAAGACTCCGGAATAATGATTGACTAGCAGGACCTATGGATATACCACAGTATGATAATTTGATAATTGCAACATTTGATATGTTTACTTGAGTGCTAGTGCTAAATATTTCAATATGTACAAATATAATAATCTTGATTTAACTCTCTCTTTTTTCTTTCTTTCCTTCTTATCATCTTTTCATTATGTTCAATTGAAACAGATTAGTGTTATCGCTTCCGTGTGCTCACCCCCTATCTACACATTTCCTCTACTTTCTTTCTTTCTTATTATATTTTTTGTATCGCATGTCCTTTTTCTTCCTTTTCTTTCATTATAATCAAAACGGAATGGTCCATTATTTAGCTGATCTAACAACACTTATA
The DNA here is from genome assembly GCA_023376005.1 of Doryteuthis pealeii. Classification (NCBI taxonomy): domain Eukaryota; kingdom Metazoa; phylum Mollusca; class Cephalopoda; order Myopsida; family Loliginidae; genus Doryteuthis; species Doryteuthis pealeii. Next base: position 23,581,360 of record CM042141.1, on the reverse strand, counting down.
AGAAATAAGAATTTGACGGATAAGCGACACCATATAATCGGGATTTACATTTTTGCATTTCATCTTGGACGATTTAGACGGTCTCATTTTTAACCAGAGGATGTTGCGAGATGATGACGATCGGAAGATTAAGGAACAAGTATTAATATATATATATTGAACTGAATCTGAAGGAGAATTTGAGTTCAAAGTATTTTTTACGGTTGTACTGAATCAGTATTTCGAACACGTTTCTGCTTTAAATCAGTTGTAATCCCAAAAAAGGAAACAGGAAAAAAAAGAAAGAAACGAAAAGCAATGGAAGAAAAGAGTGATGATGGAAAAAAGATCAGACAATGCTCGGTTCAAGAATAGCGAAGAAGAATATATCGCTTGATGGCATTTAACCAAAGGTTTTGGCAACGGTTAGTCAATGTCTACCAACTGTATAGGTTATCAACAATGGAGTCAATACATAAAACTTTAAACAGCTTTTAAATACTCTTTTGACTAAAGGACAATAATCTTGGATTCATATCCGTCAATCTTGATAACTAAGTGAACATTCATAAAAGGAATTAAACAAAATCTCTCTTTGGTGTAAACCATATACTGCAATAACTTGTAGAGTAAAGTTTTGATTTATATAAATTCTAATATTATACAAATAATTGTAGTTTTGTAAATTTCAATCAAATGTCATCGCAGAGTTTTCCAATGACAGATTAGTATATTCTTAGTTCGATTTTTAGTTTTTGCCCCACAGTGATGCTTTCCCTTTATATGAATAAAGGAGGCGTGTGGTGTAATGGTTAGAGTCGTAGGAAATGGAAACGTCGACCCGAGTTCAAATCCTGGACGAGGCTCTTTGCATTTCACATTGCGCTAATACCCTTGGGAAAGGTATGCATCCAACTACTCTTCCTCCAGCTATGGATAAATAATAGGTCAGACTGGGCTCTTTAGACATGGCTAGGTAACCAGTTAGGAATTAAAACCTGTTAAACTCCGCTTTATAAATTAACCTTGTGTCACATCCTGCTCGTGTGGAGGGGTTGATAAATACATATATGATTGACTAAACTGTTATATGAGTTTAGAGTATTATTATTTATCCCTCAAATCAATTCTTCAAACGCATCTCATTCAAGGAAGATGTCCAAGATTGTTCTAGTGTGCTTACATTGACATGTGAGTCATGAACAGAAAACATTGAATTGCTTGGTGGTAGGAGAGATATTTAGTCGAGTCTTTACTCCCCAAAGATCAATATTAGCATTAATATATCTGTAATATACTAACACTGAATAAACGGAAGGGAAGACATATAAGCTCATTTATACATATAGAAATATTTAATACATTTATGCAAGTAGTAATGAAAGAATGCACAAATTGTTCAATGAACTAGCAGTATGTGGAAGGGGTACGAAATGAAAAAAGGTTTAATTGATGATTACATAAGGGTATAATGTATCTTTTCTGATCCTTGATTAGGAAGAGACAACGTCTGTACTGTTCAAAGAACAAAAGCAAAATAGAGATCAAAATGGATTTCTGAAATTATCATGTGACACTTCCCACGAATCAACAAATAGAGACGCCTATTTTCTTAGGTGAAATGATTATTTGTAACGCTACAAAGCCAATAAAAACAATAAAATATGTAAATTACAATAAAATGCAGAAAATGATTTTAATTATTTAAAATTTTTTTTTTTTCTGGAACAAATTGCATTGAAACTCATTCTCTGTGTGGGCATTGAGTACTATCTAGAGTACTTATCAAGTACGATGGCCGATAGGGACGGATGGTGAGAGAGATTCAAAGGAAGCCGTACTGTAGGCACACCTTGATGGTGATAATAAGACCTTAAACAGTACGGGTTTGAAAAGCATGTGCAAATTTTGGTACAAATAAATTGCACTATTCAAGGTATTGTCATATACAAAAATTAAAGCTACAAAAATATATTTAGTTCTTGCTAGTGAACATATTTACTATATATACTCATGTATGTCTATTTTATGAATGGGTCGAAATCAATAGTTTATACAATTCATTCTTGAAGCCAAGATAGTTCTTTCTATTATGTTTGAATTTCAATCTTACAAAATTATTACTCATGTATAAGTCGAGTCCAATTTATGGCCAAACATTAGGGCTTTAAAATTCGTCCTATACAGAGAGAGAGAGGGGAATAGGGGAGAGGAGGGAGAGGGAGAGAGAGAGAGAGAGAGAGAGAGAGAGAGAGAGAGAGAGAGAGAGAGAGAGAGAGAGAGAGAGAAATTGATATGTAGTAAGTTAATGAATGACAATAACGGTTGAGTGAATATTCTTTAAATGTTTAGCGTCCACGATCTGGTCAAGAGAAAATTATGTCCTTGAAACGCCGCTTGAAAAAACCCACCGAAACGCGAGGAGGAAGACTTAAAAGCGAACTTTCTCTATGAAGGCTTCATGTTATTATAGATAGAGAAGTGTTTTGTGAAAAATGCCAAGGGGCGACACTCAAAAAAAAAAAAAAAAAAAAAAGAGAGAGAGAGAGAGAGAGAGAGAGAGAGAGAGAGAGAGAGAGAGAGAGAGAGAGAGAGAAAGAAAATCCAAAGTCTACTGATTATGGCACAAGACCAAGCGCTGAATAGTCGGATAAATCAAAGAACAATTTAAAAGCAGTAGAGTGAGGTGAAGACTGTGCCAGGGATCTGACAAGAATATAAGGTATATAAGTGGCTCGTTCTCCAGTGTTGGTACCGACTGTATATCTAAGTAGGCAAAACAAGCGACCTTCGCTGGCCATTGTGCAAGGCCATAAAGTACCTAACCACTGGTCTAAATATGTGCCAAATGCAATCACTAATGCAATAATAACGTGGAAGTGGGACGTGGCTATAATTGCAGGGATATTTCACTCAACTAATCAGATATAATAGTTTACAATAAACCGACAGAAACATGTCTTTTCACTGAAGCTGTGATCTCAGACAATGTAAATCTCCTAAAATCAAGAACCAGAAAATAATGAACCACCAATACCGGCTGATGTGATACGTAAAGAGGAGAAGATAATCAGTTGTCATTAGAACGCTGATAACGATCGAGACTGGACTTTACGGTCTTTTGTGCAAATCCCAGTTAAACAAGAAATCTAAAAAAAAAAAAAAAAAAACACTTAAGAAAATGTTAATATCCTAAAGAAATTTCTTGTGTAAAGAGGTTCTTGTCATTTAATCGATTTTAGCGGACAACAGAGTGAAAGTGAAAGTGAAAGTGAAAGAAAATGAAAAGATAGAACTTTAAACAAAAACTGTGAAACATGAGAGTAAAGGTGGCACCAATTGTAGTTGATGTCTGGTAGTAAAAGACACTTGACCATGCTGGCCTTGTACCACAACTAATGAAAGCTTAGTAAATAAATACATACATCTTTTCTCTTTTTGTATATCATTCCTGTCTAGCTCACACATCAATAAAAGTTTGTTAAGTTAAAATTAATTATCTTTGAATTCATTCCTGAGAGAAAAAAGCTACATTTTCATTCAAATTCTCTATTTTTTTACCACAAAATAATCCCTTACAAAACATATATGTATAAATATGTATATATATATATATATATATATATATATATATATATATATATATATATATTGTATTATGTTAGATATTATGCTGTATTATTCGTTGTTATATTATTCATTATATTATTCGTTGTTATATCATATATATCATATTATGTTGTATATTTTATAAATATTATAAAGAGTTGGCATTTAATAACCCACAGGGTTGATATGCCATTAAACCAAATCAAACTAATTCTCTACAATATACCTCCACAAAAAAGGTGAAGTATAACAACAAGGTTGACTCTTAAGTTATAATTACTGTTTCTGAATCAAAAAGTACAATCACTACCAAAAAAACTCTTCAGCATTCTTCACAACACTACCTCATCAAGACCCCCCACCCCGCTGAAAAAAATCTACTCGAAGAGCCAAGTATCCAAACAGGCTCCAAGGGTTTGAAAAAGAGATTGAAAGAATTGGAAATTAGAGGAAGAATCGAGGTAGGATACACAGAAGAGTCGAAGAGAGCTGAGAAGACTTGCTGTCACTCAGAATCCAGTGAAAGATCACCAGCTAACACTGTTGTGAAACCTTGCAAGGAATAATAATAATAATAATAATAATAATAATAATAATAATAATCTGTGCAACATGAGGATGACGGTTTAGTTGATGCGCTTGGAATGGTCGTTAAGGGATTTGAAAGGAGACTAGAGAATTGGAGATCAGAGGAAGAATGAAGACCATAATATTACAACAATGTTAAGATCTTTTGAAAAGAAAATTAAATGACAAATGGACCAAAGGGCAAGGAAACTGACGATGCATAAGGTCTTAAACTTGAAAGATGACATAGACAGACTCTATATGTCAAGAATAGAAAGGCAAGTGGAATCGCCAGGACTGAGGATTGTGCAGATGCAACAATTCAAAGACTTGAGATTACACTAAAAAGGACAAAGAAAGACTATTTACAGCTGCAAGTAACAGCAATTGCCACATAAGGAAAAACAGAAAATAGAAATGGGAAGAGAAAAAAACTATATGGATACTTCAATCTGGAGAAATTGCACACGAGAAGACCTGGACATGGCTAAGAAAGGGAAATATCAAGAAAAGAACTGAATCTCTCATACTTGTAGTGCAAACTAATGCCATCAAGACCAATTATATCAAAGATAAAATGCAACATAATAGCAAGTTTAAGATGTGTGAAGACAGAGACGAACCACGTAATTACATAATAAACGAAGATAGCAGACTATCACAAAAAAGCACAATACTATGCATGACTGCGTGGGAAAGGTGATCCCCTGGGAATTATGTAAGAGATTAAAATTTGACCATACTACCAAATGGGATATGCATAAACCAGAATGTCCTAGAAAATGAGATGCATAAAATTATTTGGGATTTTGAAATAGAAACGGATCACCTAACCCCGGCCAGAAGACCAGACTTGATATTAATTTTTTTAAAAAGAACTTGCATCAAGTGGATTTTGCTGTTTCGGTGGACCACAAAGTAAAAATGAAAGAAAACGAAATGATAAAAAAATACTTGGATAATGCCTGAGAACGAAAAACACTGTGGAAAATGATGATACCAATTGTAATTGATGTCTTTAAAACGGTCCCAAAAGGTTTGGAAAAATAGACTGGGGGAATTGAAAATCAGGGGAAGAATCAAGACCCCCCCAGACAACAGCATTATTGCGATTACAAGAAATAATTATTATTAACTTTGAATAGCTTATTCTTTTTAGTTTTAGTTGATTTTTCGTAGCGCTGTTACTCACTGTCGTAGATTAACTTACCGAGTGCGTTGCAATAAAAAAAAGCAAATAAAATTAAAGATGAAAGAAAATACAAGTCAAAATTAATAAGAATACTGATTGACAAATATTCATCTAAAAATACAAATTAATAAATAAACAATTAATTACGCCTGCAATAACAACAACTACAACCATATAAAAAATGTGAGTAATTCGATACTGAGTGAAACAAGTTTCAATTTAACCAGTCATTTACAATAAAATTATTTACCAACTTCTTACTCAGAAAGGCTACAAGCTGTAGATAGTACCTGGTATTCCTAAGTGGTTACCCATCTAAGTACTAACATAGTTTTGTCGCTGCTTAACTTTGGTGTTACGACGATAACCGGTTATTTCAGCGTGATCTTAACTATAAGTCATGAAACGACTGGCTCAGACAAGTCTGGCCATGAACATTTTTTAAAACAATAACCTGATTTCTTTTATTTGAATGACTGATCGGACAATAGTCAACAATAGACACTTTGTTCTTTTTTTTTAAATTTTTTTTTTTTTTTACGTATTTTACACTTAAAGCCTCCTAAAGGCGGCTATAAAACTCAGCATTGAGTCATATACTATTTATAGGATGTATATTATAACTATACCTATATATACATGTTGTATCCTCTTTTCACTAATAAGTGTATTATTATGTATTATTAATTTTTTATGGGAAAATTTATCCACTTTTATGCAAAATGAGGAAAATATTAGAGAAGCTTAATTTTAAAAAAATGCTCATTCATTCATGTTTTTTTAAACACCAAGAAAAAATTGACTATAATTTTTCTTTTCTTTAACGTGTTCGTTAAAGAAAAGAAAAATAATAGTCAATAATAGTCACTTAAAGGTGGGCTTTAGCTGACATTCATGTCGATAGAGCTCCCACCTTGGAATCACAAGGTTATTGGTTCGATACCGGTCTCCGCCAACTCAGTGCATGACTAGCACGGATTTGGTAATCTGATCTGTGCGGTAAAGTGAGGAGATGATGGTAGATGTGGCGCTCCACTTTAACAAAAACAATCTCACTCGTTCAGCGCTAGCGAAAAGGGGATAGACTCCCTCGCTATCCGGCTGATAACGATAATAGGCAACTCCGCCAAGGTCAATGTCCAGTCATATCTTATAAAATCTTATGTAATCAAGCATAAATCAATGCTACGAAGTACTCTACAATTATCATCTGATACTTGTCTCTCTTTAGAAATTATAATGATTGGATGAGCGCAAACGAAGAATCTACTCTATTATCATATGTTGCCAATTGGAGTTAACGTTATTGTTTCTTTCTCAACGTGAAAGAATTTTAAAGCTATCGAGTTAATAAAAATCTTGCTACGACGTGCCAATAGGCTATTTAACATTCAAAAATTGAATCATTGGATCCTTATAATATTGATGGATATTGATAATCACGGGAATTTAGTTTTTTTCATAAAAGATGACTCCCTTTATAAACGCTGTCATTTTGTCATGCTATTCAAACATTGCAGGGGACTTTGTTTTCAATTACACTTAATATACACGAATTCAATCACACCTTATCGCAATATTCTATTAAGAACTATTTGTTGAAACGTAAAAAAATGTATTTGTAGAGATTTATATTCTAACTTTCTTCTTAGAAACAAGAGCCATAATTTTTGCTTAAATAATGCAGAAGCAAATACTGGATGTATGTGCGGCGTAGTAGATATCGTTGTAATAAAATGGACTCGGTGACTGGAATTCAAATATTAGATGAGATTGTTTGCATTTCAATTTGCGCTAATGTGCCCGTGGGGGACATGAATCTGCCTCTCCTCCCTCTAGCTAGGGTTAAAAAGTAGGATAGACAGGGATCTTTAACTTTGTAGGTATGCAAACCAGTATAGGAGAAGTAAAAAAAGATAGAATTCAAAACCAGGGGATCTGAGGCAACTCCACATATAAAAATATACTTGCTATAGAAACCGCAACACTGTTACTGATGTGGTGTATCTGCTGTCCTATGCTTTACAAGGAGTCGATAATGACACAATATGCACAAAGGAAAACTATAGTAACAAAATAATCTCTGATTTCCCGCTAAATTGTACGATTCCAATAAAACAAGCACTTATCTGCCATTTTGTTCTTAGTGTGTCGGTTTAGCTCAGTCGGTAGAGCATCCACCCCAAAACCACAATACCGTCTCTCGCCAACTCACTGCATGAATAGCTTGGGTCTGTGTGAAGATGATGGCAGGTATGGCGTAAAAACAATCTACCTGGTCTAGTGAAAAGGGGATAGACTCCCACATAAAAATTAGAAATTTGAAATGTTTGTACTCTAATTCTAAATCAAAGTATTAAAATTTTTCATTGTAGTTTGAAAAGTTTGCAAGACTTTTGACCTCATGGGAAATAAAAGAAGATGCATATGAATTTGCCATCGTTTTTCTTGCTTTTTTCTTCTTGTTATATCCCAAGATGTAGGAATAACAAAAGATAACAAAAAACAATTAAATATGTTTAACATATAACAATATTTGTTTTATTTATTCTCACCGTCCAAGAATACAGTAGGATGAGTTGGATAAACATTTCAACTATATACCATGTGATGTGTTCATCAAGCAGCCACGTTCTTTGCTTCCTGTCTCTGATTTGCGACTGCGCATATCCGTGTCCACTTCGTTAGGGAGAGCTTATCTCCCCTAACACCTCTTCATTGTAATAAAAATTCCAAGTGAATAGTGTACGAGTCGCAGACAACTCAAGTTGTTAGAATTATTTTCTGATGAATTGCATATGGTTAGTTGGATTTTACGGCATGTCAACACTTGTCGGGTTATTTTATGCGAAGGTGCTTTGCTTTATTCATTCTTGTTGGGTATTCAATTTAAAAAAACCAATTATCTTTTTAAACACATTTTTAAACTCATCTTTTGATCTATTTAACCCATAGATGGGGCCCAAACAGGTACTACCACTCCGGGTCAGGGTGGACCTGGGAGTAATGGCGATGAAGAGATATTCCAAAGCTCCAGAATTGGAACTTCGCCGTAAGATGCAGTTTAACATCATATCCAGGAC
>CM042141.1:23527930-23567930 GCA_023376005.1 Doryteuthis pealeii | reverse complement strand
ATTACAAAATTAAATATAACATAAACAGGTTTTTTGCCCGAAGCTTTTATTTGCAATTAAAAATAAAGTATCTATCGTGTGTTATTCGCGTGTTATTCCTGTATTACATTTCTGGCTTAATTACTCACTTGTTTTTGAATTTTCATTTTTCATCAATGAGACTTTTTATAGCTTCTATCAAACATTTAACCAAGTAAATGACATGAGAACGTACAAGACAAACACACGTACATGTAAAGGCGCGTATGGGCACGCACAGCAGTAAGTATCCACAGACGCGAACGAATGTTCATAAGCAGAGATACAAATTCAGCATTTATATACGAATATTGAAATGAACTCATCCAACTAGGAACCGTTGAAAGCAAATAACTACCTCGAGTAGAAAATACAATTAAGTTCACCCATACGTTTTCTTCTTCTTCTTCTTCTTCTTCTTCTTCTTCTTCTTCTTCTTCTTCTTCTTCTTCTTCTTCTTCTTCTTCTTCTTCTTCTTCATTGTTATTATTATTATTATTATTATTATTATTATTATTAGTTTATCACACCTGTCGAAGGTGGTAGTTCCTCTGGAGGCTGAGTGACTGCAAGTCTCCTCAAGTCTCCAGGACTCTTCTGAGTATTCTAGCCGATTCCAACAGTGCTGTAGTTTGGATGATCTCGATTCTTCTTCTGATTTCCAATTTTTATTATTATTATTATTATTATTATTATTATTATTATTATTTATTTATTTATTTATTATTTTTTTATAGTTGGGTTTCTGTATCGAAAACAGATTTTCTTATTTATTGCGGAAATACAATCATTGAAAAGAACAATCAAAAGCGTTCAATTTTTCACGTTCTGGAATCGAAAATGTTTAGCTTCTCGTCAATGAATGAAAGAAAAGAGAAGCAAGAAAGAAAGCTGATGAATACAGTCGAGTGGAATGCGCATGTCTACAATCACCATTTTGTATAGGCGGGAAAATGTGATGACAAAAATAATCACTATTTTGCTTTGAAAAAACAAAAACAAAATAAAGAGTAATTGAATCAATAAAGATTTATTATAGATCCGTTCTTTCTATTCATGTATTACTAATTTAGAAATTTCATTGAATGATAAAAATAAGTTGCTCAAATTAAATCTCTCTCTCGCATACACACATACACAGAGAGAGAGAGAGAGGGGGGGGAGAGGAGAGGAGAGGAGAGAGAGAGAGAGAGAGAGAGAGAGAGAGAGAGAGAGAGAGAGAGAGAGAGAGAGAAGATTGATTTTTAACGGCACGTCAACGGAATGTTTTTGTGTAGTTGATTCTGAAGAGGGTAGAAAAGAAAATCTTTGCACAGAACATATACTAATATATGTTCTTAATATATTAATACAGTATCTAAATATAGATCAAATTCTGTTAAATAATTCAACCGAGAGTTCCCCAAAATGCCCTTTTGAATTATTCTTCTTACCTTTTTTTTAATCATCGAAATTAATCTTAATTTTTTGCACTATTGCTATTTTTGATTTGATTAGGCAATTTGTTCCAAAAATATATTAACAAAAAAAAAATCCAATTAATTAATAAACTAAGTTTTTGAAATCTGCCTTGACAGTAAGTTTCCAGTCCGACAAGAAATATTTTAAAAAAAGTGTCTACCATAATTAGTAATTCCATTTATTATTTTAAAAGTTGCAATTAGATACCCTCTCATTCTTCTTTCAAGTGAAGTAGTTAATCCTAATTTCTCTAATCTCTCTCTCTCTCTCTCTCTCTCTCTCTCTCTCTCTCTGTAATCTTACCCTTTTTATTAGTTTCGTCACTCTTCTTTATTATGAAATTGTCCTTATACTTATAAAATGACTTTTAAAAAATTTTGTTTTATAATAATGTCATTAGTTCTTTTTATTTAATTCACCAGAACTGGAGCCTTACTATCAGATGCAGTTTAGTGACATACTTAGGAATTGCCTTTTTTTGGGGGGTGGGGGGCTTGTTCCTCTAAGTTCCACCGACAGAGCGACGAGGTTAGAATTAGCAACTAACTGAGCATTCCTCTCGTCTAGACAACTGTTCTGAAGACCCGAGATCCGTATCACCATCTCCAAGCCACTGAAAATAATAAAGTTTCTACAATTTCTTGTATCCCTGTTTCATATCCCAATTACAATAATGTCTGGAATGCATGAGTTAATATTACAGAAAAGAATATTGAGAATAGTGTTGGGGCCAAGATATCTCCCTGCTTAACCTCGTTATCTATTGGTAATTCACTCGACAATTTACCACTCATGACAGTTCTAGTTTTCATACCATTGTGCATCCGCTTGAGTATATTCACAAATACTGGTGGGTACCCATCTTTACCTAATATCGTTGACTGTATCAAAAGCTTTTGTCAAATCGACAAAAACCTGATACAGGGGAACCCGTTGCTCAATACACTTCTCCTATACTTGCCTAGCCGAAAATATCATGACGTTTGTTCCTCTGCCAGACCTAAAACCACTTTGTGATTCAGGAATGACTACAAGACAAATGTACAAAAGCTATCAGACATCACTAATATCACGACGGTGGGTTAAGGTGAAGTCTATCATATGGCCATGTTTTGATCTTGAGTGGGTCAAAGTAATTTTATGTTTAAGTTCTTGCCGGAAATGAGTATTGCAAATAGTTAAATTGAGCTCAGAACAGAGCTCAAGTACTTTCAGTCCATTTGCATTTATGGTATATCGCCAATACCATAAGGACCAAGTACATTCCTTATCTCAAAATTCCTGCCAATGCGTGCATTAAAATCCCCAAGTATGATCAACTTATCCTCCTTTGGCGTGGAGATAATAGCAGTGCGAAGGGCTTCGTAAAAAGTCATGAGAGTCTCCTCATCAGCTTGAAGGGTTGAGGCATAGACAGAGAATAAGGTTGCATACCATCCATACTGCAGCTGGCTACGCAGTTTCATTATGCGACCATTAAATGCTTGAAGGAATCTCCAAAAACTTTACCAGTCTTATATTCACGGCAAAACCAACACCACCCTCGCGCCGTTCGCCCTTTTGCTTTCCAACCCCAAAGAGTTTATAACCCATGGATACTTCAGTCAACTGATCCTCCTATGACAATCGGGTTTCCGATAGAACAGCAATATCAATCTGTAATCTCTGAAGTTCCTTTGTAACAAGTGCTGTTCTTCTTTCCGGGCGATTTGAAGAGCTATGATCTAGAAGAGTTCTCACATTCCAACAACAAAAGTTAAGTTTAATCCGGTCATTTGAAAATTGTTTTATATTTCTTTTCTTCCTGCTAGAAATGAGCCACCGTTTTGCCGCAGTAAACTAACCAGTGTTGAGGTGACAGTGCCCCTTTTCTAGCACTATCCCATTAGTTTGGGTGAGCAGTGCTCTCCTAAATAGGGCTGCTCAGACACAAGAGTCTCCACCGGGGCCAGTCCCTGTCACGGGTGGACACAACAACGATGTTAGGATAAGACTCCTGCCGCCAATGTGTAGATATGTAACTGCATGCTTCCAATTGGTCAGGTCTGCACACGTCGCCACACATCCATCGCCATGGAACTTTTTGAGAGGTTGATAGATGAAAAGAAAGCAAGGGAACATTTGTACATCATGGTATTATAGTTGTCAACGCTTGTACAACACGAATTCCACTGTCTAAATTTTCATGATTATTGTCCAGTGACAAACCTAAGCAAGATAACCAGTAATCATGTCAATCGCAGGTGTTAAATCAGAGTTGTCCTTCTCCTAGTTGGATAACCTAAGAAGGAATAAGGGGTCCAACACTCCCAGAAATAATATTCTAGATGGCCGTTGAGCCAATAGCTTCCTCCACCCTTTAAACAGATCTTGTTTTTCATCCTGCAGGGTGTCTACCCACCCTCCTCACCAGATAAAATCTGTGGTATTACCAGTTTAGTCGCCGATGATTCGACTATATATATATATATATATATATATATATATATATATATATATATATATATGTGTGTGTGTGTGTGTGTGTGTGTGTGTGTGGAATTAAACAAAAGGCACGTCTCCTGTTTAACAATTTTATTAACGATCTTTTCAAGCTTTCTGGCCAACTTTTTTTTACATTTGGACGGAATCCGTAGAGTCCAAAGTTCATATCCCAAGTACTTTCGGCACTTCGAAGTGCCATCATCAGGGGTGATGTGTTTATGTCATCGGTTTTACCTCAACGACTTGGAAGCATGCATGTAATTTTAGATGTTGTGAAATGGGGCTATTATCTGTCATATAAAGAGTCAAACGGCGTGACAAAGTCGTTGAGGTAAAACCGATGACATAAACACATCACCCCTGGTGATGGCTTTTCTCCAGCGTCAATTCGTCTTCAAGTGCATTTTTTTTTTGGCTTCCAAATCTTACTTCGCCTTCAAAAATTATTTTTTAATCGCTATTTGCTCTTAGAAAATATTTCTCCTTTTACAATTTCCTTCCTCTTAGACAACACACACACACACACACACACACATATGTGTGTGTGTGTGTGTGTTGTCTAAGAGGAAGGAAATTGTAAAAGGAGAAATATTTTCTAAGAGCAAATAGCGATTAAAAAATAATTTTTGAAGGCGAAGTAAAATTTGGAAGCAAAAAAAAAAAAATTCTTGAAGACGAATTGACGCTGGAAAAAAGTGATAAAGCAAAAAAAAAAAAAAAAAAAAAAAAAGGAACAAAAATCTATTATCACTGAAGAATTGGATTTATGATCATATTGGGGGAGATATGAACTTTCAACGATATAAAAGTTAACACAGATTTCGCCAATAACTGACTCAGTTTCTATTTAGACTTCCTGTGGCATTTAAGACAAACAAACAAAAACTGTGTGGGTGAGTGCGGTCAAATTTCAATCAACAAACACTTAATACGTGATTAACAGAACAACAAGAAAAATAAACATCCACTTTGTCGGATAAATAAAAAGTTATGTTTTATTTTATTTACGAAGTCTCCTTTCAGTCTAAGAAGTGCATATTACCAAATGCAAATGCCTTCAAGGAAACGTTGTACAAGGAATGTAAGATTGATTTTAAATAATCACTTTTCAGACTATTATCAATGTTGCGTAAATTTTATCATTTTGGTAATTATTGTGAAATGCTGTGAAATTCGAATATTTTTTGCTTAAGGGGAAAATATGAATAAAATCAGACATCATTTTTCAGAAAACAAAATAGAAAATATTTCGAAAGTCAATGCAGTCCTAAATATTTTAATATTAGAGACAAAGAAGTGAAAAATAGACTTTTGTGCGCATGCGTGCAGAAAAGAAAAATTAAATCGTCTCTGCGGCTACATTTTTCCTCAGACACAATTTTCAGTGTCTATAATAATTTTCATATATGCGTAGGTAAATAAATTAAATAACAATAAAATACAGTTAAATTCACTTTTCTCACTTTATGTCTATCCATTTTCTCTTTGGTTGATTATATTTAATTTTATTAAATCTAGTATGACACAAGTACAAACATAAAATAGGAGAAGAAAGATTGTGTTACGCTAATCTTCCAAGATGAATGTGAAGGGGATTGTCTGTATTGTATGTATTTACCAACCCTCCGCACGAGCAGGATGTAGCACAAGGTCAATTTTTAAACTGAGTTTAACAGGATTGAATTGAGAGTTTTCTTTCTCCTAGACTGGTTGTCAAGGTTAAAGAGCTCAGTCTACTATTTACCCACAGCTGGAACGAGAATAGTTAGATGCATACATTCCCCAAGGTTATTAGTACTATGTGAAATGCAGACGGCCTCGTCTAGGATTTGAACTCGTGTTGCCTGTATTGCAAATCAGTATTGCAAATCTTGGTTCTTATCCAGTTTCAAACACAGATTAGTATTTCAACTGCTGCTTTTCAAGGCAGACAGAGTCTGTTTACTTGGAAGATTAACATCATACAAATTTCAATTTGTTTCCTTTTCACCATTTGGCTTAAGCTTAATAAATTTCGATTATATTCAAATGTTCTCAGATGCCTTGTTGCTTAATTCTAAATTTTTAAAACTAGCTGAAAACCTGATGGCCTAAACGGTACTTTGAGTCCTAATAATAGATCATGGGGAGGCACTGATGTTGTAATGGTTATATGGCGAGTCAAGTTTGAATTCTGGACGAGGCTGTCTTCTCTCCGAGATATGTGTAAATAGTAGGTCAGGCTGGTCTCTCTAGTTTTGTAGATAGGCAAATCGGTCTAAGAAAAACCAAACAAAAAACTCTGAATCTAAACCAGCTGTAACTGGTTTAGCAAGTCGCAGTGGTTAACAATTGCCCACGAAAACAAAGAAGAGAAAAACGTCAGATCAACTCACCCTGCGTCATAGAATCAACTAGAAAAGAAAAAAAGATTTAGACAATTTATTTAATGAATTATATCTGATCTGAAAATCATCACAAACTTGAACTCTCTGATCACTTTTAATGTAAATAAATATTTCAAATATCCGCATTTTTTGTGGACTTATAATTTAATGAATGTCATTGAGAGGTTAACGTGTATGGCTTTCTGGTCGTCATTACTAACTAACAGTTTAGTACCATATCCGGGAAACCCCTTTACACCTCTATAGAGTATTATAAGCCCCGCCGGCAGGTCAGACAATGAGTTTAGTGTTAGTATTAAATTTTGAAGTAATTCAATCTTTATGCTAACACATTTTAAAGTTTTGGACAGCTCAAAAGGGATTTTAATTTTGAATTATTTTTTCATTTAATTTCTTCAAGTGTCTAAGTATCATTTTTTACCTTTTATGATTTAATTATTTTATAAATTCGTATTTAGCTGTTTGTCCTGAATAATCATTATTGGAACATCAAAGTAGGAATATGCTTTTTAAAAAAATCAATGAAAGTTCAACGTTGAAAGATTCGTTGATTTTGTCCAGTTCTCTAATGCATTGGCCAATCATAACGGATTTGATCAATTGCAATTAGTATAATCATATGAGAAAATCTAAGGAAGTTTCTCATTTATGCAGAATTATGCGTTCCATATGAATGAGTTTTATTGCAATCCTGTTTGGACAGGCAACGTTTATGAATGACGCCGCTCCTTCCATTTTTCCATTTCTCTTTCTTTTCCTTTTCTTTTTTTAAAATGTGTTGATGACTCGTTGTCAATAATTTAATCCAATTATTTTGGATTCGTTTCTTTCAGTTTATACCCAACATTTTTATTGCTCATCGCATTCGCCTCACACCCTTCTCTCTCTCTCTCTCTCTCCTCTCTCTCTCTCTCTCTCTCTCTCTCTCTCTCTCTCACACACACACACACACACACACACACACAGACACACGCACGCACGTTCCGAAACACTTTATTTCTTTTTTGTTTCATTTTCTTCATCTAGCTTCATATACATACATACAAACATACATACATACATACCTACATATGTAGGCTTCAACGTACAAAAACATTGAGTACAGCGACTCTCATAAGAAAACCCAAGTACTTTCATAGAAATTAACAAAAAAAAAAAAAAAAAAAAAAAAAAAACCACAAACGACTCGTGATAGTTGATAATACACGCAAATTCGAACAATCCAAGGTTAATCCCTAAACGCACTTTAGAAATAATTATACAATTGAATATATATATATATATATATATATATATATATATATATATATATATAGTCTTTGCGTGTATGAGAGTGTGTACTTACTAGTGTATTCATATTAACATTCATTATTGTTCATTGAATGTGTATGTGTAAGGGGTAAAAAAAGTGTGGATTATAAATGTTATGGTTGTAAATGTGCCCAAAATGATATTCAATAAGAATCTGATAACCATTTAAAGTCAACCTTTCCAATCCGATTAAAAGATTTAAAAAAGGATCAGATAATCCTCTTTTAAAATTGGAGGATGCCAAAATTTAAGGAAGAAACAAAAATACAATCTTGATATTTATTATAACAATGTCACATTTGTGAGACTCAAATCCATTCGAGTTGTAACGTTCTGTCTGACAAACTTAATTGTACCATTGTACCATGGTGTCTTGATTGATTTTACCATCAGGTTAAAAGCTATGAGTAATCGCATAAAGGAGTTATTTATTAAATAGCTGGTTGGCATTTTAATCTTTCATAAGACGACATTTTCTTGTTTGCTTCAAATCTATCAAAATTTTGCAAATCAATGATTCTCTTTTGAGTTCCAAAGTGAAATATTCTATTAGTTGCTTAGGATAGAGAAGATCAAAAGATCATTAGCATTAATATATTCGTAATACTAAGTCATCTTCGTCGGGGCGGCCTAATATCGGTATCAACCAGACAGTCAGTGAGTCTATCCCCTTTTCACTAGCAATAGACCAAGGAGATTATTTTAGCGTCTGAGTGGAGCGCCACACCTACCATCAGCTCCTCACTTTACCGCACAAATCCCTGTGCTACTCATACGCTGAGTTGGCGTGGGTCGGTATCGAACTAGGAACCTTGTGATTCCTAACCGGAAGCTCTACCGACTGAGCTAAACCGGCCCTATTCGTAATACACTAACACCGAATAAACGGAAAGAAAGACAAGATAAGATCATTTATACATATATAAACATTTAACATGTACACAATATACATACAAGTAGTATTGAACATAATACACAAATATGTCCCAACATATAAATATGTACACATTTAGTTCTATTAGCTAAAAATTGTCAGTCAAGAAGAATGATTTCTGAAGTGTAAAGAACATTGCAAGAATCTACTTGGAAACTGTTCTGAAATCACAGATAAACGAACCGAAGAAATTATTCATGGACACTTTACGGAGAAGGTACTCGACACAGCTCTGAATGCAATTAAAAACAGAAAAGTTGCTGATGAAATACCTCCTGAAATATGGAAGACAATGAAAGTTAATGACATAATACTTCGATTATTCAACGCCGTATATAACCAAAACACTATAGTGAAATAGACAAAAGGTTGCATCTTCCCTTTCCTGAAGAAATGCGACCTCGGAATCACTAAGAACTACAGAGGCATTGCTCTTACTGCCATAGATGCCGAGGGCTATAATGCCCTGTTTTTCAATCGTATCCGACCTGAAGTTAAGAAAATTCCTGAAAAAAAAAAAAAAAAAAAAAAAAAAACAGAACGGATTTCGGAGAACATCTTTTAGTTTTGGATATCTCAAAAGGGATTTTAATTTTGAATTATTTTTTTCCTTTATTTTCTTCTAGTGTCCACGTGTACGAGCAAAAAATCTTGAAGCAACACTTTTGTTTGTAGATTTATCTAACGCACTTGGTTCGGTACACAGAGAAAGATGGAGTAAATACTTCTAGCATATTGCCTCCCCAAAGAAACTATTACCTCTATAACGATCCTACACAAAAACACGAAAGCAATGGTGCGCTCACCCGATGCTGACACTGATTTCTTGGACATTGTCGCTGTAGTCTTGCAAAGAGATACATTGGCACCATTTCTAGTTATAATTTGCCCAGATTACGTATTACGAACATCATTAGATTCTCATCAGGTAAAATGGTTTTACATTAAAAATGTCAAGAAGCAAATGATATCCTACAGAAATTATTACGGCTGCAGACTACACAGATGATCTAGCACTTTTCGCAAATACACCTGCCCAAGACGAATCTGTTGCATAGCCTGGAACAGACAGTAAGAGATATTGCTCTCAATATAAACTCAGATAAAACAGTTCATGTGTTGTAAATAAGATAGAGCCATCTTCTCATTAAATAGCATGTATTTAGAATTAGTAAACAAGTTTACATACTTCTGTAGCAATATCTCATCTACTAAAAGAGATGTTAACATACGGATATGTAAGGCATTGACAGTTATCGATCTTATGGAAATCTAATCTCGCTGAAAGAATAAAACATGAATACTTCCAAGCAGTAGCCGTGTCAGTACTACTGTATGATTGCCACACTTGGATTATGACAAAGATTGGAACTACAAAAGGATGCTGCGTGCTGTTTTAAAGAAATCCTGGTAGCAGAACCCCACGAAACAGCAACTGTACAGCCACTTACCTCCCATGTCAGAAACCATTCAAGTAAAATGAATTAGATATGTTGGACACTGCTGGAAAAGAAGGGATGAACTCATAAGTGACATTTTCCAATGGACTACTACACATGTACAGACCAGTGTTGTCCGAACAGTAAAAACTTACATTTATCAGCTCTGTACAGATTCTGGATGCTGTCTTTTATACTTTCCAAGAGTGATGATCGATAGAAACGGATGAATGAATGGAGAGAGAGAGAGAGAGAGAGAGAGAGAGAGAGAGAGAGAGAGAGAGAGAGAGAGAGAGAGATGGAAATTCGTGCTTTCAGCAAGACATGATGATAATTGTTCTCTGAACAAGCAGTATGTGGAAGGGGCACAAAAATGGAAAAGGACTTAGTTGTGATTGATGAACAGTAAAATAGTCATAACGATGTTGGCTTTACTGTATAATGACAGGGCAATGGAAGACTTCTGTACTATTCTAATAACAAGGGCAAATGAGGACTAGAATGTATTTTTTGGATCGCCCAACGGACACGCCCATTCTTGAAGCGAGACAATTACTTATTGTCTCCCTTCAGTTGTATTTACACAGATGCTGCTCTGACATCTAATTTCCAAAATACATTCATAATTTCTTATCAGTGTTAAGAGGCTATCTACGATTTGTAACCGCTCAAGTGAAAGAGGCTAGAGTTTGAATCTGAATAATAAAGTTATCATTTGAATACTATACACTCACTGTATACTCGCTTATCCAACATTAATGTACTTATAAAATCTACAGGTCTGCAGCTTCTATTATAGGTCCCGTGAACCAATACTGGGGGCGAAAACGTACGTAGACCACAGGTTATTGTTTTTCTATGTCATAGTAACAAAATAATAATATAGATACATTCAAACAAGAACTTGCATCTTATGATTGATTGGTTTTAACAGCATGTAAACCCGTCTAGAGTTATTTTATGCCTATAGGGTAGGGAATTGAGTTAATTGTACATTCATATTTACATTTTTTGTGCAGTTGTTCCTTAACAGTTTTTTTTGCACACGATCCTCTCGAATACGGATATCTTTTAAACAGACATATTTGACCCATAGATGGGACCCGAACAAGTACTAACAGTCTAGGTCAGAGTGCACCTGGGAGTGATGGCAATGAAGGGGTACTCCACAATACTCAGATCTCCAGAACCGGAGCCTCACAATCAGATACAGTTTAGTGCTATACTCAGGTCACCCCCGCCCCATTTCGGAGGGTTCTTACATCTCTGCAGGAGATACGGCTAGCGTATTCTACCCCCCCCCCAACAGGGTGGAGTTTTACCTATTTTTTTATAGATTTGAAAAAAGGTCATTTATTAAATAAATACCAATCTGGTACGATTTCGATTCTAAAAGCTGACTTCACTTAAGAAAAAATGAGTGACGCTTAAGGGACTTTTTTTATTGCACCAATTTACAACTTCCAAATGATTGATACTAAAATTGCTCTTGTAAACTGTATAGAATCCAGAATATAACTAGCAACCGAGGAAAGAGTAATTGATTAAAAAAAAAAGAAGAAGAAGAAGAAAAGGAGATCTAAATTCTTTCTTAGCAAATATTATGCATACCAGCGGAAGTAACGCCAGGTAAAAGGTTGTGGTAACCTGAACTCTACCACTGATAATTCACAATTAATATAAAGAAATAGATCAGATCTTATCCACTCTACTACTTTGGCAACGCCATCTTGCGATCATTAGCATAAATTCTTTGGCAGATGCAGGAGGTAATTCCATAGTATATATAAAATCTTTGTATTTTCATTTTTATATTACTTTCTTTCTGCTTTTTTAAAAGTACTTTCTTCGTTTAGTTCTTTTCTTTTGCTTTGTTTTGCATCATTTTGTTTTTCAATTATTAAAATTCTTTCCTTTTTTCAACTTTTCTCTTCTTTTTTTTTCATTTCTTCTCTTTTTAATAAACTTTTAACAATCTTACTTTCATGTTTGTTCCCCAAAATTATCTCATATCGCTGTTTCTATGTCTATCTGTATTTGTATGCACGCGTAGACAAACATTAATCAAAAGATTCTTTCTTTTCTTCTTTGATCTCGGGTTTTTGCTTCAGCTCCACGATTATTTCCAGGTTTTTTTTTCGGAATTTCTTTAATCCATCGGAATTTCTTTTTCTTTCTTTTTACTTTATTTTCACCCCTCTTCTTCCTCCCCACCATCTTTTATCATTTCACCCTCGTTTGCATTGCTGACACATTAAACATGGATAATATCCCAACTTTTTTACTGCTAATTCAAAACAGCATACTTTGTGTTTATTCGCAATATTCCATTTCTGTAAAAAGCAATCCATATTACATTACTTTTGCAGAACGTTAACTTCTGACTGATATCAGCTTATCGCTAATCTATTTGCATTTGCTTAATAGTGGACTCTTTAAAAAAAAAATAGTCATGCTTTCAGATTTTTTTAGTCTTCTGAAGAAAAAGCAGTGAATGTTGATTTTGTGGTAGTGGTGAGCTATGATTTTGATATATAAAGGTTGTCTTCGTATATTTGTAGTTTTTGTAACCACAACTCGCTACTAACATTTTTAGTTGCAATTTAACAAACCCGGACACTTTGTTGTTTAGGTATGTGTGTAGCATTATATATATTTGTGTAGATATATGTACACAAGCAATTCACAATTAATTAATCAAGAACAAGTTTTCTTTGCCTAAGCAAACTTAATAGAAGATAAATATAAAGATAGATACAATGAAGAGATTATACATAGCTGTAATTAGAGAAAATGATCTGATATGAGATAGTCTTTTGTGAAGATAAAGTTCTTGAAGCTGTTGGTCAAAGAAGAAAGTTAAAAACTTATGTATTCTCGTGTGCTGTGCGACACAAGGTTGCTAGGATGAGAAGCCCCTTGTTACAAGGACAGGAGATAAGCTGTTAGATTGTCGAGACTAGAAGTTAAAAAAGTGAAAAATAATTTTGACTTTGGCGCTTCTAGTTTTATTAGGCTACTTGGTACGCCATCTGGCGCCCAACGAGAGAAAAAGGATAAGTAAGGAATGTAACTCCTACAATCTAAATATATCTCTTATCAATCAACTAGATTATCAACGTAACGGGATTATTTATGTACAGATCTGCACTTCTACCTAGAACCAGAGTGTAGTATCTGTGCGTTTCTGGCCGAGATCAAACCTTTAATCTTGTTCCACTTCTTCAGTGTAGTGAGAGAACAGACCTACCTCATGCAACACGGTGTGATAGAGAACACGAGGTGAGTGGCGGGCGTGAAGGCTTGCCGTATTCTCGAAGGAAGCGGGCCAGGCTTTGCCTGGCATGTAGGACTGACCTAGAATCGAACCCGCGTCCTTCAGAATGCGAAAGGTTGACACATTGGCGCGGGCACCGGACTTGACATGCCACAGTCCCGTATATAAGCGCCAGGTGCCCGGATGATAGCTGCGAGCATTCCGGCGGCTGGGATTGGGTTGACAGTTCCGTGTGTGGGGCACAGACGTCCGGGTGATAAGGGGAAACGGTGTATAAGTAGAAGGCAACACCCAGAAGTGGCGTGACGGCAGTAACGAGTGTTGCGACATTAGCTGCTAAGGATTGTGACGACGACGACGACAAAGTCGGTGTTTTAGCCAGCGAGAAGGCGTTGGACTCCCTTTCAACAAAGACCTGTTGAGTTAAATATTTATTTTCCCCCCTCTATTCTTTTCCTTCTAGATATATTCAGTTGTGTAGTCGCTTTCGACGCGACAAAAACGGGTTAATTATTTTCTTGCTTATGCGATTTTCAAATTCTGTCTAAAAATTGCATAGGCGAAAAACTGACAGTTACCAAGCGCCGTTGATTTTATATCTACGCGACTCTAACTTAGATATATATGGCGTATAAGTGATATTCAACACTCTTTACTTGTAAATATATCAAACTATATATATATATATCGCGTAAAAATCATTGTTATTTTGGATTGTGTTAAATGATTGTGGGTCATGGTAATGTTGGGGGGAAAGCGATCAAGCCGAGGTCCGTTCTACATATATTCTCCCTTCTAATTACCCACTTCTAAACAAACACCGAACACTTGCTTAGAAACTGAAGTTTGTTACACAAATAAGAAGAAACAAGATGACTCTAAATTCTTGGCTTATATCCATCAAGTAAAAACCACAAAAGGGATGAGGTAAGTTTTGCTTCGAGCAACATTTCAATAGCAAGGTTGTTTTTTTTTACTCCCCCCCCCTCTCTCTCTCTCTCTCTCTCTCTCTCTCTCTCTCTCTCTCTCACACACACACACACACACTTCTTTCTTGATTACAAACTATCGCTCAGGAATTCGTAACTTTATCAGCTGAACAGGCGTCACAACTGCAGAACTCTTTGGGTTAATTGTCAGAAAATGCAGTACAAATATGTTGATTTTAGAAGCATGAGAACGGTACGAAATGAAGGAACGAATGGAATTTATTTCTGAGGGATGGACATTAAAATGTTTAAAACTTATTAAAAAATGCATTCAAAAGCGTCAATTACACTAAGGTTGTTTTAATGTGTACATAAAATTGTTTCAACTAAAATCTTAATTTCCTCAAATTCCCCGTCAATGGTGCTTACATTTTTTATTGATATAAACAACATGTCAAACCGTTTAGAGTTTATTTTGTGCCTAGATATTAGGGAATCGCGTTCAATGTACTTTCGTATTTTAGTGATACTGATAGCTTTTTAATCTAGTGCGTCCTGGGACGCACGGATTTGATTTGAATGAGTCCCCGGGAAATTTGATGGGTCCCAATTAAAGTTTCTTGATAAATTGCAGAGTTTTTTTTATCTATGAAGAACTAAAGACGTCTAACCCCTACCTTGGACCCCATACAGTATAATTCGTTTCCAAGAAAATATTGAAATATATTTACAGTTAGCTGGAAATGGTGAGGGAAGGAAAAAACACTGGGATGCATGGATACGATTTTTCTGCGTCCTTTTAGATTTTTCTGCGTCAGTGACACAGGATGCGTACCTATCAGCATTTCTGTATTTACATTTTTGTGTAGTTGTTTCTTAAGAGTTTTTTTTTAAACGCTCCTATCAAATACGAATAATTTATAGACACATCTATCTGACCCCTCGCAGGTAGAGCTTCACACAACAGTCCTAACCATAATACATCACTCAATAAGTCCCGGGCCTAACTAATAAAACAACAACTTTTAAGCAAAATTCGACTTTATTCATCAACATAGTCTCCTTCTAGGGTGATACACTGATTCCAACGCTTTTTTGTAAAACTATTTGTCTTTGGCCTCAAAATACTCCTCAGTTTCCGATATCACTTCTTCATTGCAGCCAAATCTCTTTCCCTGGAGCATTCTTTTGAGATCTGCAAACAGCCAGTAGTCGCTGGGGGCCAGATCTGTAGAATAGGGTGGGCACGGAAGCAATTCATGTAGTTTTGTCATCGTTGCGATTGACTTGTGACACGGTGCATTGTCTTGGTGAAAGAACACTTTTTCTTCATTTGTGGCCGTTTTTTTGTGATTTTTTCCTTCAAATGCACCAATAATGCTATATAATATTTGCTATTGATGGTTCTTCCTTTCTCAAGGTAATCGATGAAATACCTTGCGCATCACAAAATACGGAGGTCAAAACCTTGCCTGCTGATGTTTGCGTCTTTGGTCGGCTTTCACCTGCTGCTGTCCACTCAGCTGACTGCCGATTTGACTCCGGAGTCAAGTGGTGGATCTATGCTTCATCTATTGTCACATATTTATGCAAAAACTCCTTTGCAAACAACGCTCTGAATCGTAGACGCGTTCTTGTTTTTGATCGACTGTGAGTAAACCCGGCAGCCACTTTAAACACAGCTTTCTCATTGACAAATGTTCATGCAAAATGGTGAATACACTGCCTTCTGATATCTTCAACTCATCTGCTATCTCACGCAACTTCAATTTACGATCGGCCAAAACGAGTTTGTGGAGTCTTTTGTCTTTTCCGGACAACTGCCAGATTTGGGCGACCTGAGCGTTCAGCATCATTTGTGTACGACCGCGTTTAAAGTCAGCATACCACCCCTTAACCATTGTTTCCAATGGAGCAGAGCCCGAATAACACTTATCAAACCATTGCTTTGCTTGAGCAGTATTTTCCCATCAAAAAGCAATGCTTTATCAACACACGAAATTCAGATTTTTCCATTGTTTTGAAAATTTGCAACAGTAGCTTCACTTAAAAATCTGTAAACTAATAATCCGATTGGGTTCAAATTTTGACACGTGCCATTTGAAGGTTAGTACTTCATAAAAATCATATGGATTTTTATTAGTACCGCCATCTATATGTCAGGCCCGGGACTTATTGAGTGATGTGTTATAAACATGCAACACAGCGACTTCATAGGCGTCTTACCGACTGCAACAATTGAAGCGTTAAGACCCCTCTTAAATAGTCTTATTCTTTCACTGCTCCTCCGCGCCGGTACGCGCTGTCCGTATTGAGCCCTCACTTACAGTTCTCTTCGAACGTAAACTCGGGCAACACAAGAGACAATCCCCCGATCATATCTCGTGCAGCGTTATATTCACGCCTCGCGTGCCGCATGTAGACCATTCATTATGCCTCTACCTGCAAGCGGCCCTTTCACTTCACTCGTGCTACAAGGAATAACATCAGTTCACTCCACTCGTACAACCCAGAAGAACACTCGTTCACCCAACAAATACAACGTCGCCAAAAGAACTGCTACAAGCCACGCTCAAAGGTCGACTTTCCGACCATAGCAGCATGAAGCATATACACCGATGCTCTGAGTGCCAAACTTCCAATTCTTTCTGTTTGCTGTGCAACTTTAACAGCCAACCAAACAGAACCATTCACCGAATGAACTTTTAGGCGATGAATTGGTTGTTCTATAGATTATGAATGTACCTTTCATTGTCTGTTAAAACCGTGTTTGTTTGCCATTCCTTTTTTATCATTACACCACGAACAATGAGTGATACAGCGTTGTCTTCATCAGGGCATCCCTCTCTTCTCCACTGACTTTATCTCCTTCTTTGTATTACCATTCACGAATATAACACTAAACTTAATCAACAAGTCAATATATTCACTAGACAGATGAAAGTCATTTTAAAAATGAATTTATTATCATAGTTTCCATTATACGTGACAAGATTATTCACCTATAGATTGGTATATAGGTTTGTCTAGTGATTCAGAATGGTCACAGCCTAGACAGACGGTCGGAGAGGTACCATCTGATCAATCGGTTGGTCATGTCAAGCCTTAAATTTATATGATTGTCCCGACCCTATGCCCTTATGGCAAGCCCCAACCCTTTTTATCATATATGTGCTAGAAGGCAGTGGCTGAGGGTCTTAGTGTCCTTAGTATGACGTTAAACTCCATCTCATGGTGAAGTTCTAATTCTGGAGGTCTGGAGAATGTAGAGTACTATTACTCCTTAGTCAACTCTGACCCGGAGTGGTAGTATCTGTTAGAGTTCCATCTATGGGTTGAATAGAAGAAAATGGTGAGTTTAACATTTTTTTTTAAGATTGAGTTAAAAAAAACGTTGAATACCCATCAAGCATAAATAGAACAAAACGTCTTCGGCATAAAATAACCCAACAAGGGTTGAAATGCCGTAAAATCCAATAAAACCAAACCAAGATGGTCGCATCAATTATGTTGGCAAGTTGAGAACGAGATTATTTTTTACGAAAAAAAACGTTTAAAAAAAAACCCTCCACTTTTTAACTATTAACTGTAGCTCAAGTAATGTCTCATGGTATCATTATGACGAAAATTTTCTGAATTTTCAGTTTAGGAAACAAGAAAAAGTTACATAGTGCTAGGTTGAGTATGGAGACTGCTGTACTTACGATAACCTGCGTTTTACAAAAAAGAATATCGACATTGGCTTTATAATGAAAAAAAGTAGCATTAGTTTGTCTAGACTACAGTCTAGACGTATAGATATAATCACTTTATTACATATGTTGCCCAGCTGTGCACAGACCTTTAATTTAAGTTCCAATTTAAAACAATTAAAGCCTCAGTCTCGATACTTTTTGAAAACACACACTCACACACAGAGACATGCACACACACATGTATATCTAAGCGATATGTACATCTAGGCGATATAAGATTTTAACCGACCCCCAAACTATTCTCCTTTTCTTACGTGTGTGTGTACGTGTATATTTAAAAATCTACTTATACATAAAAATACAATGTGACTATATATACACATGTATATGCATATAGATATATGTATATATAGTCACACTGTATTTTTATATATAAGTCGATTTTTAAGATACACATGTACACACACACGTGTGTGTGTGTGTGTGTGTGTGTGTGTGTGTGTGTAAACAGTCATAAGCAAAGGAAAATGGTCTGGGGGTCGGTTAAAATCTGATATCGCTTAGATGTTCCTAAAATATTTTGATCTATTTTTGTCAAGGACAAATCCACTATATTAAGATTGGGCAGGTGCGTGATTGATTTCGTAATGACAGATTCTTAACCCTTGACCTCAAAATCATCTGCCGCGGTGGCAATGGGGTAGATTTTTTCCTTTGGTCATTTTTCCCCCTAAACACGTGTACAAAAAATGATTGAACTAAACTTCGACATTTTGTATGAAAGAAAAGGATTCCTTGTAATTTTCGAAATTACCTGCCACGTATTCCTGCCAATAGCGTTCAATCATAATACGTAAAAAAGCAATGCATATATAATTCATTCTTTCTTTTCTTCTTTCTTTGGTTCTTTCATTCCTTTCTTCTTTTTATGTATCTTTCTTTGAAAAATATCTTAATTCCCAACCCCATGCTGAATATGATGACTCTCTTAACTGTACAGATATATACAAAACAAATGTTACGAGCATGGGTGCCTTGCATGGTTTAATGGTTAGCGCGCTTTGCATTATTCGTGAGTTTTTCACCGGCTGTTCAATACTTGTGTCCAAGGTTTGTGTTAAACTAGACTAAGCTTCGAAAATAACAGCATTTACAATCGTGATTCAAAGCAGATTAATTAAACAGTCATTGAAATAAATGTAATCTTAAATAAAAGGGAGATAACTCTGTATTTTATCATAACAACCTCTCATATGGAAAGTTAGTGAAATAGATCACTAATTAGGACTGAGCCTATTCTAGTAGTGACCATCCAAGCGGAGTTTAAGAGGTTTGAATTCAGAGTTTTCCTTCTCCTAGACTGGTTGCCAAACCAAGATTAAAGAGCCCAGTCTGCCCTAAGATTTACCCGTAGCTGGAGGGAGAGAAGTTAGATTCATACCTTTTCCAAGGGTATGAGTGCTATGTGAACAGTAGCTTCGTTCAGGATTTGAACTTGGGTTGACGAGTCCATTTCCTACGACTCTAACCATTGCACCACGCACCCTCAACTCATGCATTTATTTTGCACATATTTCATTGAATTTCATTGTATTTGAGTTACAGCTTGCTTGCTATCCTTGTCTGCCAATTCCACGATAATTGGGTTTCTACAGCATGGTAGTACATTTGTCCACAGATTTGAATTCAGGGTTTTCCTTCTCCTAAACTGGTTGTCTAACCAAGGTTAAAGAGACCAGCTGCCCTACTATTTACCCATAGCTGGAGGGAGAGTAGTTGGATGCATACCTTTCCCAAGGATATTAGCGCTTTGCTCGACATGATTTTCAGCATCCAAAAACTGGAATTCAATAAGAATTACATGCAACAGTGACAAACTTGTGACTTACAGTCAAGTCACGCTGAAAGCACCGGTTCCCACTATGTCACCAAATTTAAGCAGCGCACGTTCAATTCTGAGATGGGTGGGCTTTTAGTAACAGCAAATACAATTAGTAAATTACAACCGTCAACACGGATAAAATTTCATCGTTAATTAGGGATTTGAAGAGGCTCAAATCTAAATGATTGTTGGAATGGTTGATTTTTTGAAAAATCCTGATCATACATTGTTTCTCTAAGTGCTCGTAACGTAACGGTTATCTTCGGAAAAATGGACTCAGCGATCGGAGTTCAAATTCTCGACGAGTCTGTTTGGATTTCACATAGTGCAAATACCGTTGAGAAAGATACGAATTCAATATTCTCCACAAGCTATTGGTAAATAGAAGGGCAGACTGTGTTCTTTAATCTTGGTATGATAAAACTCTGAATTATTCGTATTCAACAGAACCAAATGCAAAATAACAAACCTCTTGAAAAACAGCTACACAAAAATGTAAATATGAACATACAATGAACGCGATTCCTAACCTCTAGGCATGAAATAAACGTAGACAGAATCAATCAGTGTATAATAATAATTCTGACAAAACTGACTATCTATTAGAATTTTTTTATTAATATTTTCTTATTATTGATTGATTAAGCACCATTTTGTATATCCGAATAAAATGCTAAATATTGCGTCTTACATTCAATGTTTTAAATAAATCTTTAAGTACTTGTCTGTCAAAGGTGTGTTTATTGTTAGTTGGTTTATTGATTTTATGGGGTTATGTCATGCCTAACGGTTAGAAGTAATATATGTTGTGTATTTATATTTATACTTTTTAGTAATTGGTTTTAACAATGTGTTGGCATCATTGGGGATCATGTTGTATGGTATTGATTAAGTTTATGTCTACATTCTATGGTATAATTTTATTTCCCTCAAAAAGGATAGAATGTCCTCCATGTTGACATTTTCAAATAGATCTTTCTATTGTTTGCATTAAAATAACAGTTTCTGATGTGAGCAAAAAACTGCATTTCATGAATATGTGTTTAACAGTCAAAGGTGTTTGACATGTTTCACATTGTGGTTGTTGTTCTTGTTTGAGTATATAGGAGTGCGTTAGTCTTGTGCGTTAGGTGTGTTTATTATAGATGTCAATTTGGATGGTCTCAATTCTTCCTCTGATTTCCAGTTCTTCTAATCTGTTTTCTAAACTTTTGAGGACCGTACCAAGTGCACCAATTACAACTGATATCACTTTCACCCTCATATTCCACAGTTTCTTCAATTCTCTGGCAAGGTCTAGGTATTTGTCTATCTTTTGTTTTCTTTCATCTTTAACCTGTGATCTGCTGGAACTGCAAAATCTACCAGTTGACAAGTTCTCTTATTCTTGTTAATCAATACTTGCTGTCACTCAACCTCAACCGACTAAGGCAGGTGTGAAAAACTTTCCTGAAGCGAAATAATAATAATAATAATAATAATAATAAATTTAGGTTTGTTCTCGTGTAATCAAATCGCTGCTCTCTTGTCACTTTACGAACATCAAAATGTTAATTATCGTAAATTTATTGCAAAAACAGTAAATTGAATTAACTTTATCTGACCACTAATTAATCACTTTTCTCAATACTTGAAGTAATTATCAAGCAGTTATTGGATAAGCATTTTTACCCAACATATTCGTAGACTGTTAAACTAAATGGTGGGAATGATTGATCTGACTTCTGGTGAGACGCAGAAAGAACATAGCTAGGATTTACTCTACAAAGAGACCAGTACCTCCCTGCACCTATACTCCAGTCTCCATACAGTAAAGTTTCAAAGCAGATTAAATGACACCCTATAAACAACAAAGGTGAATGGCAACAATTCGAAAATATTGTATACCGGGTGCTTCAGATAACAACCAAAGGTCGTACCGACAAGCAATGGCAGGATATGACATTATCATTGTTAGAGTGTTTCACAAATTAAAGAAAAAAAACTTTTTGGGACAAAAAAACAAAAAAACAGTGGCATCAGGAATTGAGGAGTCAATAAAGAAGAGCTGCAAATGAGCATGTCACTTCGGAGAGGAGAATGGCAACGAAGACGAAGGAAAAAAAAGGGTAAAGAAGTAGACACCATTTATCGCACGCTCTTTAGACTTTACTAAGAAGCACTTTCGAGATAAACGAAACTGTCACATTGAGCGCTTAGTCAACATCTCTCTTCACAACACTTTGTGATCCAGTAACAGATCAAGAGTTCGGCCTCAACAAAGCACCCCCAACAACTAAATTCGAAATGAGGGAACCAAGCTGTCCGTGACTTCTCTAGCAACTTTGTCATATTGGCGGGGCTTAGAATATGTTGACTGTATCCTCTACTTAGGGATAAGCCCTCCCCCCAAAAAAAAACGGGCATCCTGAGTATGACACTTAACTATATCTGATGGTGAGGCTCCAGTTCTGGAGATCTCAGGAATCTGAAGTACCCCTTCATTACTTTATTCCCTGGTCCACTCTGCCACCACAGAGCGGTAGTACCTGTTAGGGTCCCATTTATGAGTCAAATCGATCAGTTGAAAAAATGTTCAAATTCGATAAGACCATGTGCAAAAATTCCTCTTAAGAAACAACTACACAAAATATTTCAATAGGAATCTACACTGAACGTAACCTGAAGGCATAAAATAACCCTAATACAGATTGACATGCCGTTAAAGTCCATCAATTGATTTATTAATCGTCCATCAACTGTGGAACATTTTAAGAGTCACCTAGTGGAGAGGAAATGTCTTCAACAAATGTAAGTGTGCAGATGGGAGGAGGAAGAGGAGGAGGCTAGAGAAGTTGGTCAGTTCAAAATAATTTGAATTTTCTGTACAGAGAGTAGAATATTTTCAAAAATATTTCCCGACTCTTAACAAGTTTCCAATTAAAGAATAATTATATAGATATGTCGATGTGATCATAAAGAAAAAAAAATAGAAGAGAAGCGACCTGGTTGTTCTGTAGTTGGAGCTTGGTAATGTCCATGGTTCCTTACACTAGCCTTACACTAGCTGTTTGAAGAAGCGGTTTGAAAATACCATGTCCCCAGCAAGATTAACGACCTCATTTTTTTTATTACTACAACAATTTTCAGAGTAGAGTAATTTCAGGATCAATAACATTATGGTGTCATAGAGAAGAAGCTGTACCATCTCAGTCATTCACTTTTCTCTCGCCATAAAATCTGTGGGGTACCGGAGACCTTTGTCGAACTTTGGTGTACGAAAACTATCAATGTATGACCTGTTACAACACCATCAATCTCTGGTGTTAGGTGGATCCTACAGGGATTTAAGGAGCTCCTCATATGAGTAATAATGAGCTTGGGACCGTCAAAGCCAAAACCCCGTTTGTTAAAGAAAGGAAAAGTAGGGGATAAGTTCCGATATACAATTTCAGAATCTATCATTCAATCAGAAAAGTCAGTCAAGGTCTTGGAGAAATTCTTCTATTGCAGCCTGAATCTGTCACCCTCAAATTTGAGAATCCAATGTCTGGCTTTCTAGGATCAAATGTCTGGATTGCCCCGGTCGTTACAAAATTCGGATAATCAGCCACCTCATTGTCCAGGGTTTTATGTCCTAATATATGCTGATAATATATCAACGGTGAAAACTCTTGAAACAACAACCTGCAAAGATGTTTTGGCTTGCTAAAGAGCTTAAGCAGTGCTGCACTGTACAGGACCACTAACACCCTTCAGTTTCCCGTTAGTAACATTAGAAGTCTTGCTGAGGAGGTCATGCAGTACTGGCGACACCAAAGTAGCACCTGCTGGTACTGAGGTCTGTACTGACAAAAGATGGGGGGGTGCCAGTGGATTGCAAATGGCAGAGTTTAAAGCAGAAAGGTATTGTGATGATAGTGACTATTTGGACGAAGGGGTTTGGGTTACTTTTCTTTTCAGACAGCAAGAAGCCAGAGAGAGAGAGAGAGAGAGAGAGAGAGAGAGAGAGAGAGAGAGAGAGAGAGAGAGAGAGAGAGAGAGTCGTAATTATTTTGTGAGACTAACTTCTTAACCATTGCACCATGACAACATTCTCATGTGATATTTGTCAATAAAAACACCTTGTTCATTTTTATCATAAAAATTATGTATCTTCTTTTTTATTCGACATACAAAATAAAAATGCAAAGTGAATTTTGGGTTTGGTTTAGTTTCTTTGCTTAATGGCATATTAATCTTCGAGTGTTATCTAATGACAAAGCCATCCTTGTAGAATAATAGTAGTTGTACTTTTTAATCCATAGCTGGGGGATGAGAGGTTCATACCTTTCCCAAGGGAATTAATCCGTTAATAAACGTAATAGCACTACTGGAAGATGAACTCGCTCACTACGATCTCGCAGTCCAACACATTTTGCCACTACGCCACGGGAACTCTCTCGTGAATTTTTGGTACGTGCACCTTTTTAATTCCCACCCCTGAACTTTTCAACCTAACTACATTCAAAAGTAAGTAAAGGCTTATTGTTGGTATCAGCCGGACAGCGAGGGGGTCTATCCACTTTTCGCTAGCGCTAGACTAGGTGTCCGAGGTGGAGCGCCACACTTTACCGCACAGATCCAAGCTATGCTACTCATACGATGAGCTGACGAGGGCCGGTATTGAACCCAGAACCTTATGGATTGAGCCGAATGCTATACCGACTGAGCTCTTTTTGAAATATTTTCTAAGCAGAATACAATTTCAAAATTAATTATATATTGCAGTCATTTGTCAGCACGGGTAAACAAGTCATGTAGAAATTATCACACACACACAAACACACACACACACACACACACACACACACACTCGCGCGCACACACACAAACACACATACCCCCCCACACACACACACATACGCTCATTTAAAAAAAGGGTCAATATAAATAGGAATCAATAGAAATAATAGCAGGCAAGTGAAATTTTCTTTTTTTTTAAAATTATATCCATTGTTATGATGTCAACCATAGAGACGGTGACAGCTGATCACATTGTTCAATTTGTGACACAGAAAGTTACAATGCGTGACATGAAATAAGACAATTTGAGTTCCTCATGGTAACAGCTGGTGTTACACAGTTTAATGAATAAAAGTTGAAAGTAAATATAACACACACACACACACACACACACACACACACACACACACACAATAATTCTTGGGTTTATTTGCAAAAGGTTATAGACCAACACATTTATAAAAATGCAAGTGTGCATGCCTTATAGACATGTGCATATACCTGGTCATCGCTTATCGACCACCTCATTTACCGCCCACTCACACATACAACCGGTATTGTATGCCTTCTAAAAATGTAGAAATAGTGTGTGTGTGTGTGTGTGTGTGTGTGTGTGAGAGAGAGAGAGAGAGAGAGAGAGAGAGAGAGAGAGAGAGAGAGAGAGAGAGTATATCACTACGAGGCTGTACATGAGAATATGAAAAGTACTACACATTAATTGTTTTTCTGATTCATTTCATTATGGCTTTCAATAAGGGTGGTAGACAGTTTAAATCTCATAGTATAACAATTTGATACCATAGTTACCTTCTATATAAGAAACAGTTAAATATACCTCAGCAGATGCAGGGTGTCCCATCGTGGTGTTTTGGTTTGCAATCAAGTCTCGCAAGTCCATTACTACTGAATAGAAAGTTCGATCCTTGTGAATGTTCAATACTTGTGACCTTGTGTCATATACAACCCGTGGCGAACGGTTGGGTAAATACCTACAATAGTTACCTTTCTATGATAACATAAAAACATCCATTCCAAAAGGATGTTCATGGTTTCTCAGAAAGAACAGCAGTAAGTAGATTTAGGAGAGTAAGGAGTTACACAGGTCTAGGCCCACCCTCTCGACACCTCCTCTGTGTGTTTTAGGACAATTTATGGAGAATCAATCATAGTGAATGGTCTGACCAAGATTCATTGCAAGGAATACCCTTCTCACAGTTCATGGAATACATAGGCACCTGGTCATTGATCCTACAAGAGAATTCATCCACCTTTTAATAGGTTTTATTTTTTTTACCCTGCTATATGTCTAACCACCTTCATTAAGTAAGTCTGGAGGAGAAACTAGTTTAGTTGACGACTACACAACCATTACATTGTACTAGTTCCACCATTTAAGAAACCTGACAGAAATACTTTCTATGCCCTTATCTGTTATTGTTTAGCTACCAATTCACTGAACTACCTAATCGAGTTGTGATAGTACCATTGAACCAAATGTAACAATAGCTGAACAATTCACTCATCTAGCCAGACACCAGTCAGTGGTCAAATTGACTATTATCCGTTGTAACTTTACGTCGAATCGAAGATCACCGGTCACAATTAAAATAAATGTAGACCATTCAAGAACAATGATGAAAAACATTAGGTTATAATTATAGCAACGATAAAAGTGTTTATTCTGGATTCGGGTTTACAGGCTGAGTTAACATAATTCTAAACCACAATAAGTTTTCGATGTCGGACACTGTAGTAGTAAGATTTTTAATTTCTTTCAGTTCAATAAAGTTGGATTGATTGATTGATTTCAACGGCATGTCAACTTGTAATCCCAGAGGTTAGGGAATCGCATTCATTATACGTTCATATTTACATTTTTTTAGATGTTAATCTTTAAGATTTCTTTTTTTTTTTTGGTTATTTTATTTTATTTTATTTATTTATTTTTTTTTTTTGCTTACGGTCCTGTCGTGTACGAATGATTTGTAAACACACTTATTTGACTCTAACGGGTAATAGAATCCGGGTCAGAATGAACCTGAGAGTAATGGCAACTCCACACTCCCCAGTTTTCCAGAAGTAAAGCCTCACCATCAGATGCAGTTTAGTGTCATACTCAGGGCACCCCTTTTTTTGGAGTGGGTGAGGGTCTTACCCCTCTGTAAGAGACACAGCATATTCAAAGCTCCACCGACTGGGTGAAATAAAGTTGGGGTCTCAACGGTGGCAATAATGAGTAGTACATATTAAATTGTCGGGTCCGGATTGGTTCGGTCAATAAACTCTTTTTGTACGATATTTTAGAGTTCAATTCACTCTGTTTTCTCGAAGACTCCCTCGTCAGATCTAAGTCGTTAAGGACTTAACCGGGCACAAATTCACTGGTCTGAGTTTCAACAACGACTCAAATCATTTCACAACTGCCTCTTGAACTGCTAACTCCATTTGGAACTGGTTTTATGGAGTTTGCTTTCTTTTCCGTGGATCTCCTTTGATAATTCCAAGCCTGGCATTCCAATTGGTCCGATTCCTCTCCTAAAACCATTTAAGTTTCCAAATTTATTACGCTAAAGAAAAATACTATTTATAACAAAAAGTAAACATTAAAACATATGAGATCACATAATTCATTACATTCTATTTTATTATGTTTTTATATAATAGAGTGCTGTTTTTCTTATTTAAAATAATGTAACAAAAAAATAGGGTGTTTTGGAGGGGGGAGCTGGAAGGGATTAATGGCATTTCAGTTTATTTCAATGGATAAAATTGATTTGATATACGAATAAATTGAGTTACGAGCAGAACGAATTAAACTCATAAATCAAGTTATCACTGTACTTACTTATTGGGTCTGAGAACACTCGAAATTTTCCCTCAATAAATTAAGCGTAATTTCTTTTTCGTTTTACACTAATTCGGCTTGTGAAAGGTTTCATTGGAATATTCTACTTTTGATTTGCGGAGAAAACCTGTATATAAATGTGTGTGTGTGTGTGTGTGTGTGTGTGTGTGTGTGTGAATTTTGATTAAGATTCAGTGTATATCATATTCTCGTAACTTAAAATTGGTTAATGGGGCGACCATATAAACACAAACGCACTCGCACACACAAACAAACAAACGCACGCGTACATACGCAATGCACACATACACACACACACACGCACGTACACACACACACACACACACACATATATATATATATATATATATATATACGGCTGGTAACCTAGAAGCACTTGAAATTAAAACAAACATAAAACAAATATACACATATATTTGCACTTGTCAATATTACATATGGCATAAATCTGTCAATAAACGAATGCGTATGTCTACAGAGACAAAACTCTTTGTATGACTACATGCAGAAACACGCCTTTGAAATGATTACTTATAGATATTTGGGCACATATATTTCCATCCAATTGTCGGTTATCTGAATTAAGTCAATCTACTGGAGAGGTAAGGGAAAGGACAGAAATAAAAGCAACTCATTCACTTTACACGTCCTCACTCCCCTCCCCCTTTTATTTCCCAAATATATTTCTCTTTTATAAATCTTTTCGTGGAGAAAACCATGAATTTCCCCATCAACGTACGTATATATGTGCACGTACGTAAGTGACACTATACATATTTACCAGCTCCTTCGCATGTGTAGGATGCAACACAAAGTCAATTTCTGAAGCGGAGTTTAACAGGTTTTAATTTAGAGTTTTCTTTTTCCTAATCTGGTTGCCTAACAAAGTTTAAAGAGCTCAGTCTGCTCAACTATTTACCCATAGCTGGAGGGAGAATTCTTGGATACTAGCCTTTCCCAAAGGTATTAGCGCTATGTGAAGTGCAAACAGCTTCGTTCATAATTTGAACTCATCTCGCCGTGTCCATTTCCTAAGATGGCAACCATTACACCACACACCTCCACATAAAGGACACTATTAGCTCTCCCATTTTGAGATGCACACATCTATGTACAATAAGGTATACGCATGTAGGTACAAGCCTATTGGTATGAGTATGTATACGTTTAGACGTAGATGATAATTATGCTTGTGCATATATATGTGTGTATAGTATATGTATAACATCATTAAGTGGTAGCTAAACATTTGGGAGGTAAGCAATTTTTAAAAGATAGATAATAAAATAAAATTAAATAATTTTTCATTATTTCTGAGCGCGTTTTTTTTTTTTTTTAAGTGGAAAAATCCTGCATTTTTGCCAGAAGTTTGAAACTCATATATTCAGCAGAATTGTGGTAATATAATGCAGTTTAAGTCCAATAAGTTCGAGTAGTCAGTCGCTGTTAGACACAGAGTGAGAGAAGAACCGCTAGCCCTCGAGCTTGAGGTCCCCACCATCCGCTATAGATTGGGTCTGCTTGACTAAAGTTGAAAACTAAATGTTGGACACGTCGTATATATTCATTTACGTGAATATATACATATATTCAATAATAGACTAAGTGTGTCGAAAAAAAAAAAAGAATGGAACTTTAAAAAAAATATTTTTATAGTCAGAAGTGTAAGTGGCATATTGGTTATCGTCAAAGAAAAAGAAATCTGTGAAGAAAGTTCAAATTCCTAACGAAGTTATTTGTCTTTTACTTTGTGCCCCACTACACCAAGTTATGAATAGATAATAGAGAAGAATGGCTTCTGTGGCCTTAGTCAGGCAAGTTGCCTTGAAGAATGGAAAAAAGCTAAATTCAAATCAGCTGTGTCAGGTTCAATGACCCGTCAGTTGTAGACAATTGCTCCAAAAGTTACAGCATTTAACTTTTTTTTTTTTTGCGCAGGTTTTGATAAATAGCGTGATGTAGTGGCTCACGTGTTGGACTTCGACATCATAGTAAGCGAGTTCGAACCCCAGTTTCGGACTAATATCCTCGGAAAAGGCATAAACCCCCTAGGTATGGGTTAAATAGTACCACTACTGTTCTTCTACAAGGATGGGTTTGATATAAAATAATCCATGAAGGTTTATATGCCATTAAACAAACCGAAACCGAAACCGATAAATAATGCGATACTTTTCTCTGCTTTTCAAATCCTGCCTCTGCTGATACTGACAATTAGGAATTGATTTGTGAAAAAAAACTAGAGAATTCCGGGAAAATCCAACCGAACGATATTAGAAGAAATAAATTGGGAAGAATTTTTCTCTTGTATCAAACAAGTGAAGGAATTTGGTGGCAAGCGAATTTTTTATACTTCAATGAAAGAATAGAAAGATAAACATTCTTCTAAGAATTCATAATCAGGAAAGACAGAAAATCCTCTTATCTTTTGAAGCCTTCAGCATTCACGAATAGTTTGCTTTATTACATAGAGCTGCTTTACATTCATTCTTTCAGTTCTTTTCCATTTTTTAATAACATTTTTTCTCTTTTAAAACAAGGCATGCATACAACATTTTAAATATAATATAGGTTTTATTTTTTCTGAAATTATGTCATTATGAACACGTGATGATAGTGTTCAAAAATCATTCTGATTTCATTTCATGTTTACCTCACTTGAAACAATGAACTATTAAAGTTGATGATAGGGAATGTTATCATTACTATTAGAAATAAACAACCTTAACCAACTTTTCCGCCTAACGAACCGAGATTAAAATGTAATGGTTGAAAAAAAATAAGCAAAAAACAAATATGCTTTTGTGAGCCCCGCCCAGGGCAGCAGTCACGTTCATTGTCTGACGTGCTACTAGAAGAAGAATGCCGACGGGGCTGATCTATATTTGGTCTGTCCACTGGTACGGGGAAGGGTTTCCGTTTTAAAAACGACCTGCCTATAGTAAGATGGCAACGTAAGTAACCAAATTATCCCCCTTGTTTTGTTTTTTCACGGCCAGATGTATGGAGTACCCAGAGAGAGAGAGAGAGAGAGAGAGAGAGTTGTGTTCAATAATAAATTGGCAAAATCTCTTATTGATATGTAGTGTAGTTAGTTTTAAACAATTGCAAAAAAAACAAAACAAAAAAAAAACAACAAAAAAACCCCAAACAAACAAAAAAACGTCGGTACATCTAGTTTAATTGACGTGTGGTGACCCCGAGGTCGTTTGAGAACGTGGCTGTAATTGGACTAGAAATTCACGGGATCAGATGACACTAGCTAGTTAGGAAATAATTTACAACGCATCTTCAATCAGTAAGAGAACAGCAACGAAAACGAACGAGAATTTCCATCTCTGACTCCTCGTTAGTCACGAACGTAAAGAAATAAAGTAACTGCGCACATATAAAAATGAGTCTGAGTTTTTCTTCGTCCTGACACAGAAGCATTTAGAACAGTTGAGGTCGCGACAACATCAAACAAACGAGAATGATAAGATGGCGACCGAGCGACAGAGTGGTGACAGACATGAATACGCAAGAGATGGGCGATGTCCGAATAAGGTGTATGTAACAAGAGAACCTACAATGATTTACTAATTGAGTTTTCAAACTATTATATACCACGTGAGGTGTTCAATCTTTTCCTTAGTGAGAACAGTCTGGCTCCCAGGTATTCCAATCCTCTGGTTCGATGTTCCCCATTGAACTAAAAGAGAGTGTCGGAGTATTCTAATGGCTACAGGTCACTCACGTGTTACTTTGCCCACATGTATACACGTAGCCCATCTCGTTAAAAAATACATATGTCGAACCTGCCATTAGATATCAGTCATTACTTCTGCTAACAAAACTCGTATATTTTGAACTCTACACCTGTATCTTCATAATATGATAATATTATTTATTCTGGTTTTCAGTTTTAATTAAATTACAAATTACGAAATGACTAATCTGATTAAAATGATTACATTCAAGTAGAAAACAGTCTAAAATTTTAAAAAAATGTGCGACAGTCAACAGATGAATTAGAGAACTTTCATTTTCTTAACTGACCACACCGGGAATATTTCTTTATCTTGATATATTCTAAACTTTGATGGCTTCTAATTTCTTACAGTACCTGCTATTTCTAAATGGTAATATAAGCACTGTGTAGGATCCTAACGGTGAGGCTTAGAATACTCCCAAGTTCGCTCTGACCCGGAATGGTAGTACTTGTTATGGTCATATCTATGGGTCAAAAAGGCCCGTTTAAAAATAATTCGTAGAACCGTGTGCAAAAAAAACAAAAAAAAACAAAAAAAAACAACAACACAAAAATGGAAATATGAACATAGAATGAACGCGATTCCCTGACATCTAGGCATAAAATAAACCTAGACTGGTTGATATGCTGTTAAAATTACTCAATCTATCTGCACAGGCTTAACTTCTATGATCTAACAGCGACCGGTGCCTAAAGCTTGACTTGACTGTAAGTTTATTTACTAGGCTTATGAAGTGGGAGAGGGCGTTCTTATTATCACTTGACTTATTTCACATTCTACAACAATAATTTTCCTACACGTGACTTGAATCAGAACCAATATAACACATTGTCATGTATTCATTGTATATTGTCAATAAAGGTGTCAAAACTAATGTGTAGGATTAACTCCCTCGCTTGCAACACTCTTCTAACGACCGGTAAGACATTTACATTTCGTTACCATAGCAACATCAAAATATACAATAAAAGGCGGGAAGAGCTCACTATTTTCACAGAATAGTCTGTCGTGTTCTTCTAGGACAGGGACGTCTCTCGCCAATGGACCTCGTGGCGCATTGAACACGACACTAGAAAATAGTACAGAGTATATAATGCCGTAAGCTTACTTTCATACATACAGGCATTATACACAACCAACAACTTAAGGAATTTTTATCAAATATGTAAGTCTCTCACAAACGTTCATACCTTTCATTAATTTCTAACACACGTAATAGACATAAAATATATTTCTATATACACACTCTTATCCATTTTCTTTGTGTCATTTCTTGGTGTAACCTCTTTTCTATTTAATTTGTTCCAGTAATAAAACTTGTTCAGTAGCACGAATCGTTTTCACATTATTAAAATGATAACAACAATAAACCAATTCAAAATCTTCTACATACAACTATTATTGGTCTCTTTCCACAAATAGAGACCACACCTTACAAACGTTAGGCCTACTGATATAGAACGGTGATTATATCCTAAGGATTTTCTTAGGATTTTAGTTGGGGTGTGGAACAAGAATCAGTTTAATGACTGATAGATTAAAAATACATGAGTGAATATGGACGTTCTTAGGCGTTCAAAAGTAGAACTGGCACCGGTGTCCGATGATCATCTGCTCCACCACTCCCTGGATGAACATGTCAGTTAACCTTTCAAGATCAGGCTTTCTTATCGAGGATGAAGAATCATCCAGTGGGTGGTATTATATTATAAATGGCATAGAGTGTAGCACCTTCTCAAGTGGCAGCCTATTCTATGGCAGAGTTGTAAATAAAATATATCCTGAATATGTCCTTTTGCGATTCTTCCTTCTGGAATAGTGAATGAGGACGTCGATGTTCACTGGATAGGGAAGACAATTTATATATAGAGAGAGAGTATTTCATGACTAAGTAGTATTCGAAGCAACAGGGATATAAAAATACCTTTGGCCAACTTGACAAGTCGAATATTAAGGAATTTTTTCTCAAATATATAAGTCTCTCACAAACCTTCATACATTACATTATTGAACTTTCATAGTATCAGTTGCGTTCTCCCTATTTCTTTCTTTCTTTATTTTTCCTTCTTCTGTTCGTTTTGGTTCCCCCATACGTACCAGACATAAAAGACTTTTCTATAGACACATTTTCATCCATATGTCTGCAATAAAGGCACCTGTAGAATCAACATATAATACTGACCTTCACAAGAAGATTTCAACTTGCGTCCAGTTGACAGACTAAACCTTACCAAATAACATACCCTGTACTAACTCTCATAGTAGTCATGTGTTGGGTATATATTGATCAAAGTATCCACACCAAATCCAGCAGTCAAATCAGAACCCAGAGAGTAGACATGGCCAAGGTGTATAATGGAATATCCCGGCCTGCTATATAAAGCACCAACTAACTTACATGTGATACAGCTGAATACTGATCTGTGTATCCAACTAAATCATACAGGACTTTTAAGTGAAGATACTGTTTGAATAGCAGAAACAATGACGTCTCCTTTGCAGGTGGTAGCGAGCAGGAAAGTAAAAAGCAAAAGATCTTAGGTAGCATAGAGAAGTGCAAACTTAGAGGCTTAGTGTTACGTAGTTTAGCTCAGCCGGTAGAGCATCCACCATAAGGTTCCGTGTTCGATACCAGCCCTCACCAACTCAGCGCATGGATAGCACAGCTTTGATCAGTGCGGTAAAGTGAGAGCTGACGGTAGGTGTGACGTTCCACCTTAGACACAAAAACAATCTCCCATATCTAGCGCTACCGAAAATGGGATAGACTCCCTCGCTGTCTGGCTGATACCGACAATAGGCCACTCCAACGACTTTACTTTAGCCGTATTCTCAATATGAGGAAAACTTGATGGTTGGTTGGTTGGTTGATTGATTTTGTAACATACCAACCCATGTTAGTTTATTTAATGTCGAAGTCAGCAGTTATAAGGCATCAAGTATTTAATAATTTGAATCATTTGTAAACAATTTTAGCTACAAATAATTATTTTTAATACTAATGATTTATATACAATTTTATGATTTAAAATAACTATTCCTATTTAATAATATCAATCATTTGTTTTAACACGGTTATATGGTTATAAGTATTCATATCTAATACGAATAATTTGACCACAGTTATATGGTTTCAAGTATTCTTATCTAATTCTAATAATTTTAAAACCTCAATTTGACCCATAGATGGGATCCCAACATGTACTACCCCTCCGGTATGTGGGCGTAGAAGCAATGGTAACAGAAGAATACTCCACACTCAGTGGAGGAGGAGGGGGGCAGTGAACAGAATATATGAGACTTATTAATTACTGATACTTCATGGCGAGACTGTCCAGACGAATATTTACGTGACCTTTCTGGGTAAGAATAATCGATATTGACGTGGAACTGGGCTGTCATTTTTGCGTTGCACAATCTTGAATGGGGATCCCATGGCGTAGTTGTTAATGTGCTGGACTGTGAGATCGTAGTAAGCGAGTTCGAACTCCAGTCGACCTATTATGTTAATTTTCGGACTAATACCTTTGGGAATGGTATGAACCCTCTCATCCCCCCACCTATGGGTTAGATAGTACCACTACTGTTCTTCTACAAGGATAGCTTTTGAGTTAAATGACACACGAAGATCTATATGCCATTAAACAAAGAAAGTATTAAACAATGAAACAATCTAGAAGAACTTTCATAGTATCAGTTGCGTTCTCCCTATTTCTTTCTTTCTTTATTTTTCCTTCTTCTGTTCGTTTTGGTTCATCGTATTCTCATTTTAATTGTTTGGTTTTGTTTAAAAG
This sequence comes from Doryteuthis pealeii, assembly GCA_023376005.1. NCBI lineage: Eukaryota > Metazoa > Mollusca > Cephalopoda > Myopsida > Loliginidae > Doryteuthis > Doryteuthis pealeii. Next base: position 23,532,937 of record CM042141.1, on the reverse strand, counting down.
CATATAAACTCTGTGGGTTATTTTATACCGAAGATGTTTTGTCATATTCATTCTTGTAGGGTATTCAAATTCATTTTTTTAATCAATTTTTTAACTACGTTTTTGAAAATTCATTTTTTATCTATTTAATATATCCACATGACAATAACAGGTACTACTACTCCGGGTCAGAGTGAACCTGGGAGTATTAGCGTTGAGGGGATACTCCACACTCGCTAGAGCTCCAGTTACAGTTTAGTGTCATACCCATTTTATTTGTGATTTATCATTTAAGGAAACATCCCACAATATAACATCAGTTTGATTCACCCCACCCCCTTTGTTTTTTTGTTTTTTGCCATAATAAAAATGATGGATTCTTAAAAACCGTTTCTTTTCGTTCAGACGTTGGACTTGTATAATGTGTCATCATTATTTGCACTACGTCTTTCCGCTGATCACTTAAACAGTGAACAAGATTAAAAGCAGCAAGACGAAACCACATGACGTCATAATGAATTTCCGCAAAGCTTACAAATGATTTTTATACCCGATCAATTTTCCAGGGAGTGAAACTTGATCAAATAAATAGCTAACAATAGTTTGTATCTGAAACCATTTCTGTTTAGAATATTCATGAGAAAAATTGCAATCTACTTTTTATCAATTTCCCTACGTGGACGTGAAATTCTATCGTGTCTATATCAATAATTGTAAATAATTTGTTTGTCTGTCCTCTGTAGACTACCAAACAAACGTAAATATACAAAATCTAACTCATTCTTTTTTTTTTCTTCATAGGTTGGTTGGTTATTTTGTTTACGGCATATCAACCCTTTTCGGGTCATTAATACCGAATCAAGTCTTTTTGCTTGAAGGTCACCCATCTAAGTATTAAAACAGGCTCATCGTTCTTAACTTCGGTGATCTAACGGGAATCGGTGCTTTCAACGTGACCTGACCGTAAGCCGTTTCTTCTTGGGGAAATTGAAGTTCTTATCGATAGGAGGTCTTTAACAATATACAATAATCAGCGGGAAGCTATATTGTTGCAAGGCTCTTTAACCTTGGTGGACAAGAAAGACAATTCTGGATGCAAAAACAGGGCTGAAGTCTCTAAAACAGATTGACAACTGATGTGTCGGCTCTTGATCTTCTCTTGAATAACAAAAGGGAAACTGTATGAGTAACTGCCGGTCAGCCCTACAAGATCTCCTAGGATTACATCCAGATTCAAATGCGAATCTCACCAGACTGACAAATACCACCACAACACGACTTACCGAGTATGTATGAAATCTTTGGCTGATGAGTTTGATCCTCACTAGGTGTGCTGCAAATTTATATTTATTTACATTCACACTGTGTTCTCATCTGGCTTGTTGTGTGAATCAACGTTTCGGTCGCTGAACTCTCCGATTTTTCTGGTATCTTTTGTCGTAGTTGGTATTTAGGTAATTTCGAACCGAACCCTTTTTCCAATCCACTAAAATAGACTGTTCCCATTTTGCTGTCTATGCCAAGAGATATTTCTCATCACTTCGCATTCTTAATTATTTCGCCCTTATGTCACTTCTCTTTCCGCTGAACCTGGGCCCAGGGATTGAACTCACAACCTTCAAATAGATCCAAACAAGAAGGTCTTGACCAACGCTTTTATCCTTACGTACATGAAACAATCCATTTTTAAGATCCATGCAATGTTTGTATGACTCTTTAGACAGAACATGTACGATTTTCCAATCTTTTTTACAACAAAGGAGACCTGAAGAAGGTCGGAGGGTAAAGTGATTGAAACTTTGTAAGTATAACAATCAAGAAATGACAATAGTCCGAACTGTGGGCGAATAATTTAAATAATAATTCTTCATCTCATATTAATTTTCCATTTTTTATTAATTTGATTTGGTTCTTTGTTTAATGACATCAACATTTGTAGGTTCTTTAATTCAAAAGCCAGCCTTGTAGAAGAACAGTAGTGGTACTATTTAACTCCTAAATGAGTGGATGAGGATTTCATTGTTCAGTAGATAACAACTAGAACGACCAAGATGAAATAACTTAAGAAAAAATCAATTGTTATATTTATACATATTTACCCAACCCCTCCACATGAGTAGAATTTCTTAAGGTCAATTTCTTAAGTGGAGTTTAACAAGTTTGAATTCAAAGTTTTCCTTCTCCTAGGCTGGTTGCATATCCAAAGTCAAAGAGTCCAGTCTTCCCTACAATTTACCCATAGTTGGAGGGAGAATTTTTGGATGCATGCCTTTCCAAAAGGTATTAGTGCTGTATGAAATGCGAACTCGTCTCACCGTATCTATTTTCTACGGTGATAAATATTACACCACACGCCCCCACCCCATTGTATAATTTATAGATGATTTGTACTTTGTCTTAAATAATCATAAATGTTCTAAAATATTTTATAATTGAGATTCACTTGATTTATTTCCCTAAATGAGAGTCCACATGGCGGAGTGGATAACATACTGGATTGCTACATCATTGTAAGTGAGTTCGAAGTCGCGCTATTACGTTCACTTTCGAGCGAATACACTTGGGAAAGGTATGGATCCCCTCGTTCCCCCAGGTATGGGTTAAATAGTACCATTATTGTTCTTCAACAAGGATGGCTTTGGCATTAAATAACCCACAAAAGTTGATATGCCATTAAACAAAGAAACCAATTTGATACCATAAAGTGTGGTGACAGAGTGGCTAATGCGCTAGACATCGTAGTAAGCGAGTTCGAACTCCAGTAGCGATATTACGTTTTCTTTCAGACTAATACGCCGAGGAAAGTTATGAACCACCTCATCCCCCGGCTATGGATTAAGTAGTACCACTGTTGTTCTCCAAGGATGGCTTTGACATTAAATAAATCACAAAGGTTGATATACCATTAAACAAAGAAACCATATTATTCACCTAACCCTTTTTTTTAAAGATCATCAAAAAGTTGGTATGAATACTTTGGACCTCAGAGAAGCATTTACTGAGAAAAATGATCCCACAAGGGGAAAAAGGGTTTTCATCTTCGAGAGGCAATAGCAATAAACAATCATCAACTGGAGGCCATATTGCTGCAATATGTAACTGATCATATGGGGATTTCAATTTTTCAAACTTAAAAAATATGTGCCTAACTAACATAATTATTCACACCTAATCAAAAAACTTTGATAAAGCTGACTGGTAGTTGTTATTTTTATCTGAAAAATTAAATAAGAAGTGTTTTCTGATATTCGTTAGTCTCGCCGTGACTGTGTTGTGCTGTTTCTAAGACAATATATATCCAACAGTTTCCGCATAACATAACTGACGGAAATAACACTTTCCATCTAATAATTCATTTTGCTTCCTTCGATCCGATTTTTGACCTTCTCAACCCCGACGTTGAAGTGTACTTCAACTACTGATATATATTTTCTTTATTATTGTGACGGTGCTTTTTTTTATTTTCTTATCCTTCTGTTTAACCCTCTTTCTTGCTATTTCAGCTCTTCATGTTCTGTCAATTCTTCCAATCACTTTTCTTCTTTGTCTGTCTTCCACGGCGGCTTCTACCTTTATCCATTTCAACGTGTATTTTGATCGATGCAGAAATTACTGTAACAAACGCATCAAGAAACCAAAGACGTAAAAAGAAGACAATGTAAGTTTTTACTTCTATCATTATCATGCATCAACCTGTACGTATTCTCATATATATAACAAAACCCTTCCGCACAAGCAGAGTGTGCCCAAGGTCAATCCTAAACGGAGTTTTAACTAGGTTTGAAATTTCAGAGTTTACCTTCCTAGACTGGTTATCTAGCCAAAGTAAAGAGCATTATTCCATAATAGTTACCGCATATATATTGGCGGAATTCTTGCTTTTCCCAGGGGTATTAGCGCGAAATCAAGTGCAAACATCCTAAGTCCGGGATTTGAACTCTAGACGCCGAATTCTTTCCTACGACGATAACCGTTAATATATCCACAGCTCTCATGTATTGTATATTCTGCATATTTTGGTAAACCAAAGCGAACTCGTCTCTGGGAATTGGAACATTTCTGTCGCAGATACCATGGCAGCAGACTCCGAAGGCGGATGCTTCGGTGAGGAAAGTTGATAAGACCGGACTTTTAGACAAAAGATTCTCAAGTTTCCATTTTTTGACTTCTAGCAGAGGAAGCTTACCTGGTGACGGCCATCTTGATCTTCTTACCCCTCCTCTCTCTTTCTCTCTTCTCTCTCCCCCGTACCCGCTCAAGGCAACTCTTTCCACCTTTTATACCACGCAGTAAAACTAGTGTCACAGAGGAAACGACTTGGCTAATTATGAAGGCATGTACAATCTTAATGTAATGGAGTTGCTATAGAAGATAATGTTCTGGCCAGTCTATCGTAAAATGCTTTATTTCTCTCGGGCTCATCAATGTTTCCAGACATCGTCTAGAGAGAAATGAATCCGGGCCGTATCATGTAAATATTCCTACGCAATAACGATCCGGTTGCTGGAGGACTACTTACATGGTTATTAGTTTATGTAAGACACAGAAAACGATACCAGCTTTCCAGACAGGCCAACAGAGAATGTTTATTCGATGTTGTGTTAAAAAGAGCGTAAAATGGCAATTTCCAAATATTAAATAAGGATAGGTTGCTAAAAAAAGCGGGGCGTCCAGATAAATAAACAGTTTGGGCTTTTATTTGATTTTTTTGAAAATTTCTTTTTTTTTTCTTTCATTTCTTTTTTTTTTTTTTTTTTTTTTTCATTTAAAAAAAAAGTTTTATCATAACGCAGGTTTTTTTTAAAATTCTATGATTGTTCAGAAAATAAATAATTAAGCCACCAATGTGGATTTGCACTTGCGTCTTCTCCCCTTGTAAGAGTCTCCTGCGGAGTCATCACTTTACCAATTAAGCTACGAAAGCTAACCAAAAATACATCATTCAGATAAACCAAGTTGTTTTTTCAAAACCTTATACAAATCGATGTGTGTGTGTGTGTGTGTGTGGTGTGTGTGTGTGTGTGTTCG
>CM042141.1:23492146-23527830 GCA_023376005.1 Doryteuthis pealeii | reverse complement strand
ACCCCTAAAGAGAGTGTCGGAGTATTCTTAATGGCTACAGGTCAACTCACGTGTTTACTTTGCCCAATGTGTATACACGTAGCCCCCATCTCGTTAAAAAATACAATGTCGAACCTGCCATTAGATATCAGTCATTACTTTCTTGCTAACAAAACTCGTATATTTTGAACTCTACACCTGTATCCTTCATAATATGATTTAAATATTATTTATTCTGGTTTCAGTTTTAATTAAATTACAAATTACGAAATGACTAATCTGATTAAAATGATTACATTCAAGTAGAAAACAGTCTAAAATTTTAAAAAAATGGTGCGGGACAGTCAACAGATGAATTATGAGAACTTTCATTTTCTTAAAACTGATACCACACCGGGAATATTTCTTTATCTTGATAATATTCTAAACTTTGATGGCTTCTAATTTCTTACAGTACCTGCTATTTCTAAATGGTAATATAAGCACTGTGTAGGATCCTAACGGATTGAGGCTTAGAAACTCCCAACTTCGCTCTGACCGGAATGGTAGTACTTGTTAGGTCATATCTATGGGTCCAAAAGGCCCGTTTAAAAATAATTCGTTGAGAAGCCGTGTGCCAAAAAAAACAAAACAAAAAAACCAAAAAAAAACCAACAACACAAAAATGGAAATATGAACATAGAATGAACGCGATTCCCTAACATTCTAGGCATAAATAACCTAGACTGGTTGATATGCTGTTAAAATTACTCAATCTAATCTGACAGGCTTACTTCTATGATCTAACAGCGACCGGTGGCCTAAAGCTTGACTTGACTGTAAGTTATTTACTAGGCTTATGAAGTGGGAGAGGGCGTTCTTATTATCACTGACTTATTTCACATTCTACAACAATAGAGTTTTCCTACACGTGACTTGAATCAGAACCATATAACACATTGTCATGTATTCATTGTATATTGTCAATAAAGGTGTCAAAACTAATGTGTAGGATTAACTCCTCGCTTGCAACACTCTTCTAAACGACCGGTAGACATTTAATTTCGTTACCCATTGCAACATCAAATATACAATAAAAGGCGGAAGAGCTCACTATTTTCACAGAATAGTCTGTCGTGTTCTTCTAGGACAGGGACGTCTCTCGCCAATGGACCTCGTGGCGCATTGAACACGACACCTAGAAAATAGTACAGAGTATATAATGCCGTAAGCTTACTTTCATACATACAGGCATTATACACAACCAACACTTAAGGAATTTTTACATTTCAATATATGTAAGTCTCTCACAAACGTTCATACCTTTCATTTAATTCTAACACACGTAATAGACATAAAAATATATTTCTATATACACACTCTTATCCATTTTCTTTGTGTCATTTCTTGGTGTAACCTCTTTCTATTAATTTGTTCCAGTAATAAAACTTGTTCAGTAGCACGAATCGTTTCACATTATTAAAATGATAACAACAATAAACCAATTCAAAATTCTTCACATACAACTATTATTGGTCTCTTTTCACAATAGAGACCACACCTTACAAAAACGTTAGGCCTACTGATATAGAACGGTGATTATATCCTAAGGATTTTCTTAGGATTTTAGTTGGGGTGTGGAAAAACAGAATCAGTTTAATGACTGATAGATTAAAAATACATGAGTGAATATGGGACGTTCTTAGGCGTTCAAAAGTAGAAATGGCACCGGTGTCGATGATCATCTGCTCCACCACTCCCTGGATGAACATGTCAGCTTAACCTTTCAAGATCAGGGCTTTCTTATCGAGGATGAGAATCATCCAGTGGTGGTATTATATTATAAATGGCATAGAGTGTAGCACTTCTCAAGTGGCAGCCTATTCTATGGCAGAGTTGTAAATAAATATATCCTGAATATGTCCTTTTGCCGATTCTTCCTTCTGGAATAGTGAATGAGGACGTCGATGTTCACTGGATAGGGAAGGACAATTTATATATAGAGAGAGAGTTATTTCATGACTAAGTAGTATTCAGCAACAGGGATATAAAAATACCTTTTGGCCAACTTGACAAGTCGAATATTAAGGAATTTTTCTCAAATATATAAGTCTCTCACAAACCTTCATACATTACATTATTGAAACTTTCATAGTATCAGTTGCGTTCTCCCTATTTCTTTTCTTTCTTTATTTTTCCTTCTTCTGTTCGTTTTGGTTCCCCCATACGTACCAGACATAAAAGACTTTTCTATAGACACATTTTCATCCATATGTCTGCAATAAAGCACCTGTAGAATCAACATATAATACTGACCTTCACAAGAAGATTTCAACTTGCGTCCAGTTGACAGACTAAACCTTACAAATAACATACCCTGTACTAACTTCATAGTAGTCATGTGTTGGGTATATATTGATCAAAGTATCCACACCAAATCCAGCAGTCAAATCAGAACCCAGAGAGTAGACATGGCCAAGGTGTATAATGGAATATCCCGGCCTGCTATATAAAGCACCAACTAACTTACATGTGATACAGCTGAATACTGATCTGTGTATCCAACTAAATCATACAGGACTTTTAAGTGAAGATACTGTTTGAATAGCAGAAACAATGACGTCTCCTTTGCAGGTGGTAGCGAGCAGGAAAGTAAAAAGCAAAAGATCTTAGGTAGCATAGAGAAGTGCAAAACTTAGAGGCTTAGTGTTACGTAGTTTAGCTCAGCCGTAGAGCATCCACCATAAGGTTCCGTGTTCGATACCAGCCCTCACCAACTCAGCGCATGGATAGCACAGCTTTGATCAGTGCGGTAAAGTGAGAGCTGACGGTAGGTGTGACGTTCCACCTTAGACACAAAAACAATCTCCATATCTAGCGCTACCGAAAATGGGATAGACTCCCTCGCTGTCTGGCTGATACCGACAATAGGCCACTCCAACGACTTTACTTTAGCCGTATTCTCAATATGAGGAAAACTTGATGGTTGGTTGGTTGGTTGATTGATTTTGTAACATACCAACCCATGTTAGTTTATTTAATGTCGAAGTCAGCAGTTATAAGGCATCAAGTATTTAATAATTTGAATCATTTGTAAACAATTTTAGCTACAAATAATTATTTTTAATACTAATGATTTATATACAATTTTATGATTTAAAATAACTATTCCTATTTAATAATATCAATCATTTGTTTTAACACGGTTATATGGTTATAAGTATTCATATCTAATACGAATAATTTGACCACAGTTATATGGTTTCAAGTATTCTTATCTAATTCTAATAATTTTAAAACCTCAATTTGACCCATAGATGGATCCCAACATGTACTACCCTCCGGTATGTGGGCGTAGAAGCAATGGTAACAGAAGAATACTCCACACTCAGTGGAGGAGGAGGGGGCAGTGAACAGAATATATGAGACTTATTAATTACTGATACTTCATGGCGAGACTGTCCAGACGAATATTTACGTGACCTTTCTGGGTAAGAATAATCGATATTGACGGGAACTGGGCTGTCATTTTTGCGTTGCACAATCTTGAATGGGGATCCCATGGCGTAGTTGTTAATGTGCTGGACTGTGAGATCGTAGTAAGCGAGTTCGAACTCCAGTCGACCTATTATGTTAATTTTCGGACTAATACCTTTGGGAATGGTATGAACCCTCTCATCCCCCACCTATGGGTTAGATAGTACCACTACTGTTCTTCTACAAGGATAGCTTTTGAGTTAAATGACACACGAAGATCTATATGCCATAAAACAAAGAAAGTATTAAACAATGAAACAATCTAGAAGAACTTTCATAGTATCAGTTGCGTTCCCCTATTTCTTTCTTTCTTTATTTTTCCTTCTTCTGTTCGTTTTGGTTCATCGTATTCTCATTTTAATTGTTTGGTTTTGTTTAAAAGCATATAAACTCTGTGGGTTATTTTATACCGAAGATGTTTTGTCATATTCATTCTTGTAGGGTATTCAAATTCATTTTTTTAATCAATTTTTTAACTACGTTTTTGAAAATTCATTTTTTATCTATTTAATATATCCACATGACAATAACAGGTACTACTACTCCGGTCAGAGTGAACCTGGAGTATTAGCGTTGAGGGGTACTCCACACTCGCTAGAGCTCCAGTTACAGTTTAGTGTCATACCCATTTTATTTGTGATTTATCATTTAAGGAAACATCCCACAATATAACATCAGTTTGATTCACCCCACCCCCTTTGTTTTTTTGTTTTTTGCCATAATAAAAATGATGGATTCTTAAAAACCGTTTCTTTTCGTTCAGACGTTGGACTTGTATAATGTGTCATCATTATTTGCACTACGTCTTTCCGCTGATCACTTAAACAGTGAACAAGATTAAAAGCAGCAAGACGAAACCACATGACGTCATAATGAATTTCCGCAAAGCTTACAAATGATTTTTATACCCGATCAATTTTCCAGGGAGTGAAACTTGATCAAATAAATAGCTAACAATAGTTTGTATCTGAAACCATTTCTGTTTAGAATATTCATGAGAAAAATTGCAATCTACTTTTTATCAATTTCCCTACGTGGACGTGAAATTCTATCGTGTCTATATCAATAATTGTAAATAATTTGTTTGTCTGTCCTCTGTAGACTACCAAACAAACGTAAATATACAAAATCTAACTCATTCTTTTTTTTTCTTCATAGGTTGGTTGGTTATTTTGTTTTACGGCATATCAACCCTTTTCGGGTCATTAATACCGAATCAAGTCTTTTTGCTTGAAGGGTCACCCATCTAAGTATTAAACAGGCTCATCGTTCTTAACTTCGGTGATCTAACGGGAATCGGTGCTTTCAACGTGACCTGACCGTAAGCCGTTTCTTCTTGGGGAAATTGAAGTTCTTATCGATAGGAGGTCTTTAACAATATACAATAATCAGCGGGAAGCTATATTGCTGCAAGGCTCTTTAACCTTGGTGGACAAGAAAGACAATTCTGGATGCAAAAACAGGGGCTGAAGTCTCTAAAACAGATTGACAACTGATGTGTCGGCTCTTGATCTTCTCTTGAATAACAAAAGGGAAACTGCATGAGTAACTGCCGGTCAGCCCTACAAGATCTCCTAGGATTACATCCAGATTCAAATGCGAATCTCACCAGACTGACAAATACCACCACAACACGACTTACCGAGTATGTATGAAATCTTTGGCTGATGAGTTTGATCCTCACTAGGTGTGCTGCAAATTTATATTTATTTACATTCACACTGTTGTTCTCATCTGGCTTGTTGTGTGAATCAACGTTTCGGTCGCTGAACTCTCCGATTTTTCTGGTATCTTTTGTCGTAGTTGGTATTTAGGTAATTTCGAACCGAACCCTTTTTGTAATCCACTAAAATAGACTGTTCCCATTTTGCTGTCTATGCCAAGGGATATTTCTCATCACTTCGCATTCTTAATTATTTCGCCCTTATGTCACTTCTCTTTCCGCTGAACCTGGGCTCAGGGATTGAACTCACAACCTTCAAGTAGATCCAAACAAGAAGGTCTTGACCAACGCTTTTATCCTTACGTACATGAACAATCCATTTTTAAGATTCATGCAATGTTTGTATGACTCTTTAGACAGAACATGTACGATTTTTCAATCTTTTTTCAACAAAGGAGACCTGAAGAAGGTCGGAGGGTAAAGTGATTGAAACTTTGTAAGTATAACAATCAAGAAAATGACAATAGTCCGAACTGTGGGCGAATAATTTAAATAATAATTCTTCATCTCATAAATTAATTTTTCCATTTTTTATTAATTTGATTTGGTTTCTTTGTTTAATGACATCAACATTTGTAGTTTCTTTAATTCAAAAGCCAGCCTTGTAGAAGAACAGTAGTGGTACTATTTAACTCCTAAATGAGTGGATGAGGGATTTCATTGTTCAGTAGATAACAACTAGAACGACCAAGATGAAATAACTTAAGAAAATAATCAATTGTATAATTTATACATATTTACCCAACCCCTCCACATGAGTAGAATTTCTTAAGGTCAATTTCTTAAGTGGAGTTTAAGTTTGAATTCAAAGTTTTCCTTCTCCTAGGCTGGTTGCATATCCAAAGTCAAAGAGTCCAGTCTTCCCTACAATTTACCCATAGTTGGAGGGAGAATTTTTGGATGCATGCCTTTCCAAAAGGTATTAGTGCTGTATGAAATGCGAACTCGTCTCACCGTATCTATTTTCTACGGTGATAAATATTACACCACACGCCCCCCCCATTGTATAATTTATAGATGATTTGTACTTTGTCTTAAATAATCATAAATGTTTCTAAAAATATTTTATAATTGAGATTCACTTGATTTATTTCCCTAAATGAGAGTCCACATGGCGGAGTGGATAACATACTGGATTGCTACATCATTGTAAGTGAGTTCGAAGTCGCGCTATTACTTCACTTTCGAGCGAATACACTTGGGAAAGGTATGGATCCCCTCGTTCCCCCAGGTATGGGTTAAATAGTACCATTATTGTTCTTCAACAAGGATGGCTTTGGCATTAAATAACCCACAAAAGTTGATATGCCATTAAACAAAGAAACCAATTTGATACCATAAAGTGTGGTGACTAATGCGCTAGACATCGTAGTAAGCGAGTTCGAACTCCAGTAGCGATATTACGTTTTCTTTCAGACTAATACGCCGAGGAAAGTTATGAACCACCTCATCCCCCGGCTATGGATTAAGTAGTACCACTGTTGTTCTCCAAGGATGGCTTTGACATTAAATAAATCACAAAGGTTGATATACCATTAAACAAAAAAACCAAATATTATTCACCTAACCCTTTTTTTTTAAAGATCATCAAAAAGTTGGTATGAATACTTATTGGACCTCAGAGAAGCATTTACTGAGAAAAATGATCCCACAAGGGGAAAAAGGGTTTTCATCTTCGAGAGGCAATAGCAATAAACAATCATCAACTGGAGGCCATATTGCTGCAATATGTAACTGATCATATGGGATTTCAATTTTCAAACTTAAAAAATATGTGCCTAACTAACATAATTATTCACACCTAATCAAAAAACTTTGATAAAGCTGACTGGTAGTTGTTATTTTTATCTGAAAAATTAAATAAGAAGTGTTTTCTGATATTCGTTAGTCTCGCCGTGACTGTGTTGTGCTGTTTCTAAGACAATATATATCCAACAGTTTCCGCATAACATAACTCTGACGGAAATAACACTTTCCATCTAATAATTCATTTTGCTTCCTTCGATCCGATTTATTGACCTTCTCAACCCCGACGTTGAAGTGTACTTCAACTACTGATATATATTTCTTTATTATTGTGACGGTGCTTTTTTTTATTTTCTTATCCTTCTGTTTAACCCTCTTTCTTGCTATTTCAGCTCTTCATGTTCTGTCAATTCTTCCAATCACTTTTCTTCTTTTGTCTGTCTTCCACGGCGGCTTCTACCTTTATCCATTTCAACGTGTATTTCTGATCGATGCAGAAATTACTGTAACAAACGCATCAAGAAACCAAAGACGTACAAAAGAAGACAATGTAAGTTTTTACTTCTTATCATTATCATGCATCACACCTGTACGTATTCTCATATATATATATATATATATATATATATATATATATATATCATTTTCAAATTTTATAGAAAACCTACATATATTAGGAAGCTGATGTCGCTCATAAGTTCAAATATCCACCCCGCCCATTCCTACCATAATTGATCGCTGTTTCTTGATTTGTTTTTTCAATGTTTGTATTTTTCTCTTTCTTTTTTTTCTTGAGATTGGATAATCACCATAATGATTTTGAAAGTTATTTTCTTCTTCTTTCTTCTTCTTCTTCTTCTTCTTCTTCTTCTTCTTCTTCTTCTTCTTCTTCTTTCAAAATCCTGGCAGTTCTTTCTCTCCTCATTTTTATTCATTTATTCGTTTCTTTCATTTTTTTTTTCATTCTTCATTTTCACCTTAATTCTTTCCATCATCCACTCTTTCGATCATCTGTTCGGTTTTCCTTCATTGTAACAATCTTCTTCCGCTATTTCCTCATTGGAATTTTTTCTTTTTCTTAATTTTCTCTCTCCTTTACATTGCTTCTTTCCATTTTTAAACATACATTTGGTTTTCTTTATATATATATATATATAGTCTATGTGTCTGTGTGTGCGTATACTCCAAATTCCATTCATTCGTCATTAAGTTTTATTCCGTTTTCTACTTTAATTATTATATCTCTTGTTTTCGCTTCTTCTTCTTCTTCTTCTTCTTCTTTTTCTTCTTCTTTCATTTTCCTTCCTTTATTTTTCTCTTATGGTCATTCTTAATCGTTTCTTTTTTCGTTCAAGAAGTTGTCGCAGAAAAATTGAAACATAATCAAAAAGTAAGTTTTAACAATATTTTAGCGCAACACGTGATTATCAAACCAGATTTAGAAAAAAGAAGAAAAGAAAGAAATAAGAAATAAACAAAGGAATGGAAACGCAGTCTGGTACAAGGCCTTAATAAGAGAGCGATTGAAAGGAATCGACGTAATTTTGTCGCGCAATTTAAGTCTTCTTTTCCGAGTATTTTGCATTTATCATCTGCATCTTTCTATTTCAGCCTCCTTAGTCCATGTTAGCGACAACAGATCCACGGAAATACGAAGAAAAAGGATGGCACTTCGCCAAGGATTTGGAATAAAGGAATCATCACATGTCACATTCATTATATATATATATATATATATATATTATATATATATATATATATATATATATGATTACATGCTACTATCTTGATGTAGGTAGTTACCAGTGAATGTATCCATGCTTTCTATCCCAAAGAGTCTTTTATAAGCTTACATATAGGTAAGTACACACTCGTACACGCATCAGTGCATATCTGTGCGTATGTAGCGATTCTAATGTGGACCTCTGTGTGATAAGTAGACAAGGAAAATAGATCTATAAATTATGCATGAATCTATCATATAAAGTTGCTGCAATCTATCGATTAGCACGTTTGCGATAAAACATAGATAGACAAGCCGACGGGAAAATGGTTAGCGTGTGAGTAGACAGACTGACAAACAGACAGATATAAAGAGATCACTAGATTTTTTTTCTCTTCCTATTAATTTATTGCCATTCTAATCGCATGGCGATATCAGAAATACGGTGGTTATTTCCTGACAAGGTTATGTTAAGTGCAGGAAATATGGAAACAAATAAAGAAAGCAATGGTGGGACTGGAAACCACGTGCTGCCACATTAATTGGTTTGGAAAGCTTTCTCTAGTTGGGTACACAAACCACTAACTTTAGATGACATGTGTAACGAACGAGAGAGGTTCCTGCTAACTCAATCTCCTATATAAATGAATGATACGCAAACAGCACATTCGAGTACAATATGGACTCGAATATAATGCGATCACAATTTTTTAAAGCTAAAAATATAGTTCATCCTCATGTACAGGGCATTTAAAAAAGGATACAACTCTCATTTTAAAAACTTGTATTCAATAATTTTTTGACTGAAACTTTCTCTTGGGTCCAAGAAATATGTATACCAAATTCGATAGCTCTACGTCAAACTATTTGGAGGTGAATTTTACGCGGTGTTTAATACCTTTAGGAAAGGTATAAATCCAACTATTTTCCTATCCCATCTATAGCTTACGGCCAGATTACACTGAAAGCCTCGGTTCGCGAAATCAAGTAGCGATGAGCCTGTTCAATACTCAGTTGGGTGACTACTTAAGCAACAGCAGGTATTGTAAACAACTAGAGTCCTTTGTTCATCAAAATGACCTGATTCGACATTAAACCACCCGAAAAGGGTTTGTTATGCCGAAAACAAAGCAGGCAACCAACCAACTAGTCAACCCTCAACTAGTGGGTAAATAATAGTGCTGACTGGGCTCTTTAATCTTGACGAGGCAACCGTCTAGGCGAGGGAAAACTCTGAATTCAAACAGACCTTGTGTTGCATTCTGTTTGTAGCGGAGAGGTTTGGAAAATTCATACACCAAACTGTTTCGCCGTTTCTGAAACGTTTGTATGATTTATACGCGAAATAAATCTCAACAACAAACATACGTTCATAGCTGGAATAACAACATAAGTAACACTAAGCAACGAAATGGATGTTCGAATGAGGCTAACTCATGACAATCATTTTAAATGCTAAATACTGTTTCCATGTATGTGTCAGTCACGTGACCTCTCTCACTCTCTCTCTCCATTCTATTATTATTATTATTATTATTATTATTATTATTATTATTATTATTTCACTTTTTGTGAATTCTTCACACCAGCTTTACCTGGTGGTCTGTCGCTGGAGTTTGAGGAACAACAAGTCTTCTCAGGTCACCATGACTCTTCTGAATATTCAAGCTGGTCTCACCAATGCTGCTGTTTGGATGCTTTTGATTCTTCCTATGATTTCCAATTCTTCCAGTCTCTTTTCCAATCCGTTGGGGACCGCTCCAAGAGCATCAACAAGTGGTACCATCTTCATCCTCATGTTCCTCGGGATTTTCTTTCAGTGGTAAGGTCCAAATATCTTTTCGTTTTCATTTTCACTCTGTGATCCATCGGGACAGCATATCTACTAGATGACAAGTTCTCTTTTTCTTGTTAATTAGCAATTGGTCTAGTTTTATGGTCGGGATTCATTTTCCCACCGTGGACCCCTGGGACGGCAGAAATCCATTGGATGTTAATTAACACTTGATCTGATCTTCTGACCGAGATCCATCTCAATGTCAAAGCCCCAAAGAATTTTATGCGTCTCATTCTCTCGGATGGATCCTGATTTGTGCATATACCATTTGGTAGCAAGGTCAAAATTTAATTTCTTGTACAATTCCCAGTTGATAACCTTTCCCACCCAGTCGTGCCTTGTTTTGTACCCTATTTGTGCATTTATTCATTATATGATTAAAGGTTTCGTTTGTGTCTCCACACATCCTACATGTGCTATTCTATTGCGTTTAATCTATGTTGGCTTTCATATAGTTTGTTGTTATGACATTGTTTTGTGCTGCAATTATGAGAAATTCGGTTACTTTCTTGGGGTTTCTCTTTCTTAGTCATGTCAATGTCTTCTCGTGTGCAATCTCTCTAGTTTGTCGCTTGAAGTATCCGTATAGTCGTTTCTCTTCCCTTTTCTGTTTTCTAGTTTTTGTTGGTTTTCTGTTTGTCCAAATGTTACAATTGCTGTTACTGGCTGCTGTAATTAGTATTTCCTTGCTCTTTGTAGTGTATTTTTCGAGTTTTCGAATTGTCACATCTACGCATTCCTCAATCCCGAGGAGATGCATTCCTTCTTCTTTTCTTAACACATATGGCCAGCCTGTGTCATCTCTCGGGTGTAACGCCTTGTGTATCATCAGTTTTCTTGTTCTTTGATCCTTCTATCAGAGTTCCTACCTTGTCAATTTTAAGAATGGTCCAGAATATCTTACAAATATGTTTATTCTCTTGATGAGATTTTGTTGTAGAACTTGTTTTTAGAAGTTTTCTTGTTCTTTTGAGGTACTCTTTTCTTACCTTTTCTTTTGTATCTGCTTTCAATATTCCCAAGTATTTGTAATTCTCTTTTTCACTAAGGGCTCTTATATTTTCCCGATTAAATAGTTCTATACCTTCCGTTGTTTTTCTTTTCCCCTTTTCATCACAAGCATGGCACATTTTCCATAATCATATCCTAGCTGTATGTTCTTATGCTCTTTACAAATGTTTCTACTTCCTTTTCAGTTTTGGTAAAAATCTTGATATCATCCATATACATAAGGTGGTTTACTTTTTCTCGTGATTTCATAGCCCCCCTCCCCTATACATTTCTTAAGTGTGTAATTCAGCGGAATGATTGCTATAACAAATAGTAGTAACTGGAGAGGGTCTCTTTGGATTTTTACCTCTGCTAGGGTTTGTTCTCTTGCTATGATGAAGTTTCTGACTTTGTTAGATATTTTGTACATTTTAAGACATTCTATTATCCTAGTTTGTGGAATCATATATCATTTTGTAGTCAGTCCATGCCATGGTTACATTTTTCTGTCATATTTTGACCTCATTACTGGGTATGGTTCTTATTTTGAGGTCCTTCGGATCAGCGTAGTTTTTCCCTTCGTCGTCCATTCGGGTGTGTTTGATTATTGTAGGTATTTACTCAGGTAAACAATATGTCATGGTTTGACGTGGGTTTCTTTTAAACAGAATCCATATATGCCATCCTGGTCTGATATTTTCCAGTTTGGTACTTTCTTGAGTGTCTCTCTTAGCGATTACAGGTGGACATTGGCCTCGGGTCCTTCCTCAAGTCCTTGCATTTTTCTATGTAATTCATCCATTTGGCCTTTCTATAATGTCCTTTCTTTTTCAACATCTTGCTCTAAAAGCATTTTGTATTTTTTGTTCTCAGGTATTCGTTTTTCTTTCATGCCTTCTCCACCAATTTGCTGGTAGAATATTTTTTTCGTTTTTTTTTCTTTTTGAGGTCCGATTTTGATTGTATTGCTTCCTTCTTTCACTAATATCTTTTCGTTCATTTCTTCCAGTTGTATTGCCATTCTTATCTGTTGCCCTTTCTCTGTCTTTTCGTTCCGTTCTGTCCTTGTGTTATTTTGTTGTTTTTTTTTTTTTAATGTTTTCGCTTGTTGTAGTTTCTTTATCCTTCTAGGCTCATTTCCCATCCAGCTTTTGTGTTTCTGTTTGGGTTCCGTAGGGAAATACCAATTTTATCACTGACTAGTTTTGCTCCTACATAGATTAGGTTATTTAGTTCGGTGATGTTGTCTGTTGGGATATTATGTAATGCTTTATTTACCTTTTCGATTTTTGTCTAGATTTTTTCAGTCCTGATTCCTTAGGAATGGTAATATACGATCCTTTTCGGTCAGGATGTGTTTTTTTTTATCTTAACATTATTTCTTTCATCTTGAGTTAACATTAATATTATGGTGCTGGATTCAGTTTTGGTTTTCAGTGTTTTATATTCCATCGGTTGTATTTAAAGATTTCTTCTTGAGTATATTCTTCTTGACTTATCTGCCAACATATTTCTATTATTTCGAGATTAGAAAACCATCCTTTCTTTAAGATCATTCTTGTCGAGTCTGCAAGTCGTTGGCTTGTATTGAATTTAATAGTTTCATTCCATATTTCTATCATCCTTTTCCTATTACCCATTTCAGTTGGGTTGATTTTAAAATAACAGTGGATTACCTTTATGTTGTCTTCCCTGGTTTATTTTTTCCTTTGATTTCTCTCAGATGCATTGTTGACTTGGTATTTGTGCATCCATTATTATTTTTTTTTATTTTTTTATTTTTACTCCTTTTGAGTTTTCACATCAGTGTTAGCTGATGGTCTTTCACTGGAGTCTGAGTGACAGCAAGTCTCCTCAGGTCTCCAGGACTCTTCTGAGTATTCTGGCAGATTGCAGCAGTGCAGTGTTCTGAATGGTTTCAATCCTTCCTCTGATGTCCAAACTTTCCAAGCCCTTTTCTAATCCTTTTGGGACTGTTCCAAGTGCACCAACTACAATTGGTATAACTTTCACTTTCATATTCCATAACTTTTTCAGTTCTCTGGCAAGGTCCAGATATTTGTCAATTTTTTCCAATTTTTTATTTTTTTTATTTATTTTATTATTATTATTATTATTATTATTATTATTATTATTATATTATTATATAGCGAGTTTTCCAGACAAGCTCTAACTGATGTTTTTTTTTTCGCATGAGTCTGAGTGACAGAAAGTCTCCTCCGGTCTTCTAAGCACCCCAGTCGATTTTGTTAGTGCAGTGGTCAGGATGATCTTAATTCATCCTCTAATTTCCCGTTCACCGAGTCTCTTTTTCCATGTTCTTGGTGCTCCAACTCCGATTGGTATCACTGTCATCTTCATGTTCCTTTGCTTTTTTAGCTCTCTATTTGGCAAGAACGACATAATTGGAAATAAATTATTGCAGAAATTGCCTATCCTCAATACCGACGTGCATCCATATTTCTTACTCTATCATATTGCCAGCGCCACATTCAGCTAGTAACATTACTGTTATCAAAGAAATCTTGTAAGAAAAAAAATCTATTTTCATAGAAAATGAAAATTTCAGCCATTCTAATTACGTCTGAATTTTAGATGATGATTCATCAAAAATCGAAATTGACAAAATACTTCCATTTTTAGTGACTGTTCGTGAGCGTCATTTCATGAAAATATTTTTGATTGAATGATTTTAATGGCATATCAACCCATCTACGGTTATTTTATGACTAGAGTTTACGGAATCGCGTTCATTGTACGTTCATATTTACTTGTTTTGTGTCATTGCTTCTTAAGATGTTTTTGTTGCCCACTATATTATTAAATAAAAATAAATTTTAAACAGATCTATTTTACCCATAGATGGGATCCTAACAGGTACTACCACTTCGGGTCAGAGTGAACCTGAGAGTAATAGCAATGAAGAGTACTATACACTTCTCATATCTTTAGAATTGGAGCCTTATCATTAGATGCAGTTTAGTATCATAGTCAGGACACCCCCTTTGAGGGGGGGGGGGTCTTACTCCCGTACAGGAGAAACAGTCAGCGTATTTTAAGCTCCACTGGCAGGACGGATAAAACAGGATGAACCTACTCAGAAGTGTCTGCAGTATATAAGCCAATGCTAGCGCTTGAAGAGCTACAATATGGCTTTAGATATGTATTAACCCGACCCGCTCGCCATGGGTAGGATGTGACACAAGGTCGCAAGCGGGATGCATCCAGCGAGGATCGAACCCGCGATTCAATAGTAATTGATCTGCGAGATAAGCTTGCTAACATACATCACATACATTGGGACACCCTAATTTACCCAACCCGTTCGCTACAAGTATGGGGTATTCATCGACGATCGAACTCACTATTCAACAGTAGTGGATCTGCGAGACTAAACTGCTAACCATTACACCACGATGGGACGCCCCTATATAGCGTCAAATATGAGAAACTTTTTCGAACGGTAGAACAATTCTAACATGTTAGAGATAGACTAATAGTCTATCCCTAACATGTCACCATTATATCAGTACATAGCACATCTAACTTTATACAACCGAAACTTGCCTGTTTATTCTTACAAAATTCTACATTTGATTTATTGCTTATAATCTTTTACTATAATTAACCAAATATCATTTTTCTTCATCGTTCAACTCAACGACGACTAGACTTATAGCCACCAACATTTTTTTAGGTTACATCGAATATGATTTTGGCATTAGTTTTTAAATTCCTAAACTCTTAAAATATTTTTAGAAATTCAAGCATAATGCTATACTGAACTCTTATTGTATGTCTTTCAAATTAATTACGATTAATCTTTATCTTTTTTAACCTTATAAAGTAGATATCTATTTGAAAACTTCCGACCTGCGCTATTTTCTTGTTATCGTCGATTTATCGATTTATCGGTTCGAGTGAATTGTGTTAAAAAAAAAACAACTAACAATTAAAATGAAAGAAAATAGTTGTCAAAATTATGATAAGTTGGGCACTAGGAACGGTCCCCAAAAGTTTAGAAAAAAGACTTGAGGGACACGAAATCAAAGGAAGAATTGAAACCATCCAGACAACAGCATTGTTGAAATCATCTGGAATACTCAGGAAAGTCATAGAGACCAGAATAGACTTTCAGTGAAATACCATCTGCTAACTCTGGTGTGAAAAACTACTACTACTACTACTACTACTACTACTACTACTACTAATAATAATAATAATAATAATAATAATAATGATAATAATAATAATAATAAAGTACAAGACTAGGCACGATTGTGTGGGAAAGGTGATCCACTGCGAATTGTACAAAAAAAAAAGCAAACTACGCTTTGACCATGCTACCAAATGGTATATGCACAAACCGGAATCCGTCCTAGAAAATGAGCCACATAAAATACTCTGGAACTTTGAGAGACAGACGGATCATGCAACTTCGGCCAGAAGACCAGACCTAGTATTAATTACCAAGAAGAAGAGATCTACTCATCTAGTGGATTTTGCCGCGAGGGTATGTGCGAGCGAGAGAGAGAGAGAGAGAGAGAGAGAGAGAGAGAGAGAGAGAGAGAGAGAGAGAGAGAGAGAGAAGTTGCTCTGAGCTAATGTTACAGTGACATTTTTTGCAAAATATTATGAAATTATCAAGTTTTTGTAACTAGATGATTCAGAGGATCTACGCTCCATATAAGATGAGGAAGGTATTCAAAAGCAATTTCAACTTTTGGAGATATGATACCAGAACCCCCAACAGATGTGGAAGAAATATGTGTATAGCATTCCATACATGCTATGGAATACGAATGCAAGACCAAATGTTCTCTAAAAGTAAATGTCTAAATAACATAGAAAATCCGTAATCTTTTGCTTTACTAGAAAATCAGGTTTATGTCTGTGAAGTGAAATTAGAATAATCGCTAGAGAGCAACATTAGGATAAAAGGAAACTGAAAGAATCAGTAGCAGGTTTAACTATGATCATCTCATCAGTAGACTAAGAATAGAAGGAGGATTTCATTGAGGATTTCATTGAGAATAAACATTAAATTCATCATTTAAAGAATTCACTAGTCTAGTAGGTTAAATCTATACTTTTTACCTGGTAGTAGTGATTGATTCAATGGTATGTTAAACCGTCAGGGGTTATTTTATATGTTACTCCATTGAGGGAGGGTCTTACCCCTCTGCAAACAATTAACGTATTTTAAGCCCCATTGCTAAGGTTGTAGTGAGTTCAATTCCTCTGTCAGTTAATGAAACTTCTTTTTCAGGAAAGAGCTGGGGCTTAAGAATACACCGACTGCACCTCTGCAGAGGTGTATGACTCCCATATGAGACCACCTGTTGGTTGTGGGTGGCGACTTGTGATGCTTAAGAACGGAATCCAGGTAGATGACATGCAACACTCCACTTTGGCCTTACTTAGGCTAGACGGGCGGTCGGAGAGGCCCCCTCCGATCAATCGGCTGGTTATGTCAAGCCCTGGCACCTATACGGTTGTCCCAACCCTAGTGCTCTTATGGCAAGCCCAAACCCTTTTTATCATATGTGCTAGAAGGCGGTAGCTGAGGGTCTTTATGTCCTGCGAATGATGTTAAACTACCTGATGGTGAGGTTCCAGTTCTGGAGGTCTGGGGAATGTGGAGCACCCCTTCATCACCATTGCTCTCAGGTCCGCTCTGATCCGGGGTGATAGTTCCTGTTAGGGTCCCATCTATGGTTTAAATAGGAAAAAAGTGTAAATAGATAAAAATTGAGTACCCATCACCAAGAATGAATTTATTTAAAAACTTTGTCGCCATTAAATAACCCACCGAGGTTGATATACCGTAAAACAAAACAAACACAATTCACTTGTCTTTATTTCAAAATAATCAAAATCTCATTATTTAATAAAGAAAATTTAAGAAGCCGCTTTTTTTATTTTATTATCCCGTCAAGTGGTTATCGATATGGCCATCCTTGGGGATTTCTAGAGACCCTTGCTTACTGAATTTTGGCAACCTCTAAAGTATAGTATTATCTTATTTTTTTTTATATAAAAACATCTAGCCATATAAAATATATTTAAAAAATCAGATTTATTGGTTGATTTTAACAGCATGTCAACCTGTCTGGTGTTATTTTATGCCTAGAGGTTGGGAAATCACGGAATCCTGTTCATTGAACGTCCATGTTTTTGTGTAGTTGTTTCTTAATTTTTATTATTTGTTTTTTGCACATGGTCCTATCGAATAGGAATAATTTTTAAACTCATCTATTTGACCCATTAATGGGCCCCTAACAAATAATACTATTCTGGGTCAGAGTGGACCTAGGAGTAAATTCAACGAATGGATACGACCACCACCCCAGATCTCTAGAACTGGAGCCTCACTATCATGTGCAATTTAGTGTCATACACAGGACACCTCTTTGTGGGGTCTTACCATTTATCAGGAGATACATTTAGCGTATTCTAATCCCCGCTGACAAATTAATGAAGGTATACTAATTCACACACTGTAGTCTTATTGTCAAGTATGTTACAGGGATCCTCTAGCACTTTGCACTAGAACTTTGAACCTTGAGTAATTGTCTGTGTCGCCGGTAGTTTTGTCCGGCTCTGGTTTTTTTAATAGATCAGACAAACCTATTTCTTGCCGTTATCTGTAAAAAAAAAAAATCACCGTTTTAATTCTATTATTCAATCATAGATTTTCTACATTTTTTTTATTCTTTATTTATTTTTAGTTTTACTTTTTTTCTTTTCTTTCATTATCTCTTCTTTCTCTCTTCTATTTAACTTTTGATGACAAAATTACAGTCATTTTTTTTTCTAAGTTACTTATTAGTCATCAAATTTCTACTTCCAAAACAGTATCACGCCTCGGCATGATACAACTCTATCCTGTCCAAGACGTCGCAGCTGTATTTTCTCGCGTGTAGTTTAAACTCTCCCGAATAATGAAAGACTGACACTTTACCGGGGTACAAAGGACATTCTTTATTCATTACACAGAAGTGTAAAAAGTTGAAACATGAAAGAATAAAATTGACAGTGTTAACAAATAGTCCCACCAGGATAACTTAAAGGTTTTTCTGACCGTCGAGGTCACTAGTTAGGCACAGTTCAATTTAATAGAAACTATTATTTTCAGGCAAAATCGAAAGAGATAATGGCTTATGAAAGACGTTGTTCAAGAGTAGGAACACAAACCACATGATTTGGTTAGTTCAGTATAATGAGAAATTTCTTTGTTATGCTAACACAACGCATTATGCGATAGCGAACAAGATATGTTATAACAATGTAATTCATCACCACTGATTAGTGAGACTGATTCGTTAATACATTATAAAAAGCCCCGTTTTCAGCTTTTAATTGGAATTAATATTAATGCAACACAAAAAACAGACAAAGCTTATTTCAATATTCATTTGCTTTGGTTTTTATTATATCTTTAAAAAACCCAAATCGGTGGCATCAGGTGTACACTAAGGGGGTCTATCCCCTTTTCGCTAGTGATAGACCAGAGAGATTAGTTAATGCATCTGTGATGGAGGGTCACACCTTCCATTAGCTCTCCACTTTACCACACAGATCCAATCTGTACTACTCGCGCCCAGAACCATGAGGTTCCTGGGTGGATGCTCTACCGACTGGGCTAAACCGAATATTTAATCCTAATTTTGTCAATTTGATAGTGCATGTTTAAATAATTATAATTTTATAAATTCATTATCTTTATATATATATATATATATATATATATATATATTGATTTTAATTTCTATTATTTATTATTTTTTAATTTTATTTTTTTATTATCTTACTATTAATTTATTTTATTATTTATATCATAACTAGTATTTTCTTTTATACATCATTATACTCTAATGTTTAAATTTAAAATCTTTTTATTTTGCTTGTCTATTTATATTTTAATATACTACTCTGTTTTTTCTGTCTTGTCACTTTTTTGTCTGTCTGGACACCCTAGAAATCAACCTTGAAATGTATCTCTTTTTTCATTCACTTCCTGTTTCTATGGTTACAATCCTACACTGTTAAAAAAATATATATTCTTTAAATTATTTTTTGTTTTTGTTTGAATTTATATATATTCAGCTCTTTGGTTTTTTTTGTGATATGCTTGTCCATAAGAGAATTGAGACCCATCTGATGAGACGAAAATTTGGGGAGCCGGTTTAAATCAACTTAGATTTATATGGGCCCCAATTTTCGTCGAAATAAATTTATTATGGGATTACTGTATTTAGTTCTTCCTTCCTTTATTATATATATATATATATAATATATATATATATATATATATATAACTTCCTGATGATAATTGTGTATATACCTCGAGGAGGATCAAATACTTCATAGGGTTCCTATTCCACAACTGTGGAACAATTTCTCCTATGCAATTTCCACAATTTCTCCTATGCAAAAGTACCGATTCGTATGTAAATAATCCTATAATTTTGACAGGTATTATGCTAGTATTGGAATATTACTCTATATTAATTAGCCTCTTGATTTCTTGTTTTGCACTACACTATCATTTCTTACTGATTTCACTCGAATCTTTAATTATCAACTGATTAAACGTTCAAGAATAACATCGATTTTACCGGTTGAAGGAAACAGCAAACAGAAGAAGAAGGAGGAGGAGGAGGAGGAGGAAGTGGTGGTATAATCACACAATCACATGACTAACGTTAGATTTTATGATATCATTATGAAAGACGTTTGCCTATTTTTCCTTGTTTCCAAAAGATGAAACAGATTAATTCTTCAAATATAGCGGAGATGTTGGATGATTTGATGTTTCTCCAATCAAAAGACAACAAAACAAATAACGTGTAAATCATTTTGGCACGACTTTCATGCGCTTAATTATAATGGTATCAAATCTAAAAATAAAAGTAAATGCCTTGTTGGTGAGGCTTAGTATACGCCAATTTTATTCCCTGTTGAGAGTTAAGACTCCAGCACCTAAAAAGGGGTATACTGGGTATGAAACTAAACTGCATCTGATGATGAGGCTCCTGTTCTGTGGATCTGGGGATCTGTGGAGTGTGGAGTTAACTATTATATTAACTTTAACTCCCAGGTTCACTTTGACCCGGAGTGATATTACCTGTTAGGCTCCCACCTATGGGTCAAATAGATATTTTTTTAATTATTCATATTCGATCGGACCGTGCACAAAAAAGAATTAAAAAAAGAAATAACTAGACAAAATATGAATATGAACGTACAATGAATGTGATTCCTTGGGTTTTGTTTAATTACTTTGTTTAATGGCATATATATACATATATGTACGAGTGTTTATGTGAATATACATATTACATCTATAATATACTGCGTGTATATATATATTAAAGGAAAGGCTCGGGGAGCAAACCCCTAAATCAAGAGCCGGAGCCCCTAAGGTGGTATGATGCTGAAATCCAGTGCTACCCAAACACTTCTGCGACACTATCGTTACCAAATTGCATTGGTACCTTACCTTTCCTTTGGATCACAGAGTGTGGAGAGGGGGATTTTCTACATGGGCAACAGTTTATCCTCCATATGAACCCGCCCAGGCTATGTAGTTCAAAGAAAGAAAAAAAACTTTGACACTGCTCCATTGTCTCTCGTAGACGGAAGGTTGCCAACAACAATGGCATATCAATCTTTCTATGTTACCTCTTGCAATTTTGGGCGATTAGCGCGGATATCCATGACAATTCCTCGCCAACCTTCTCTATCGTTCATTGTTCCTGGAAGGTTCTCTGTGCAGCATCCAGTATCCTCGCAAAGCTGGTCAATGTAGGTCCTTGATGGGCGGTCCATACTAGCATGTCCATGTGTTGGCTTCCACAGGAGAACATCGCTTATGAGTTCGTCCTTTCTTCTTCAACAGTTTCCGTCTTACTCGGATGGTTTGTGAGATAGGGGCAGGTGGCCGTACAGCTGCTTCCTTGCTTCCACCACCTATGTGAATTGTTCTACTGACTTTAGATGCTTGCCGTCGAGTGTGGAGATGTTTCCTTTCTTTTTAAAACACATGAACTCAGTTTTATCGGAATTCACATAGAAACCGATGTTCTTTGCTGCCTTCTCCATGCTATGTGATAATGATTCGGCCTGTTCCGGTGTATTTACAAGAAGTGCTTGGTCATCAGCATAATCTGCATCTGTGATAGTCTGTGCAGGATATCGCCTGCTTCTTGCCTTTTTTAGTGTAAGGCCTTTTTCTTTTATGGTATCTAAAGATGTTCGGAATACGTAGTATAGGCATATTATAAATACATATAGTGCTAATGTATCTCCTTGTAGGACTCCAGCGGCTATGTCAAATAAATCTGTGTCGCCATCAGGTGAGTGTACCATTGCTATAGTGTCTTTGTAGAGCATCATTATAGCGGTAACTGTTTCTTTGGAGAGCCTGTATGCTAGTAGTATTTGTTCTATTTTCCCTCTGTGTATTGAATTAAATGCCTTGGAGAAATCTACGTTGCCTCTAGATTCTTTGCCCGAACCCCTTCTATGATCCATCAAATAGTCAGGGTTTGAGAGGTTGTGGATCGATTCCTGCGGAATCCGTTTTGGTTTTTCCTAAGGATTTTCTTTATTTCGAGTCGGATGCGATTAAGAAGAAGGGCATTATATATCTTAGCTGCAATAGCAGTAAGAGTTATGCCCCTGTAGTTCTTAGCGATTCCGAGGTCTCCCTTTTTGGGGAATGGGAGGATGCATCCTTTCGTTCACTTATCTATTCTATTTTGTCTATATTAGCCTAAGTAGTATGTCATCGAACTTTATTATCTTCCATACCTCGGGATATGACTTTCGTCAAGACATGCAGTTTTTATACCTTTTAGTTTCTTAAGGACTTCGTTGAGCTCTTCTGTTGTGAAATCTCCTAGTTTGATGTCTAGTTGGCTATCTACGCTTTTGTGGGGTATTATTTTCTATGATTTTAGGGGGTTTCCCAGTAGTTTCTGGAAGTCGTCTTTCCACTGTCGCAGCCCAGCAAGTTAGTTATTACGCCACGGATACTTCCCCGTGATTCATTAGCCTCTAGGCATAAAATGACCCCAGACGGGTTGGCATGCTGTTAACATCAATCAATCAATCATGTTAATTCTTTTGAAAAATAAAATCATAATTTCGAATTAGAAATCAGAAAAATAAAATTCATGAATTGTAAATATTTACAGATCTTCAGAATTAATAAATAGAAAGTGCGAAAGTAATTTTGGTTTTTTTTTTTTCTCTGACAAACAGATTACTTATGAAGATTTATGCTTATTTTCTTAATAGCCGCCAAAATTCAAAGAAAAAGAAAAAAGTAGTTGACTTAAGTAGCCATCAAATTTTCCTTGTGTGAATTAATGGAGATAATAACATCCGCCCTTTCTTTTTCATATCTCACTGTTTTTATCAAATTAGTCACGCACATTTTGACAATTCATAAGTGGCTTAAGGAGAAAAGATTATAAAATGTTTTATTTATAAAATCAATGAAAAGAAATTATTCATGAGAAAAAAATTTCAACATAATCATCCACTTGTTGACACATAATTTTCTCCAATTTTTGAAAGTTTGAAATTCGGTATAAAATGGAAATCGAAAATTTGCAAAAGCAGCACCCCATAAAAAAAGCAACTGTACAACCACTTACTTCCTATCACACAAACCATCCACGAAAGACGAACACGACATGATGGGCACTGCTGGGGAAGTAAGGACGAACTCATGAGACATTCTCCAATGGACTCCTTCATATGGACACACCAGTGTTGTCTGACCATATAATTACTATGTGTTGACACTGGATGCCGAGTTGAACACCTTCCAGGAGCGATGACTGATAAGGACGGATGGAGAGAGAGAGAGAGAGAGAGAGAGAGAGAGAGAGAGAGAGAGGAGGGAGGGGAGAGAGAGTCAGCTCGACTTGATGAACATGATTAGTTAAAAAAAAAAAAAAAAAAAAAAAAAAGATTATTGAGGTCAGTATATCATATATATTTTTATAGGGTACTCATAAGGACTATAGGGTATTCATGAGGAAAATACTGGTTATATTTGAACAAGAATAAAATCTGTTTTTATTGCCTAAAATTACCGGAGCCATTAAGGATTTGAGCGGGGTTGGAGTCCAAATTAATTTACTAGTTTTTTCAACGACATCCAAACAGCTGTGTAGTGATTTCATCTTCTTCGTCTCCTTGAATGATTTTGAACAAGAGTTTAGCAGAAAAGGAAAAATTGTTGCTTTTAATTTTCATTTAGGATTTATATACAATGCAATATTTTTTTTACCTGTGTAATGTTCTTGTTTGTAACTCTCAAAACCAAGCAATTAGAAACAAATTGTCTATTTGTTCAAATACTTCTGTCAAGTACTGTAATATGGCAATTCATTTTTTGGTTGATTTCTATATCAATACTTACTTTAATAATCACACACAGACACACACACACACACACACACACACACACACACACACATAATGTCAAGTGACGTAATGGTTATCGTCTTAAGGTAGCATGTGGAACATTGGTGCACAATTATTCTTATATCAGCTCATGCAAAAAGTGTACCTGGTTCTACACGCTTTCACCACTATAAACAAATCACTTGTGTAGTTGATTAAGTCATATTCGCTTTGAGTGACATAACAACGGAAGTTTTCATTCGACTACATAAGTTTGCGTGTTACAAAGCAATATACTACAGCGTCGTTTATATAGAAAGACTATCCTTTAAAATATTTTATAGTTATCTTTATTCTTACCACAAAAATATTCTGAAATATAATTTTCTCAATTTATTTCGTAGTTCATTTTTAAGAACTTAAACTGTTTTAACTTCTTTGTAGTTCTGAAAACAGTAGTTGCAGACAGCCCAATCTGCAAAGACAGCTTTCTAAGAAATTTCATAGGTCGGCGTATTAAACGCTTGGGACACATCATCGAGGATTCCTGCAACTAACAAAAATGTCTACAATGAGCTCTTTTGGTCCTGTAGGTTCCAAGTTTCACGAAATTTATCAACCAAATGCAAATATTGTTGACTCGTTGGGAAGAGTAGACTGGGGAGATTTCACATTAAATTCGTTTTTGCACGTTTATGAAATTTAGACGTGAAATACATTTGACCTAGAAAACGACAGCTGTGTAACGGTCCCTAATCCATGTGTGTCACCAAATTAAAAAATAGAACAAGATCCACGTGTGTCCTGAGTTCCAAAAAGAACTTTGCCAGTGAGTACATGAGAACCAAATTTCCAAGCACTAGTTAGTAGCAGCTCGGTAGGCTCAGATGATAGATGAACTAAAAGTATTACACTCAAATTTTCACGACGGTAACTAAGTTTTATCCTTTAAGGAATTTCAGGACTGACATGCATGTGAGCATTCAATAAGAATACTAAAACATGTACACTGTACATATAAAATAAATAAAGAATATTCACACAACGTATCGTGTGTAAACTAATATTCATTACCAAAGATAATACATAAAAAATGTTTCAACTCAACCTCGTTTTATTTTGTTTCGGTGTTTATTTGTATTTATAATACCTTTCAGTATTACCCTTTTTCATCACAGTACCCGGAAAACTTCTCTGATACAAAATTGTACTTCATTTCGTTACGAACGCATTACGTATGATTCGCGACAACATTCACGCTACCCTCATAACAGCTGACACAATTCAAAGGAATGGATGCTTGAATGAGGCTAGTATATGGTGTAATTATTTGAACTAATAAATACTGTTGCCCCTGTGATTAATATGTAGTTTTAAATTTATGAACATGTCAACTGTACCAACCTCTTATCATTAGGGTTGTATCCATTACAAATTTGTCTGTATATCACTCTCTCTCTCTCTCTCTCTATATATATATATATATGTTGTAAACAAGGTATGTTTGGAATGGCTTTTTTGCCGACAATTTTTTGGAGAATATGTGCTTAATTAGAGTCGTACCTAATTTTGAAAATTAATTAATTAATAATGAATTAGGCGGGAATGTGTGTGTGTGTGTGTGTGTGTGTGTGTGTATATATATATATATATATATATATATATATATATATATATATATATATATATATATATATATATACATAATTGTATGTATGGCTATAGTTTTTATAAAGAAGCCAGTTGAAATAAATTAATTCATAATAGCCAAATGACTGGTTGTTATGTTTTCACTTATATGAAAGTGTAAATATTGCTCGGTAAAAAATTATATAATTGCCATGCATTGAGCTCTCCTGGGGACTTGAAAGAATATTTATATATAATTATGGGTGTGCATGTATATATATGTTTTGTTGAGCTCAAACGACAATTCTTGTCGGACGCGAATTTGTTCGATCCTTTCTAACTGTCTGGCCATCTTTTTAATATTGAGTCTTTCATGTTGAGTTCAACAAAACATGTTTAAAAGAAAAAATGCTGCCAATATATATATATATATATATATATATATATATATATATATATATGGGCGAGTGATGAGCTGTGTGTTGGATGATAATTGTATGAATTGATCGACCCAGATAGTAAAGTAAAACACGTGCTACTTTCATTAAGTAAATAAACACAATTTTTCTGGACAGCTTGTAATCATCGACAGGGTTAGCATTTAGGCTTGAATCAGAATCGATAGTTCGGCAAGAAGAGCGTGAAAAATTGAGAGAGAGAGAGAGAGAGAGAGAGAGAGAGAGAGAGAGAGAGAGAGAGAGAGAGAGTATAAAAGATAAAAGGTAGTCCATATAAATAATTGAAAAGTGTTTGTCTGTCTTCTATAGATGGCCAATCTGTTTGATGTAGATCTACCTAATTTGGTATGCATGCTTATTGGACCCAGGGGGAACTTTTAACGCATATTTCTCGTAGGGGAAGGGGGTTCTTATCTAACAATAAACAATAACCAGCGGGAGTTGGGCATATTTTACTGAAAGACGTAACTAATCGAACAAAATTGAAATTTACAAATTTTAAAAGTAAAATATTAATGAATTGTCTGACTAAAATAAGTGTTCATTTAATTAGATATTACATATTAGAATTATAGGTAGTTCTTTAAACTGGAGATGTAAAACAAATTCATAGGTTTTATTGCTTAGTTAGGACTAACAGTCCAAATGAAAACAAATGTTTAAGCTGTGTGTGTGCCACTCGAATAGAAAAGTATTTCTCTACAAAACAGTGAATTTTTTACAGAACAATAACTTTATAAAATAATATAAAAATAGTAGCTGAAGTACCCATCTACTCAGGACCAGTTGGTTATAATGAGAATAAAACGATTTATTATTACTTACTTATGGTGACTTGGTAAGCGTTATTTCTGTCAGAATATATCAGTCACACAAAACCATTGCATCTTTCAGATGAATCTTTCCACGCCAAAAAGTACTACTCGCTCGAGTCCAACCGTTTCTCACCACTGTAAAAGACGTTCACCCCGACAGAACTCGCCTCAGCATTTATTGTTCTTTGCGATCGAACCATTTCAGCCAACAGAGAGGACAGCATTCCTACCACTCGCGATCGGGAGGTTGCGCCATGACTGCCCGTCTTCGGAGTCAAACGGGTCAGGGTTCGCGTCGGACTAGACGCCGCTTACAAATACCGCACGTCACTCGCTGTCTTTTCGAACAACGAAGACGGGCCGACTCATCGAAGACAGATAGCTGCTCGCCGTGTCGGTCATTTCCGCTACACAGAATCTACGTAATATGAAATTGCTGGGTATTCATGGTATTGAAAAATTGCTTATCAATCTTTCCCTGTGTAGACCGATACTTCAGCTGGTAAGATTTCCACTCGTGTAGATGTCTAGTTTAAAAATAAATAAAAATACCTATAATAATTTTAGCTGAAAAAAAATTGTAATATATATATATATATATATATATATATATATATAAACAAAAACACAAATTAAGAAAACAACAACAAAAACCTACAAATTTAGAAACGAAGATTTTTGACTGTCTTTTCAAATTTTATTGAATGAGTTACCCATACACTAAACAGCTGGTTTGAATAGAATGAAGAGTGTTTATACATTTTTGTTTCTCGTGGTGCCCATTAATTTGGCGAGACTATGGATCGGCACCTGGATCTCGTCATAGGCCTGAGCCGCGTTATATAGAAGTCCGCTAGTTGCCCATACCGTAGCCTCCCCCCTTTTCACGACATTGATATTGTCTAGGGGAAAACGTAAGTCCAACCGTTTCTCACTACTGTAAAAGACGTTCACACCGACAGAACTCGCCTCAGCATTTATTGTTCTCTGTGATCGAACCATTTCAGCATTCCTACCACTCGCGATCAGGAGGTTGCGCCATGACTGCCCGTCTTCGTAGTCAAACGGATCAGGGTTCGCGTCGGACTAGATACCGCTTACAAATGCCGCACGCCACTCGCTGTCTTTTCGAACGACAAAGACGGACCAACTCATCGAAGACAGATAGCTGCTCGCCATGCCGGTCATTTCCGCTACACTCCGCCATGATCTGCTGATCATATATGGAACAACCCGGTGCGGGTCTCTTATGACTAATGCTCCTTCGTGGTAATACTACTTCCCCTTCGGACGACTCGTCTGCAGAAGTGTCATCTGATGCATCTGCGTCAGACCTGGAGTTGCCTGTTTCTAGAGGATCACCGTGCACATTGCTGATGGTGATCGGTCTTCTACACTGGGAAGAAACTTCGCTGTCATTCCCAGTTTCTGACGAACTCGAGGCTATAACGGGACGCAGATCCTTGACATAACGCGGCATCCCGTCGACCCACACCGACTGTGCATTTTCGTACAGCGGTCACTCTTCCTTGCTTGCATGTATTCGTACATCTCTCTTACCCAGCGTCTTAATCAACACCTTATCTCCAGTATTGAATCGACTGTGCTGGATTTGTACAGGTGGAGGTACGACATCTATGCTGCGTATACGCACCGAGTAGTTATGAATTGCGTCGGCTGGCGCGGTGGAGCGGGAAACACCATCCTTAGGGGTCACGTTATACCAGTACACAGCGTCGAGGCCTGAGCACTGTTTTCTTGCTGCAATGGTCTTTATGCTGCGATGGCTTCGCTCCACTATGCCATTCACAGAGGGTACGTACGCACACCGATAATGGAGACGGACCCCTCAAACCTGTACAAATTGCTGAAAACGGTGGCTGCGTCTAATGCCCGGATGGCCACTTTGGGCGTGAATAGCAACGAACAGTTCCGCACTCACTGCAACGCCACAGGTTTGGTTCACAGATTCTACGTTCTTCATTATACTGGGGCACTCTCGTCAACTGGTCGGCTTTGTTAGCACCAGAATTAACCAGTGATACGTCCACCGTTAAACTATATTCCCGAACTAGACTTAGAAACGTATCTAGCCGCTGTCGAATTAGAATATCGCTAGCGGCTCTCGTAGTAATTCGCGCTTTTCCAGTTAACACGTCAGAAAGCCACCGATGCACACACGCCGCGTCTGTAAACAAATGTGGCACCCTTGCGTTCCACTGGAGGGCAGGTTTGATGCCTCGCACAACCGCATCCAATTCAACCAAATTAATGTGTTGACTATCACGTTCTGAGAACAGCCAACTCGCGTCCTTGATGACCGCTCCATTCGCTTCCACTACGCCACCAATAGCCAGTGAGCATAGGTGGGCACGTCCACACAGCAAGTTCCACATATCGGGTCGTTCTGGCGTAGTCTACTTATTACGTCATTTACCATCTGTCTTAAGGGAGCATCATGACTAGTGTCGTTCCAGCCTGACGTAACCGCAGTTGCTCGGCGTTTAATAAACGACGCTGCTTACTCGCTGCCACCCACAGACTGGGTAATGGCACGTCAATTTCCCACATACTGAAAATACGTGTCGTCGGGTAAGAGTGGGAGGAACCTCTGGAATTTCACCGTCTCGCTTCCATTCTAACGTACCCCCGCGCTCCTGAACACGTAGGCCGAGAACTCACGCTCCATCTGAGCCGATCAAGGGACTTGCAAGTTAGCCCGTACTCCTCCAAGTGTTTCTTCACTTCATCTGCCGACGCCACACGTAGGTCGTCGACATACGCTGATGCTGCTTGCTTAATTGTCGAATCTTGGGACAATGTAGCAGTCATAATCGACCGCATGATCATGGGTGCCACGTTCAAGCCGAATCCCAGGCGTGTAAGACAATATCGGTGTCCCTTCCAGATTACGGTCTGAAACGGCCATAATGACTTATGCACTTGCAGATAGACCCTTCTCAGATCAATCAGTGCCACTTCCGCCCCTTGCAACTTCTGGGGGGCATACGTCAGCATTGGCAGGAAAAACGTCCACGTGTTCATTTAGCTCCCTGTAATCAAGTACCTTATTTTTGCTGGCATTCCCCTTTATGGCACAACTGCCATAAGGGGAATGAGTCATTTCGGTGGACCAAGTTCTTTCTCGGAGTACGGCACTAACCGTTGTTCATCCATTCACGTAATTCAGTGTCGTATTCATGGCGTACATCAGTAGGCACTCAGTATTCAGGAATATTGTTGTTGAGCTGTACGGGCGGGTGGCCTGTAACCCACTTCGACGCCGCTGTACAAACGCTGTTTTGACGATCAAAGGAGACGTTAAAGTCACTCACGTCGATCGTAACGGCGGCACAGTGTATTTCCTTGTCTTGGGGAAAGCATACTTCACCTAGTGCTGATATCTGTACTCCACCAAGCTTTTTAATTACAACAAACCCCAGCAACATGTCAAATCCTAACACGCGTCCACTTACAACCAACACTTCTAAACTTACGGACTGTAAGCGTGCGGCTGCCAACATGATGTTACCAATTCCTTCGCACCGTAACATGTTGTTACTCGCTGTTAGGACTTCCGTTCGCGTTGACCGACAATTGGTACATACTTTTCGATTCACCAGCGTACGAGAGCATCCAATATCCACTAGTGCCTTGCACTGACTTCCATTAACGAGTACACTGATTATTAGTAGTGCCGTGTTGGGTATGTGGTAGCGGGGTAAGAGGCTGGCACTTATTTCTTGTCCCCGATCCTGTTTCTCCGAACAATTCCGTGCGAAGTGCCCTAGTTTGTTGCAGTGATAACAGCGCACCGTCGGTTTCACGCCACGGTTTCTACCACCATTGAGCTGCATGCAATCTCTGGCAGGTGATTTGCGCCCCCGCATTTGAAACAGGTGAACTGAGTTTGATTTGTTTCGCGAACGCTCGGTGCAGGTGGGGCCTGCATCGGTCGCGCTGTGGCAGCTAAATGTTCATCACCTTCTTCAGTGTCCACTAATATGGCCCGAGCTCTTGCAACTAACTCTCTTAGAGTTAGGGATTCCATCCTAGTTGACGATCGGAGAAGTCTCCTGACATGAGTCAATAGGCCATTTATAAAAGCGCCCTTTATCCAACATTTTGGTGGCATCTCCCCCACCAACAAAGCCAGACGCTGCAGATCTGTCAAGAACTCGTCCACAGTCTCCCCTGTACGCAGGCGACGCGTGCTAAATTGGTCGAAGGCCACAAACGAATCTGTTCCATAAGCAGTTACAAGGGCACGTTTAATGTCTTCAACGTTACCACGTTGCTCTTTCGACAATAGTCGATATGTTTCTCGAGCCGCCCCTTTCAATCGCAATGGCAGGACACTCTCCACCTTGTCTATCTCGCATAGCTCACAGGTCAGCTCCAGGTTTTCCAACCATCCGTCACCGCTCCGCTGAATTCAGGAATGAGTTGAAGATCCAATTGTATATTCGCCATGCTGCTAATAATAGCCGAAATAGCTTATATCGGGCACAAAAAAAAACGTTTGGTCTTTCAGATGAATCTTTCCAGGCCAAAAAGTACTACTCGCTCGTCGGTCGACTCGAAAACGTAAGTCCAACCGTTTCTCACCACTGTAAAAGACGTTCACCCCGACAGAACTCGCCTCAGCATTTATTGATCGAACCATTTCAGCCAACAGGGAGGACAGCATTCCTACCACTCGCGATCGGGAGGTTGCGCCATGACTGCCCGTCTTCGGAGTCAAACGGGTCAGGGTTCGCGTCGGACTAGACGCCGCTTACAAATACCGCACGTCACTCGTTGTCTTTTCGAACAACGAAAACGGGCCGTCTCATCGAAGACAAATAGCTGCTCGCAGTGTCGGTCATTTCCGCTACACAGAATCTACGTAATATGAAATTGCTGGGTATTCATGGTATTGAAAAATTGCTTATCAATCTTTCCCTGTGTAGACCGATACTTCAGCTAGTAAGATTTCTACTCGTGTAGATGTCTAGTTTAAAAATAAATAAAAATACCTATAATAATTTTAGCTGAAAAAAATTGTAAAAAAAAGATATATATTTATATATATAAACAAAAACACAAATTAAGAAAACAACAACAAAAACCTACAAATTTAAAAACGAAGATTTTTGACTGTCTTTTCAAATTTTATTGAATGAGTTACCCATACACTAAACAGCTGGTTTGAATAGAATGAAGAGTGTTTATACATTTTTGTTTCTCGTGGTGCCCATTAATTTGGCGAGACTATGGATCGGCACCTGGATCTCGTCACAGGCCTGAGCCGGGTTATATAGAAGTCCGCTAGTTGCCCATACCGTGCCCCCCCCTTTTCACGACATTGATATTGTCTAGGGTAAGGGCAAGTTACGATACAATTTGGCATCAATATGACCACCACAATAATTATCAGAACGAGATTGAATACAATATCAGACTGCCTTAGCAACTCCAGCTACTCTTGCTTTTGCAATTCCATAGTCTCTAGGAGGGGGGCTGAATTCTTCTGAGTCTTTCTTCTGGTTTTCCCTTGCGAAACGTAAATAGCCTCATCCTGGAATTATTCCATTTTCTATGACGATGACCATTATGTAACCCGTGTCTTCATTCATACGATGTAATTAGCTGATTTTTTTTTTTAAAAAACTGCAGAAATAGTTATATTTTCTGTTTATAAAAGAAATAAAATTGAAAAATAAACATAAAAAAAAAATCATAAATCCTCTTTTCAAGTGATTTTCTTAGGTTAGTACGTATATTAATCTAGACGAGATAAACATTGTAATAGAAACAAGGTAAGTATAGTCATCATCATAGTATAGTAATAAGTATGAATATACTAATAGGGTCTAAGTAAATAGAGTAACAGAAACTATCTAAATAGACAGTAGATGAACATACTAATATAAACAAAATAATAGAGTTGAAGTAAATCAACTAACAATGTAAAGTGAAAAACTAAATTCCTGCATTTTTACTCATTTGGTTCGTGTGTAAAATCCACAATTTGGTAGACAACTGATATAGGTATTATTCCACCAAGTTGAGTAATTTTATCTACCGTACTTATTTCAAACATAAATAAAAACACAAATTTCTAAGCTAAGTTGATAAAAATTTGTTAGTCGGTTGCTGTGAACTAGAAGTTTACTATTCAGTCGGTCTTAGGTATATAAGACATCATGTACGCAGATCAGTGCTCACTTTTGCAATTCAGTGAGTGGCGCCACATAATCTGTCTTTATCGGATGAAGCAGAATCACTTCACTCGTGAAGCAGACAGTCGGATACTTTAAATTCATTTCACTCCACGAATGAAACTACATAGTATTAAACTAACTTTCTTTCAAGTTTTCTTTTTGCAATGTTTGTTCGTATATACGATGTGAAGCGTATTCTAATATTTTCCTGCAATTCCCAATGCAGGTCAGACACAAAAGTCTTAATTCAAACCGAAGCTCATGGTATGGCAGATACAAAAAATGTGTGTATCCCCTCGGTATTCCCCCTAAAGAGGGCACTTCTAGCATTGGGCAATAAATCCAGCCTTGTCCCTTTAAATCAAGGGGGGCAGGTGTTACCTGGGGAAATAGCCCCCCGAGATCACGCCGTTAATCTATCCCCGGTCCAGTGACCGAAGCCACCAGACACAGGGTCCGAAAACCGAAAGAGTGGAGCGTATTCTATGCGTTACATCTACAGATCGCCTGAAGTTATTATACAAATCAAATAAATGTCAATTACACGAAAAATTTTTAAATTAGTGGAATATTTAACTAAATTATGGTTAGTTTTTGAAATATTAGGAATTAATGAAAATGGATTTACTGAAGTTAGTATGCAGATTAAACTTATATTAGGTTAAGACCTCTGAAATCTAATAAAAACTATATTTTCTTTTTGCTTATAATATATGTTGAAACATGTGTTATTGTTTGTTTGTTTGTTTTATTTAACGGCATATCAACTTCTGTGGGTCATTTAATGCCGACAAAGTTTTAAAAATAAATTCATTCTTGATAGGTACTTAATTTTTTTTATAAACACGTGTGTTCTATTTAAACCATATATGGGACGCTAACATGTACTACCACTCCGAGTCAGAGTGGATCAGGGAGCAAGGTGATGGAGGGATGCTCCACATTACCCAGACCTTCAGAACTGGAACCTCACCATCGGTTGTTTAACGTCATACCCATGACATGAAGACCCTCAGCCTCCACCTTTTAGCATCCATATGATAAAAGGGGTTGGGGCTTGCCGTAAAAGCAATCATATAGGTGCTAGGGCTTGACATGACCAGCCGATTGATCGGAAGGGGCTTCTCCGACCACCCGTCTAGCCTAAGTAAGGACCAAAGTGGAGTGTTGCATGTCATGAACTGCTCATTCACCAGGATTCCATCAAAAGTTACTGAGTGAGAAAATGTCCACATTGGAGATATCAAAAGAGCTTTACAGAGATCATCGAACGATAAAAAAAAGGCTGTTTAAAATATAAGTTGAGAACTCGAAGGAAAAGAAAAGACTTTAAGAACTTGCTTCCTTGAAATGAATGTAAACTAAAGAAACAACTAAAGAATGTAAATAGCAAAACAACTAATTTTGACTAGTGCCAAGATCTTGAAAACTGCTGGAATTAAGGGTGTCAAAAAGGATAAAAGGGGTTGAAAACTTTGTGAATTGGGATTTATAAGAGAAATGTCTTCTAGGTAAACTCTTTTTGGGGAGACTGGGTTCTTTAGCCTTGGTTAGGCAACCAGTCTAGAAGGAAAACTCTGAATCAAAACCAGCTGTAATCTGATTAAAAATTGACCCTGATTGTAGCGGGGGGGGCTGGGTAAATACATACATCTACTACACTGTATTTTCTATATAGAAGACTTCATGAAAGTTACAGAAAATACTGCTAAAAATGTTTGAATAAGCACAAAATCTGTTTTTATTGTTTAAGATTGCAGGTGTCATTGAGGATTTTAAGCAGGGAAGATCTAAAGTACTAATTAGTTTGCGAATGGTTCCAAATAAAAATGACAGTTCACATTTTTAGTTTCTTTGAATGATTTTGAACAACATTTTCGAAGAATAGAAAAAAAACTTTTTATATTAAAAAAAAAGATTGAACCAAAAGCGTTTTTTCCAGATATTTACCATTCAAAATCACAAAAAATCCACTAAATGCATTTGGCCTTGTTATGCTCACGGCATGCGCGCTTGGCGCAACGGTTAGCATCATAAGAAATGGAATCGGTCACCCAATTTTAAATCATGGACGAAAGTGTTTTGTTTCATTTCGCGCCAATGCCCTTGGGAAGGGCTGTTCTCCCCTCTTTTTTTTAATTCCCAAAACCAAATCATTAGAAGCAAATTGCCATTAACAGTACTGTATGCCTCCATATGCGTATATATATATATATATATATATATATATATATATATATATATATCAGTCATCCACAGACACGTTTCGACGTTTCACGCCTCTTCAACTAACTCCGACCAGATATAAACACTGACTGACTTTACGCCTGTCGGATCCGTTAACCTCTGAGCCATTGCCAGCTGCTGTTTAAGGAGCGGTGTTTTAACTGTTTTAAATACATACATATCTGTATATATTTTACGATCACCAGAGAAATCAAATCTGTAAACAGATAATCATTGCGTTATGCTGGCGGTGAAAGTTTATTAAAGTCGCTCCTAAAGAGCTCTACCGGGTTACGGGAGCATATAATAAGTCATCAACAGACACGTGTTTCGGCGTTTCACGCCTCTTCAATGTGCTTAGACACAACAACTAACTTCCGATATATATATATATATATATATATATATAT
>CM042141.1:23487146-23489646 GCA_023376005.1 Doryteuthis pealeii | reverse complement strand
TTATTCTCTTTTTGTTTAAACATTGTTAATGAATAATTTCTTGCATATGGGACTGTTTATGCAGCTCACTAGCCGCAGTTTTTTTTTTTTTGCTTGTTTGTTTTATTATGCTGATTATTCAGCATTTGTAAATTTTGAAGTCTCTTTCTTTTGCTCCAAATAATTTATTTTTCTGGGTCATGACCTTTCACGTTTAATAGTTTTGGTTTCTTATTCTTTTTTATTACCCAGCATCGGATTTTGACAACGACCCAAAAATTTCGACATTCATCTCTAATAAATAAATAAATAAATAACCCACGACGACGACGACGACGATGATGATGATGATGATGGTGATGATGATGATGCATAGACAGCATTTTAATCCAAGAATCATTTTTTATAACATATCCACTTTTCTCACCAAATGAATAATTAAAGTTTGTGCGAGAATAAAAGGCATGAAAAAAAAGTATGAAAGAGTTATCATTCTTCTTTAGCATTGTCACGTGTAGATTTAATTTTTGTTGAATACATTTTTGTTTTATGCGTAAGGATATCAATCTTTTTACTGAAAATATGTCAATCTGATTTCCATACTGCCTATTATATATATATATATATATATATATATATATATATATATATATATATATATATATATATATATATATATATGAAAGAACTTTTTGTGATTTTGTTTATTTTTTTTTCTGTGGGGGCTTACTACAAGGAGTTCTGTTTTCTCATACTTTGGGTTTGATACGTTTTGATTGTTTGGGATAAGTGGTGTCAAGTGTTGTTTCCTAGGCACAGTATGTTCTTTTTCCTTATTTTGTTTCCATAATCAAAAAGATAAACCAAAGTGACCAGAGAAATAAGAATATTACTTTTATGTTATTTATAAAATAACATTAAAGAAATATTCCTATTTGTCATATCACATTCTTCTTCTTCTTCTTCTTCTTCTTCTTCTTCTTCTTCTTCTTCTTCTTCTTCTTCTTCTTCTTCTTCTTCTTCTCTTCTTATATATATATATAATATATATATATATATATATATATATGTATATAATCTAAAAAAAAAAAAAAAGGTTCGCAAAAAGGATTATGTTTAAAAAAAAAAAATTAAATTATTATCTTACATATGCGACACGGGTTTCAGATGTTCTGATATCTTCTTCAGGCATTAATTAACCATATTTTGGCAGAATATGAATATGTACCTGTATAATTTCTGATATTTAATAGGTTGTGTGTGTGTTTGTAACTTACTTTTTTTTTTATAACGGTTGTATAATATATATATATATATATATATATATATATATATATATATATATATATATATATATATTATATTTATATATATATATATATATATATATATATATATAAGAATATATTATATATATATATATATATATATATATATATATATATATATATATATATATATATATATATATATATATATATATATATATTATACAACCGTTATAAAAAAAAAAGTAAGTATATATATATATATATATATATATATATATATATATATATATATATATATATATATATATATATATATATATATATAATATATATATATATATATATATATATATATATATATATATATATATATATATATATATATATATATATATATATATATATATAGAGAGAGAGAGAGAGAGAGAGAGAGAGAAAGAGAGAGAGAACCAGAACTATAACTGAACTAGATCTTTTGTTCGAATGCAATAACTTTGAGATAGAAAAAAAGAATTAAATGAAGAATGTGGGCGGCAAAACAGCATCAAAAGAAATTTAAGAA
Source organism: Doryteuthis pealeii (assembly GCA_023376005.1). NCBI lineage: Eukaryota > Metazoa > Mollusca > Cephalopoda > Myopsida > Loliginidae > Doryteuthis > Doryteuthis pealeii. Next base: position 23,487,834 of record CM042141.1, on the reverse strand, counting down.
AAGACCCCCCCCCCCCCCAAAAAAAAAAAAACAGGATCTAGAGACACTATGGAGTTAACATTTGTGTAGAAGAAAGGAAAACGGGATTTCCAATAATAGCACCTCGGAACAACTATAGGAAAACGAACAAGGTGAAAGCCAAAAATATACAAGACAATTAGAATAGAAAATGTCACTTGTGCTGAGGCCGAGAGATGAAGCTGTCAATCATATAAATAAGTGAATGTAACAAAGTGTCTCAGAATGAACACAAAAAAACAAAAACAAAAAAAACATAACAGCGGCTGAATGACTTGGATTTCCTTTGTAGACAAATGTTTTAAGAACAGAATCTCCTGAAGAATAGAACAAAGTAAAGTTATTTGGGTCTTTGCAATATAATGATTCACTCTATCTCGGCCAGTAAACCAGCTCTACTCATTGTAAAGAAAATCAAAAATAGTAAATAATGTATGGCGTTCATTTCAACAATTTTCGATGTGATATACTCCATTTTGAAATTGTAGTTTAGAAGTATAATACCCCATCTTTGTAACCGGTTCGCTGTATGTGTCGGTATACCTTTTTTTTTTGAGCCAAAAATCGTTAGTAAAGGTTAGTAGTCCGTTTGTAGTGTGAATACTCTACCATGTATGAATCTATGAAATTTCTTGATAGCATAAATGATAGAAAGGCTTTTCTTTTCAAT
>CM042141.1:23469646-23482146 GCA_023376005.1 Doryteuthis pealeii | reverse complement strand
AGACTTCAGGATGAACTGGTTTGAATTAACAACATTACAATGTTCTCAACTCTGACTAGGCCATCACGCAACCGACATCTCACCTCTCTACGCAACTAACTTCACAACTCCTGCCATCTAACACTCTAACGACCAGTCACCTCTACCACGAAAACACTCTACCGACTTCTCAACAACCCGAGTGTCGTACACATCAAACAGACACTTAAATACCACTGTATATTACCTTCCACTTCATTTGAAACACTTACACATACATGCACACACACATATAAAAAGAACATATTCTAATGATTTTTGCTGTCAAAGAGACTTTACTCGAAAAAATTGTTTATTTTTCTTTCAAAAACTTTTTATAAATATTGTATATTTATAGCTTTATAAAATTTGTTGTTGTTGTTAAAAGTTGCCTTTTCATATTTTAACTATTTCCTTATAAATGTGTACTAACACAGAGTTAATTTATCTCTACAAGGCCTCATTAACAAAGCAATAATGCTTATGGGATTGTTTTACATCTCCAGTTTAAAAAAAAAAAAACTTCCTTTACATCTAATTTGTAATGTCTAATTACATGTGAATAATTGAAGACAATTTATAAACATTTTTTCTTTTGAAGTTTAGAAATTCAAATTCTGTCCGATTAGTAACTAATCATTTTGATGCATAATGACTTCCTGTTGATAATCATTTACTGCTAGGATTTTATTGCTGAAGGGTGTCCCATCGTGGTACAATGGTTAGCAAGCTAGTCTATTACTACTGAAAAGCGAAGTCGATCCTCGCTGGATGCTCCATACTTGCGACCTTGTGTCACATCCTATCCATGTCGAAAGGGTTATGTCCCATCATGGTGTAATGGTTAGCTAGTTAATCTTTCAGATCCTTTAATACTGAATGGCAAGTTCGATACTCGCTGGATGCGCCATGCTTGTGACCTTGTGTCATATCCTACCCATGTCGAACGGGTTGGATGCAGGCCATAAGTATACATATCAAATTTGGTAGCTCTACACCAAATCTTTTGATAATCTATAGAGGACTGACAAGCAAATTCTTCCCAATTTTTTATAAAGATATGATACACACAGACACACTTGTACATTTTCATTTCTAATCAGTTTCGGTTGCTTTGCAACCACTCATAATAATTTATTTACAACTGTAAATAAATACAATTCAAAGAGTTGATCGAACATTTTCAGAATCTTAAATCAGAATTTTGAATCTCAAGAACCATCGAATTACAATCAATATACTATTACTCCACTGCTTGTGAGTTTTTCAAATAAAATTTAATTGGTGTTTTTTTTTTTTGTTTTTTTGGTTTTTTTCATTAGAGTCTAGATCATTGCAAATCTTCTCTGGTCCCCAGAACTTTTCTTAGTATTCTAGCTGATTTTAATAGTACTGTGGCTTGTAGGGTCTTCATTAATCCTCTGATTTCCAATTCCCCCGAGTCTCCTTTCCAAGCCCTTGGGTACCGTTCCAATCGCACCAATGATAATTGGTATCACCGTCCCCTTTATGTTCCAGAACCTTTTCTGTTCTCCAGCAAGGTCCAAATATTTATCTATCTTTTCGCTTTCATTTTTATTTTGTGGACCGCCGGAACAACAAAATCCACTTGATGACAAGTTCTTTTCTTCTTGTTAATTAACACAAGGCCTGGCCTTATGGCTGGCATTGGCTAATCTGTTTGTATCTAAAATCACATTATTATTATTATTATTATTATTATTATTATTATTATTATTATATGTGCAAAAGTGTACAAAAGCAGGACAGACAAAAAAAAAGAAGAAAGAAAAAAAAAAGAAAAAAGTTGGTCGTCAAAATTGCTTTTATTACTTTTACGTTTCAGTAAATCTCGTTGAGTTTTCTAAACTAATCTGGTTATATCTGTGCAGATCAAAATGATAACAACATACGTTAACTGACTTACAGTTCTGTGTTCGACCTTTTCAATGGCAAAAAAGTATTTCGTTTGTCTAGCAAATGTTTCGACTTACGTGACAGAACATAAAAGTAGTCAGTCGAACGATCGACATCTTCGAAGATCACACAAACTCCACATAAATCAACATATTTTCAGAAAACTTGTGCGTCTATGTGTGTGTGTGTGTGTGTGTGTGTGTGTGTGTGTGCGTTAACATATTACAAATTATTATCGGATGTGTTTTATCCAACCAATGATTGCAATAGAATATCTATAAAATATAATAGAATGTGGAGATGTAGATATATATTTAACCAACTCGTCCACCATGAGTAGGATCCGACACAAGATCAATTTTAAGCTGGTTTGAATTCAGAGTTTTCCTTCTCCTAGACTGGTTACCATACCAAGCTAAAAAAAATACCAGACTGTCGTATTACTGGCCCATAACCGGGTTAAAGTTCGGTTCATATTTTTCCAAAGGGTATTAACGCTATGTGAAATGCAAAAAGCATAGTCTAAGATTTGAACACGTGTCGCCGATTTCATTTCCTACGATGATAACCTTAAGAGGAACTACGAGTAACGTAATGGTTATTGGCTCGAAAAAGGGAATCAGTGGGGATGTTTGAGTTCATTTCTTCCTTATGCCCCAGAGAAAAAAACAAACAATCTTTCTAGCTTTGATGAGCAGCCAGACGAAAGCCAAATCTAAATTCAAAACCAAGATCTGCTTTTGTGATAACAGTTATTTTTTATCTCTCTAAGCCTCATTACATGAATTCCGTTATCTGTAGATTTTCCTGGTTTGTTAGAATGAGCATCAATGAAATGTCATTTCTTGAAGAAGATGTGTCAGTTTTTTACAAGATGGCATCTATGTGTGTTGATTTGAACGCATGCGTATGTAAGTATTAATATATGCGTATCTAATATAATTCTTTTGGGAATTTTAATTGATTAAAATGCTTAAAAAGGACCATCAAATAAATTATTACTTCTAACTCTAATATATATTTTATTTTATTAAATCAACTTTACAAAAAGAAGCAGATGCACTCTCTGTTGGGTACTCTGACTAATACTTTCGCGTTACCTTCTTATTTGAGTGCCTCGTTCTGGAAAGAGAGATAGAAACTGATTGTGTTTATGTGATGACACATAGTGAAGTTCTTTGCTACTTGATGAGATCAGACAACATGAGGATGCAAGTAAATACAACAATCGACCTGCGAGGATAACGTCGATATAATATTGACAACAAGAAAAAGAATAAATACGAGATACGACAACAATTCAATAGATTTATAGAGAATATTGATTAAAAATGATAGTTATTATAAATTAACTTTAATTCCTTCCAAATGAAAGTCCCGATTGTCTGGAATTAAAATTATTCTATCATTCAGCCCCAAACTTCAACAATTCATCTCATAGTTCTTGTCTGAATTTTGTTAGATGGGGATTATTGTAAGTTTTTTTTATTAATCTGACCCTCGTCTATGTTATTCTTATTTCAGAACGTTTCGACCATGCATTCTCCGACTTGTAACGGTGGTGAGCTATGGCTTCGACGTATGAAGGTTGTCTTCGTACGTTTGTCGGTTTGGAAACCACAATTCGTTGCTAGCGTTTTTAGTTTAAATTGAACAAACCCAGACACTTTGTTGTTTAAGCCTGTGTGCAATAATATATACTTGTGCGTATATATATATATACAAAAACAATTCGCGGCGAATTAACAAATTTTTTTCCCCCGAGCAAACTTAATAGAAGAGATACAGAAATTAAGATATAAAGAAGCTTATACATAGAATTATAAGGTGAATTGTCCAAATCTGTAGATAGTATTTTGTGTAGATAAAGTTCTTGAGTTGTAAATAAGAAAGTTAAAAACATGTTGAGTATGTGTTCTCGAGTCGCACTTGCCTATGTAGACAGGAAATAAACTGTTAGCTTGCCGAGGCTAGAAGTTGAAAGAAAGTTTAACTTTGGTGCTTTTAGTTGTATGAGGCTGCTCATGACGACACCTAGTGGCAAACGGGAGAAACGTGGTGAGTAAAAAATGTAATTCCTACAGGCTTTCTTCTGATGTATTAACTATGGAAATGGTAGTATCAATCGTCTATTATAAAGTTCCACACAATTGCAAACATTTTTTTCCTATTATGGATTACTCATATCACCTCCGTTTTATTTTTTTAATCTTCATTTTTTTTCTTTTTTCAAATAAAGAATTATAATTTTTTTAAATTCTTTGAAATATAAAAAATAAATAATGAAAAGATAATAGGACTGATATGACAAATCAATAACAGGTAAAATTCTTCGTGTTTGTGTAGAACTTAATAATGGGCGGTTAATAGCGATGATCCCACAATTAATAAACCGGAAGAAGGCCAGAGAGTACACGACTGAAACATGGTGATTAAAAAAACAACATATACAAGGAAAATAATCCGTCTAATGAAAAATCATCTTATGATTATTGAACAATAGAGTTGGTAGTGTTTTGATTTTATCGATCTTTCAAGCTGCATGAATTTAATCGATTGTGCTTCCCTACGCATTTACTTTGCCGTTCGGTTAAAGTTCTGTGAAAATCGCCATTAAAGGATCAAATAGACACACTGGGTTCATCAAGGACATTTTCTTTGAGTAAATCTTCTTGTCATTCAGATGACAGTCATTATTATATCTGCAGATCCCTTTAAAAGTTATTTTACCAGTCAAAGTTTAGCTGAATAATGAATACCAATCAGAGGATATTTGCTTCTTCTTCTTCTTGATAGGACACTAACAGTTACTACCACTCCAGGTCAGAATGAACCTGGGAGTAATGGCAATGAAGGGGTACCCCACAGAACTGGGGCCTCTCCATCAGATGTAGTTTAGTGTCACATCCAGGATATACTCTTTTTTGGAGGTCTTACCCCTCTGCAGGGGATACAGTCAGCGTATGGATTGACACGATAAAAAAATAAACAGAAAAATGATTTACCAATTTTATTTTTATTGATTTTTATGAAGTTAATATTATTCTGTGAAAATGTGCACGGAGTTTTGTTATAAAAAAGAATATATTTGTTTGAATTTAAGTGAATTAAACTTATTTGTTGATTTGAATATTTTTGTTCAGTCCTAACTATGCAATTTTGTTTTTGATTATTATTATTTTTGACTAGTCCCACCGATAGGATAGCAACAAAGTCACCAGTGAGATATGTTACATAAGCCATTCGATCCTATGAGGTGTGTCCCATCAATACTTTTAATTAAGATCTCTCCTTTGAGTGATTTGTTCAGTTCAGTTAGAGCAGCGCAGATCCTTACATCTCCATCACATTTTCTGATGTTCATTAATCACCATAACTGCGCACCACTCGGTAGGGGATGTTGCGGATGAGATGATATTCTGACAGACCATCAAGTCTTTAACTGATTGAAGTACATATCGGGCTGTGTACAGATAAACAGGGCCGGGTTAGCTCAGCCGGTAGTGCGTTCGGCTAGAAACCACAAGGTTCCTAGTTCGATACCGGCCCTCGCCAACTGAGCGTATGAGTAGCATAGGGATCTGTGCAGTAAAGTAAGGAGCTGATGGTAGGTGTGGCGCTCCACCTCAGACGCAAAAACAATATCCTTGGTCTAGCGCTAGTGAAAAGGGGATAGACTCCTTCGCTGATTAGCCGATAACCGACTTCAGGCCACCCCGACGACTTACAGATAAACAAGCGTTACATTTTCTTTCGGGGGTATTTTATATTTCTCCTTCATGAGGCTTAACCCTTTAAAGAACTTTGGAAATTCTGTCTTTAAATTTGGAACTCTTTCCGTATTATATACCTCGGGGGCCGGTGTGAGTAGCCGAAGTGCTTGTATCGCTGATTTGGACATTGGGTTGTTTTGGTTGGTTACCCATAATGAATATATCCATTTTGTGAGTCCTGTTTCCTTATCTGACTGGGACACTTGGCCATTAAATAGGTGGATTAGTTTCACACCATGAGGACTCTGGAATTAACTATATTTTCTCCAGTTTCGTTCCCTTGATCCAAGGTGTCTTGTTTCCGATGACTGACCACCTTTGAGCCGCTGTCAAGCTTAAAGCGGCAGGGATTCCTGTTTACTAAGGTCTCTACTGACCAAACCTTATCTTTGTTGGTGTTTACTCTCCCAACATATAAAAGCTACTGTCCCCGTGTCCCCGTGTCCCCGTATTCTATCAACCTTCGCTGACCGACAAACCTGGGCGTACCGTCCAGTTTTAGAGTACCAGTCGAACTTGACATTTTTAGCAGGACAGTCGGTTTTTTTTTGTTTTGTTTTTATTTTTTGTTGTTGTCTGCTACCTTGCTGCACCATTTACATTTATTTAATCTAGGAATTGGTTTCTGGCTCTTGTGTCATTGGTTTTCTGGATTAGTTTATGGATAGTATCTTGTTTTGCATCCTTTAATTTACTTGTGGCTATTACATAGCATTCCCACGAATCTTCAAATTCTTCTCAGTTCTCCACCGCATCTCATTTCAAAGATTTGTGGGGCAGGTATCTGGTAAGTCGCCATGATGGTAGAAAGGGGTTGTAAAATTTTAGCTGAAGCGTTGACTAGTGCTGCTAGACGTTAGCCAGAATAGAAATGTAACACCCGAAAGAATACTTGATACCTTTTATTTATTTATTTATTTTATTTTTCCTTAAAAACTCAACTTAAAACAGTTTTTCGTTCAATAGGTTGTTATTTTTTATCTTTTTTTTTTCAATTCAAACAGTTCTTAAATCTCCCCTTCTTGATAGACGCATAAAAGAGTACAACATTACTATGTGTAAAAAGAGTATAAAATTACAACGTAAAAGGAGTGGAAAGACGTGGAAAAGAGAATTTAGATGTTTTAACAGTCAGTTTAATGATTTACACCTTGAGATGAGATCAAATCCTGGACTTGCATATTTTCGTTTTCGTATAGCACTAATACCTTTGGGAAATGTATGATCCCAGCTATTCTTCCTCCAGCTATGAGTAAATAGTAGGACAGACTGGACTCTTTAACCTTGGTTAGGCAACCAGTCTAGGAGAAGAAAAACTCTGAATTAAAACTTTTTAAGCTCCGGTTAAGAAATTAGACTTTATGTCACACACTACTCGAGTGTTAATATGTATACATTTGAAGTTGAAAAGTTTAAATTTTTACTTTCCTATTTTTTTTTCTTGAATTCGCCGGTGTATATAGATTTCTCCTTTGCTCTCTTGGTGATCTTTTTTCTTTTCTTTTTCGACTACCTAGTTCAGTCCTGAACTTGCGAGTTGTCTGATATGTCTGTTCGTTTTAATTATTTCACATTGTGAATGTAGTGCAAGATTTAAAATTGTAAACGTGCGAACAATATTCCAGTGACGAATAGGTTTCTTTGTTTGGCCACCGCTGCCACCATGTTGTAATGAGAACTCGTGAAAACCATGACTGTCTTTTACAACTCGTCTTTATTATCTGTGCTTGACGTGGTTGCTTCATCACATGCCAAATTTCGTTGTGATCTTAAAACAGTGAGAAGCCTTTCTGCTAATATTCTAGAATAGTAGTGCATCGTCTTCAATGGCAACTACAGGGTTGTCTTCTACTTGTAAAATTCGTTGTACTCATATTCCGATGAAACGCTTGGCATGGTAAGCGGTCTAGGAGAAGATGAATTCTGAATTCAAATCTATTAAAATCCGCTTAAAAATGACCTTGTGTCGCATCCTACTCGTGTGTAGGAGTTGGGTAAATACATATAAACTTAATTGCTGACGTTTAATCAAAGGTGAACAAGGAATTTAATTAAACAGATTGTCATTTACTCTTTTTTTTTTTTTTGCAGTTTGGAAATTTAAATTTTGTACGTCTTACGACAACGTTGTTTTCTGTTTATTGTTATTGACCTCTCTCGATTGCCCACAAGGAACAGGATTTTGCGTTGAATCTTTTTTTTACCTGAATCCGATTAAAAAAAGGCATACAAAGAATGTCACATTACATCGAAACATTTGGCTGTCTAAAGATAACAGTCACCAAATAAATAAAACCTTCTCAATTATTAATATAGATTAACAATAGAATTTAATAAGAAATAAATGTAATAATCCAACATGGCAGTTTGTATGATGTGTGGATTTTCAAGAAATCCGAGTGTTTCATCGGAATATGAGTACAACGAATTTTACAAGTAGAAGACCGCCCTGTCGTCTGTCACTGTAGAATACGCCGACTGCACCTCTGCAGAGGGGTAAAATTACCTCAATGGGTCCACCTGTTGGTCATGGGTGGCGATCCGTGATGCTTAAGGATGGAATCCTGGTGACAGAGCAGTCCATGACATGCAACACTTCACTTAAGCCCTCACATAGGCTAGACGGTCGGTCGGAGAGGCCCTCCTTTGATCAATCGGCTGGTCACGTCAAGCCGTAGCACCTATATGATTTTCCTGACCCTATTGCTCTTAAGGCAAACCCCAAACCCTTTTTATCATATATGTACTAGAAGGTGGTGGCTGTGGATCTTAGTGTACTGGGTGTGACGTTAAGCTGCGTCTAATGGTGAAGTTCCAATTCTGGAGCTCTGGAGAGTGTGGAGTACCCCTTCATTACAATTACACCCAATATAGTATTAGTAGTACATGTTAGGGTCCCATCTATGGGTTAAATAGATTTTAAAAAATGAGTTTATAAAAATGTGTTAAAAAGAGTTTGAAGAAAGAATTTAATACCCAACAAGAATTTGGGCGTCTTCGGCATAAAACAACCCGATAAGAGTTGATGTGCCGTAAAATCCAACCAACCAACCAACCAACCAACCAACCAGTTGAAGAGATATATCTAAAAAGAAAAATATTCGTTTCGGCAATAGAAAACGATAACTTTTTGTCTATTTATCGATTTTTTGTTTTTGTTTTTACAGTTGATTTCAGAGTGAGCGTCATCATGTGACGGATTAGATGAACAACTGTAATGAACTAAATTTTATTATTGCATAAACTTTATAGTCGACGAAACGGTATCTTGTTATGATTTTATTCATTTGTTTGCATAACAATCTGAAATATCTCCGATTTTCTTATTTGCATCCTAACGGACTGAAAACCAGTCCACCTGAAGGTTTCAATGGTCTTTAGATGCTATCTCTTTATCGATTTCAAACATTGATTTATTTGTGCCATTTGCACATAACGTCGTCAATTACTTAAACAGTGTACATTGCACTGTTTTCTCTCTCGTTCATATCAACCACTTTTATTATTCGCCAGAACTCGTGTTCTCAGGCCGCTATTGACCAGAGACACCCATCAATGAGTTCAATTTCACCTATTAATAACGTTTGTTTCGATTGCAGTCATTCAGTGAAGTTTTCTTTCTTTCTTTCTTTCTTTTCTTTCTTTCTTTCTTACTTTCTTTCTTTCTTTCTTTCGTTCTTTCTTTCTTACTTTCTTTCTTTCGTTCTTTCTTTTGTATCACTTAATAGTCGCAAGTATCATTTTCAGTGTCGCTCCAGTGAAGGCAATTTTTTGTTTTTACTTTGCCGGAAGTGGTATGAGACGACAGTTTTCCTCTTTTAATGGAAGTGTGCTGTAACTAATTGCAATTATCTATAACCTAAAGACATTGATGTGGCCTTACTCAACAATTTGAACTGTACGCTTAAAACTTCTTTTTTTTCTTTTTCTTCATAAAGCTTATTATCATACATTCAAAAATCTATATTCATAATTGCGAAGAGTTTGTTTGTCTGTCCTCTGTAGACCACCAAAATAGCTGGATACCTATTGGTTATTTTAACATAACTTTTTTGTTTCTCATGGAAAAATGGGACTTTCATTAAGAGGGTCCTCGACCAGTAAACAATAATCAGCGAGAATCACATTACTGCAATCGTAATGAATTTAGATTTCCAAATTTCACAAGGGAAATAACGGATTATTTGTCTTACGAAAATAATTAATCAGATTTAATCAAAAATTACTAATCAGATTTATTGGTAGTCCTTCAACCTCGATATGTAAAATGTATACATACAATATCACTAATGAATAGTCTTTCAGTTGGGTTCTTTTAGTTTAGTTAGAAATATGTCCACCAACAAGATACAGGTAAAACTTGTGTCGTGACAGGAGCGAAGATGTTAGCAAGATAAGATGTATTGGGTTGTCTTTATAAAGTGGTTCTCATTGTAATTGTAAGATTGATAGTTACAAAGCGAAGAATAAGAGAAATGTTGACATGCAAAGCATTTAAAACTGGTTGATTGTAAGAGCTGGCATTAATTACATGCACTCATTTAACTGACGATAAGATTTGTCCGGATGCATCAATAGAAGAGTAAAGTGGAAGACATATTCATCCTTAATAAAACACGACACGTACACTTTTATAACTTCTTTGATATCATTGCCTTTTCTTTCTTAGTATAAACACTATCAATTCTCTCTCTCTCTCTCTCTCTCTCTCTCTCTCTCTCTCTCTCTCTCTCTTTTCTTTCTTAGTATAAACACTATCAATCTCTCTCTCTCTCTCTCTCTCTCTCTCTCTCTCTCTCTCTCTCTCTCTCTCTCTCTCTCTCGTTTACTCATTAATTATTAATTAAGAGACTGCAGGATTAAAGTCCATATAGCATAAACATTGACATTAATGCCAACTCTTCGATTAGCAAACCATACTGCTCAACCACATACATACGTAAACACAAATACACAAGCAACTGTTCAACATATATATATATATATATATATATATATATATATATATATATATATATATATATACACACTATAAACTGTTCAACTACATATATATGTAAAGATATACACACTAACAACTTCAACGACATACATACATAAACATATACACACTAGCAACTGTTCAACCACATATATACGAAAACATATACACACTAGCACTTACTCAAGCACTTACATACGTAGACATATACAAACTAGCAACTATTCAACCGCATACATACATACATACTAGTGACTGTTCAACCATATACATACACTTATATTCAAACGCACTAGCAATTGCCCCCACCACATGCCTGCACACATACGTACACACTAGCAACTTCTCAGTCCCATACCTGCAAACACACACACACGCACATACACTCTGGCAACTGCTCAGCCACATGCATACGCAGACACGTAAACTTTGGCAACTGCTCTGTCACATACATGCACATACAGACATACATGCTGACAACTGCATAACCACATACGCATATTTACACAATTTCTCGATGCTTGACGCACCCCAAAAGGGGAATACCAAAGGAATCACGCACTTTTTGCACTGGTAACTGTATGAGCTTCGGTTTGTGTGTGGCTTCTCATGTTAAAAAGTCCTTGTGCCAATCCAGCCAGGTGAAAGGGCAGGAATATAAACTTGCATCCTTTTTTTTTGAATAGATATTGTTTTACTTTGTTTAGATATTTCGTTTTTAAAATTCCTAATCATACTATACACATCATTGTGGGCGCGCAATCAGATGAGAAGAGAAAACAAATGAAGTTGTTATCTGCACTTTTAATCTGGCGTGTGATAAGAGCAACACCGGTTAAATCAAGGATCTTTGTTTACTTGTCACTCAACTCTGGATTCTTACAATACTCTTTGTTTTTGTTTTTTTTAAAAAAGATTTTTACATGTAGCACTTTAATTGTTTGCGCAGTTGTTGTTTTTTTTTATCGCTCATCTTTTTTCGGTCTTGCATTTCTTTCTATGTCTACATCTTTCAGTAAAGGTAATATTCTGCCTGGTTGTGAGTTCTTGATATAAGATTAGAAACAAGTATATTCTTTTCAAAGTACCATGAATTCTATCTCACTCTTACTAGTCACGTAACCTGGTTTGGTTGTGAGGGTGCTACTCACGTAAGCATGTCTTGGACAGGAATAGCTTGACGGAGCCCATCCTTCTCCAGGACTAAAACTGGTTTGAATTCAGTTTTCCTTCAAGACTGGTTATCATACCGATGTTAAAGATCCCAGTATACTCTACTATTTACCCATAGCTGGAGACAAGAAAGATTTATAAGATTTATCTTATGTGAAATGCAAACAGCTTCGTTCAGGACTTGAACTTGGGTAACCGAATCCACATCATCATTTTGCCACACCATCGATCGTTCTGTATTTTGTGGTTAAAATTTGATGTTGGAAGAGTTGGTTTATGGTCAAATCACACGTAAAGTGTCAATTCCCACCAATTCACTGAAATTAAGCAATGATGAACTGGCTTAAACCTTAGAAGTGTAAGTGTACGGTAAGCAATCTAATTCTTGAGCGCCAACCGAACGAAAGCTTAGTAAATTCTAATAGTTTGGGGAGAGTTCACATTTTCCTCAAGACAAAATTTGAAGTGTTTTGAATGCAAATAAGGGCTCCTTTCTTTTATTGGACACATCACGAGTCCCCTTGCATTTTTCTATCCAATACGATTGCTTTGTCAATGGAGATTTGTTGTCTTTAAAGATGGCAGATTGAAAATGCTTCTTTTTGTTGTTTCTTTTCATTAAAACTAAAGATAATGGG
>CM042141.1:23379646-23464646 GCA_023376005.1 Doryteuthis pealeii | reverse complement strand
ATGCGTTTCGACTTATAACTCACAAAGAGATGTCATTCAGCATTTAAATCTCGCATACACCTAAACATGCTTATATTTATAGTTTTTTGATAATAATGATAGAAATCAATTACACCTATTAATTATTCATTAGATCCGTTGTTATTAAAATCAATATGCAAATTAGGAAAACCATCTATTGTGTACTATGTTCTATTGCATATAAAATGTCTTTCTTTCAGGTAGTGCATCAATCAAATAAACGGCTCGTCACCCATGAGTATCGGCTCATTAGTGGTCCCACATTTATAGGGCCTTGTGCCTGACCCGCATGAGTGGGGTGCGCGATAAATACCCATCAATCAATAAACTGCTTTACTCTCCCCTCTTGAGAAAGAAAGAAGAAAGGAAAGAAAGAAACAAAGAAAGAAAGAAAGAGTTCTTGAGTTCTTCTAAAACAAGGGATTTTTTCTTACCCGAACATTACTTATCGGCCACCAATGGTAAATATTTTTAAAAAGTGTAATAAAATTTTAAGTTTCAAGTTGCAGGTGATAAGTATTATGGTACGATGAATTCACGATGAATTCAAAAGAACAATTTTGTTGCCTAAGCAAACTTAGTGAATTAATACAAGAATGACATGAGTAACAAGAAAAAACTTAGAAAACCTTGTATGAAGGAATATCCCAATGTGAATGAATGAGTCTTTAGTAAGTAGCAGAGTTCTTAATGATATGTACATATGAGAGAAAATGTAAGTGTTGAACAAAAACTTACATATTCAGCAATACTTTCATGTGCCAAGCGACACAATGTTATTTATTGTTGACAAGAAGATCAGTTTCAATGCATTGTTGAGAGGAAAAAGAAAAATGGATTTGACTTTGGTGTGTTTTCCTTTTGTACGCTACTTTGACAATGCCCTCTAGTGCCCATTTGTAGTATCATTTGGCAGACACGGGAGGTTATGACCTTTTGTGTCACCTAACGCACAAGTAGCAGAAATGTCGGTAGTGATGCAATCCCTATGTTATATACACAAATATAGATATCTCCCGATTCACTAATTCACCAAATTCAATCCGCCCACACACCGCAATAAAGAGAATGTCGACCGGATGGAAACAGGCTGAGGCGTTAAATCAAATGACGAAATTTCGTCTTTGCGCACCCAGGCTCCGCGCATGGGGCAATCGTAGAATTAAAAAATAAAATTATAAATAAAACTCGCATTTTCGTCCAATCAAAATCATTCCCGGCAGAAATTAAAAAAAAGGGTTGAGTTGATCCGACTTCGGTTCCCAAAAACCTATATAAGTCGGCTTTGAAGAGCCGACAGCAGATATATCCTGGCGACAGCACCGAGAACATCAACAAAGGACGACCTCGCAAACGAAACGTACATCACAAGGCGGCGGACTTACATCTTTCACCTACCCCCTAACCTCATGACCCTAACCGACCGGCAGTCTTAAGTGTGTGGACGACTACTAAACTCTATATCATCAATTTACCAAATTGACCCCTACTACCAGGCTTTTGAAGACCACGACAGAGATACCCGGGGCGACAGAACAGTTCACATCGCAAAGGAAGCCGACGACACGAAACGCTACACCGCAAGTCAGCCGACCTATATCTCTCACATACCCCCTAACCTCATGACCCTGACCGACCGACAATCTTAAGGGGGCGAACGACTACGAAACTCTATATCATCAATTTACTAAACTGATGGCGACTATCATCAGAAATCCCGACTACCAACCCGTTATCGGCTGCGACTACTAAACATCGGATCTTCTGCCCACATTAACCAACTTCTGCCCAACATCACTGGGATTTCTGTATACATCACCACCTCCATTACAACTGACTTGATCACCGAACACCAAGTTCTGCAGACATTGCTACTCACATCACAACAGACTATCACCAAATATCGGACATTCTTCTTAACCTATTTTCAAACCGTATAACCTTTTTGTGTTTTGCTAATACATTGTTAAACTTAAAATCTGTGTTTGTTTTTTCCTTGCCACCATACACTTCATACTAACCCTGTTTATTACACCTAGATATATTCAAATGAGTAGCACTTAAGAGATTTTTGGATTTTGTCAGGATTATTACACCCAACTTAGAATAGTGTTAACTAAAACTCCGACTTGAAAAGTTCGTAAGGTTTAATTAAATCTGAGTAATTATTTTAGCAAGAAATTTCATTAATTTTTATTTTTAAAGTTTGGAAATTTAAATTCTGTACGATTAGTTACGTCTTGCAGCAACATGGCTTCACGATGATTATAGATTATTGTCAGAATAACTCATAAGGAACATTTTACACTAAAACCTTTATTTTGGTCTCATAAGTATGCGTACCAAATTTGGTAGCTCTACATCAAACTGTTTTGCTGTAGAGGGCAGACAAACTCTTCCCAAATTTTAATATAGATGGTATCAGATTTCTAATTTAAAAATATCAGTTGCCATAGGAACACATTTACTTTGGTAATGATGAACCTCTATTACAACCTGCCAATTCTAATAGCTGTTACCGTTTGTTTTAGTGACATGATATGAATATTGAATTAGAATGTTAAAAAATAATACTCTGCTATCATGTTAATATTGCGAGCCTGTTTTATTCATAAAAAAACTGCATGGTTCATTTAATTTCCGCACATAAAATTGTGGAGATACGTTATCTTCCTTTGCTATTGAGAAAGTAAGAAATAAAACGTTTAGTTGGCTACACAACATTCAGTCTCAAGTGTTTTTTTTAAATAAGTTCGCTAATCACTGCTCAATAATAAGAAAGCTAGGAAGGGGGGGGGGATGAAGGTTGGAATAAAAAAAATAATTTTTAAAAACTTTTTCTGTAAATCTAATTGGCAATAATTAACCCATTCCCTTCTAATGCGATAAAAACCACTACTTCAACATCGTTTCGTTGCTGAACACCGCATAAAAAATAACAATTCTTATTCGATTGTCCATCAGTCTCTTCTTTTTTTTTCAACCAAGCCTCCTTGCCATTTTATTCTCCTTTCTTATTCTTCTTGTGTTTCCACGCCATTACTCTTACATCTTAATAACCAAGTTCTTGGTAAAAGCTTTAGAGTTGTTATTTTATTCTTTCATGAGAATAAAACTACATTTGCGTCGTTTCGAAATGATATCATGTGAGTGGGTGGTAATGTTCTAAAGCAGAGAAACACATGTAGTAAACCGATATATTCTTTAATCCCTAGTGTCATTAATCGTTTGGCCATAGCAATGCTTACCAAAGTAACACGATACCCAATTAAGTTAGCGTCTGCTTACAGTAAATAAAACAGAAACAAAAAAGAGTTGTTCATTTTATAGCCTCTCGTTCGATTCCAGGTGTCTAACAGATCGTTTCCGGTAGAACGATAGGCACATCAGATTAATTTCTTTTTAACATTTCGTATAAGGAATAAAGACAATGAGACAGTAGTTAGCATTTAACCAATCATTAGATGGAACTTTAATCTTTTTCAGTGACTCCGCCAAGTCAATAGTAAGAATTCAAAGGCCATGGCCAAACCCAAGTTGCAGGCAACAAAGGGTGTTTCTCATCTGTCTGAAACAACAGAACAAACAAGTCAATCCGGTATTCGGGCTGGGATTAATGTTGGTTGGTTGTTTGGGTTTTACGGCATGTTAACCCATTGGGCCATTTTATGCCGAAGACGTTTTTGTTTAATTCTTAATGGATACTCGATTTTTTTAAAACACATTTTTGCAAACTTATTTTTCTCTCTATTTAACCCATAGATGGGACCCTAACAGGTACTACTACTCCGGGTCAGAGTAAACCCGGGATCAATGGTGATGAACGGGTACTCCACACTCCACAGAATTAGAACTTCACCACTTAATGCAGTTTAACATCATACTCATGACATGTATAGTAGCTAATCATCTCGTTCAGATGTGTTATTGTATTTGTGTAGAACCATCTGCCCGTTGAATAATGGTTATCGTCAATCAATTTTATGAAAAAGTTTTAGTTTATAAATTTGACCTGAATCGACAGCGTTAGAAGTAAAAGAGGTGTTTTAGGACAGATTTACAAGCAGATACTTCTCCTCTTGAAGATTGTTGCGACAATATATATATATATATATATATATATATATATATATATATATATATTATATATATATATATAATCTTGACAATAAAAACAAATGTTATGTGCAAATCGAAAACTGTCATTGGTGATTGAGAAAACGGGATACATTGTGATTTAGAAATAGAATAAATTGAATTGTTTTGACCAAGAAACCATATGTAATTTTCATAAACAAAGGGGGAGATGTTTTGATTGTTGAGGCTGAAAAAAGCATTGAAAAATTAGAAGATCACCAAGATCTTCCTCGAGAGTTGCATATTTGTCCGTCTTGAATCATAATCTATCCCCCATGGGAATGTTTAATTAGCTGTATCTATTATTTTGAGAGTAGCGTAGATTTTGAAAAGTGAAATAGAAATTGTACTCGGAGACATTAGGTAAAACGAGTTTGACAGATAGATGATAATCCTGGGGTCAGTTTTGATACCTTGGCTGGAATTGGATGGTTCAGGTCATGTGATCATGGAACAATAGAAAGTTAGAAAAATAGTTTTAAAATTCAATCAGCTGGCTCCGAATTGTGAAAGTAATCAGTTGATTTTAAGACGGAGACATGTGTTCCAGTTATATTACTTTAAGGAGGCACCAGCACCCCGAATAGAGTCAGGTTATAAAAAAAGGGACGTCTTAGGTAAGCGAATAAAAGATTATTCTTCTCGACCGGAGATGTCCCCGTGTTCGAACGTAGCAGTCAACAGATCGTGGGAGTCGAAGCGGCCATTGAAGACAAGTAAGGAAAAGAAGATCATGGCACCCGTCCGTAGCAGACACTCGAAGAAGATAGCAGAGGATTATCTAACAGGATGGTGTGGATAAATAAGATGTATTTGTACGTGTGTGTTTATAGATAAGATCTATGTGGACACTTGTAGGCGAGTAGGAAAAAGTGTTATATTTCTATTTGTCTGTCTGCCTCTTTAACAAAGACAGTGTCTCTGTCTCTGTTTTAGTGTGCATGCGATGGTTTTAATGTCCATACAATAAAAAAGTGTAGGCGTTTCATATTCATATTCACTTTCCTATTGTAACATGTTTTTTTTGCGTATACATCACATTTGTTGGTTGTGTCATTTTAGAACCAAAGTAGAAAATGATGCGAACATAAATTTGTAAATGTAATGAAAATAAATTCTTATTCCAGTACAAAAGTCAAGAAAGTTTGTCCATGCAGTTGTTTGCTTAGTACATGCATGGACAATCTTTTTCGATAATCGGACCACTTGAGATATGACTCATAATCAGATAACCCGCACTACTAAAACATCAAGGTAATTTTCTGTTGAAGATACCTTAACCATTTTCACTAAAGAAGACTATACACGTAAGCATCTGCCTTAGAAATAGGGAAAAGTTGATTTTTTTTCTCATCGGTAAAAAGATATTTTCCATAAAAAATTGAAGTCTTAGGCGAGTCAATTTAGAAAGCATCGGTGGCCGCAATTGGTCCATGACTGCTTCAGTAGATCGTGAGGCTAGTTGTGTGGATAGCATATCAAATAATGATTCGGTTGACTGACTTCAAGTTAGGCGTGCAAAACAGCTTTTATTCCAGCAGATACGTTAGTGGATCTGGGGTTCTTGTTTTCAAGGGAAACGAAAGTTTTCAGTTAACAAAGATACGGAACAGGGTGAAAAGGCAAATCACGTTTGTCTGAAGAAAACAGGATAAACATTCCTTAAATAAAGATTCATATAAAATGAAATGTAATTTTTTTTAAATATCCAGTCTTTTAGAAATGTTGTAAATAGAATGGACACAGTGTCTCCATTCTACTGGTCGTATAATATGTTTGCTTTCTTTCCCAGCGGCTCTGTCGGTTACCTTATATATGTTTTTTTAATTACATTTATATTATCTTATTTTTTAAAAAGTGGCTGCCATGTATTTTCTTTTTGCATACATGACTTACCGAATATGCGGGTGACCGTTATGTACGTAAAGAAATGGCTCTTTTAGGAGACAATAAATAATCATCTCCTAAGAGACTGGGCACGCCCGTTTGGTGCTTCGTAGGGTGTCACATGACAGTTCTAGATACTCATTCTCAACCCTCTTTTAACTCTGTTCTTTGAACGGTATACCCGTCGTCTCCTGCCCTTGCCATGGAACAGTAAAGACACATTTTACTCTCCACCACCACCACCACCATCATCATCATCATCATCATCATCATCAAGTAAGCCTTTTTCCATTTTGTACCATTTCCACATTGCTAGGTTCATAAAACAATATGCTCATATTTCTAGCTGTTTGATATTACTTGTATGTATATTATGTACATATTAAATGTTTCTGTAAGTATAAATGAGCTTATCTTGACTTGACACGGATATACTAATGATAATATTTGTCCTTGATGTGTGGAGACTCAAGTAAATATATTCCCTACCTTCAAACAATTCGGGTGAGTCTCCGTGGCGTAATGGCTTACATGCTGGACTGTGATATCGTAGTAAGTCAGTTCTAACTCTAGTCGCGCTATTACATTCACTTTGGGACTAATACCCCTCGGAAAGGTATGAAATCTCTCGTCCCTTCGGCTATGTGTTAAATAGTACCACTACTGTTCTTCTACAAGGATGGATTTGGCATTAAATAACCCATGAAACAAAAAAACTAAACCAAACAAGCCAATAGCTCCAAAGATCCTTGTAAAGAAAGATCCAGGAGAAAATTCGGATAGTAAATGTAACATTGGCGGTGACAAGAATACTGAGGAGAATAATAGAGATTTGAAGAGACTTGTTGTCACTTTGTTCCAAATAGATAACCACCAAAAAACCTCTAGTGTAAAGATATGAATGATAATGATAACGGCGATGATGATGATGATATTACAAGCACAAGTCAATTATGGTCTATTTGATGGCCAACGACTAAATAATTCATCCTTTTCTGAACAAAGTCCATCCAAACACCTATAAATTGTCAAAAGAAGCATGCATTAATTACGGAATGTCTGTCAAAAGTTATGAGTGTTTTAATATTTTAATAAGTACTTTTCATGCAAGCCCCAACAAGAAACATTTTTGAATGAGCATGTGAGTATTCACTTGCTCCCTTCTATAAATTCCTGTGTGTAATTAATGTGTATTGAAAAAAAAAACTACTCAAACCCGCATGTACCTATGCGTATGCTAGATACACCCAACTTTATATTTATATCAAATCAACATATTGTGAGAGAAATCGTGAACAGATGGAGAGTTTAGTTATATAAATGAATTACAATTTCTGAGAGTGAATTTATCAAGGTGTATAAGCATTTAAACGGGTCAACATTTGTATATAGACTTAGAATTATCCCATAACCTTGTTTAGTCGTGTGATGGGGCGCTACTCCTAGTAGAGTTGGCGGGGACCGGCATAGAAATAGGAACCTTGTGATTCCGATGCGGGTTTTCTACCGACTGAGTAAAACCGGTTTTAATATTCTTTTATGAAATTTTTCTGAGGATTTTTTTTTTGTTTTGTGTAAGTGCAACTTTAAGAAATTTATGTTTACATTTTAATTTTAGTCCAGCTTGTTAATATTAAGGCCGGTTTAGCTCAGTCGGGAGAATAATATAGCACTTTAATATTAGATTTTTAAAAGTCAGATGTTTTTTTTATTGAACTTGTATTTGAATGACAATACAAGGGTTTAATGCAGATAATACATAAAAAAAACAATCATCATCATCATCATCATCATCATCATCATCATCATCATCAGGTCGCGCTGTTAGCCCGAGTCACATGATTTTTCCTCGGCAAACGTCACTGTCGGTCATTACTCCTGCTATGTCTTCTGCACGACATCCAGAATCCATACAGAGCTGATTAATTTATTTTATTTTATTTTTTTTTTGCTGGTCGACCTACACTGGTGTGTACATGTGTAGGTGTTCTCAGGAGAACGTCATTTATGAGTTCGTCGTTGCTTCTCCAGCAGTGTCTGGCATGTTTTATTCGCCTCGCTCGGGTGGTTTGTGTAATAGAAGGCAGGTGACCGTACAGCTGCTTTTTTGTGGGTGTTGCTGCCAGGATTTGTTTAAGGCAGTGCACAACATCCTCGGGAAACCCCCATCTATTTTATTTGCCAAGTGCTTGATTAGGGTTCATGTAGTGCTGCCGTACAGTAGCACTTATACGGCTACGGTTTGGAAGAATTCTCACTTTAAGTAACATTATTTATAACAAGTTCTAGTTTCCCGCACAATCTTCAAGCTGAACTTTACGTATATTTTAAATAAACATATATTATTGAAAAGCCAAACTTTAAAATTAGAAAAATATTTCAAATATACAAGTACACATTTACCTGACCGCCCAGTCGCCGGGGCTTAAAATACCCTGACTGTATACCCTACCAAGCAGTAACATCCACACTCAAAATGGAATATTCCGGATATGACACTAAACTGCATCTGATGGTGAGGCTCCAGTTCTGGAGATCGTGGAAGTGTGGAACATTCCTTGATTGCCATTACACTCAGGTCCAGTCTGGCCCGGAGTGGTAGTACCTGTTAGGATCCCATGGATCAAATAGACCTGTTTAAAAATTATTTGTATTCGATAGGACCATGTGTAAAATAAAATCATTTAAGAAACACCTACACAAAAAATGTAGATATGAATGTACAATGACCGTGATTCCCTAACCTCAGGGTATAAAATAACCCCAGACGGGTTTACATGATATTAAAATAAATAAATCATTGAATCACATTTACCCAATAAAAATATCTTCGAAAAATAAAGATGTAATAAGTTCCTCGGTACATTTTAATTTCATTACGATGGATTTCAGGAATTCATTTTATGGGTGATTTATGTCTAGGAGATAGAAAAAAAAACAATCCAAAAAACAAAAAACAATGCCATAAACAGAGAAGGAAAGAATAAAAATTTGCGTTTGCATTGGTGATAATAGAACCATTGATGTTACAGAAGAAGAAGAAAAACTGTAGTATCCGTTTGTCTGTTGACGAAACAAATGCCGCACAGCTAAGATTTCCATCTTTGGTCTTTCAGATATTGTATTTAACAATAGATATTTTAGAATAAAAGCTACTTCATGACAACTCGTTAACTGCACCTGCCAAAAGATTGAATAAGTGGCCAGTTCTTTCCAATAAACTCATTTCTGATTCCGAATTGTCAAGGCTGACATAAAAGTATTCTACTACGCCCACAGATTAATCTGTGTTAGACATGCCGAGAGCAAATACTCATCAGAGTAGAACTGCTAAACTATTAACAAAAGATGACGACAACAACGACGATGACATATTCAAGCAATGGCTAATCAGTTGGTTTAGAGGTTGATTGCCTCCAAGTGTTTTGAAAGCAAATCTTTTGGAGGACAAAAGAAAACGAAGGGCGGACAGGAACGAAAAAAAAAGAGATAGAAAACAAAATTATTTTGATTTTAGTATTGAAATGTAATTTTCTTGAAGTACAAAAGAATAAATAAATAAATAAAAAAGACCGGGAAAAAGAAAGGAATGAAGAAATGTAGAAAGAAGAGACAGGGGGAGGGGGGGGTAAGAAAAGGTCGAAAAAGAAAGAAAGAAGGAAGGGATAAAGTTAAAAACGGAGAAGGAAAGAAAGAAAAGATTGGTAAGAAAGGAAGAAAGATAAAAGAGCAGAAAGAAGAGACTGGGAAAAAAGGAAGGAAGGAAGGAAAGAAAGGTTTAAAAAGAAAGAAAGAAAGAAAGAAGTATAGACCTGAGAAAGAAAGAAAGAAAGAAAGAAAGAAAGAGCGCGAAAAAGGAAGGAAGAAAAGACCGAAAAAAGATAAGAAAGAAGAAAGAATGTATTTATCAAAATAACTAAACTGATGGCCTCAGTAAAATATCTTTTTTTTTTAAAAAGAAGAAAGAAGAAAAAGAAAGAAGAAAAAGAAAAAGAAAAAGAAAAGGAGGGTATGTTACAAGACTGACCGCTCATGTTGCATGCATTGGTCTGTAAGAAAACATCTTGTTTATAGAGAAGCGTTCCAAGTTTGTTTTTTTCCGGACAACCTAGTGCCTTTGTGTTTTTCACAACATTTTGATGAATTCATTCTACGGCTTTCCTCCCTCAATAATGGATCTTTTTTTTTTAAATTGAAAATTCACTTCTGACTCTAAGCATCAAAGGATATGAGTGAAACCAGCTATCTCGTTAATATCAGACTGGTCATCATCACTCATCATCAAAATAGCCCATCTACAATGACATTCCATTTTTCACGTCGTTGTTATAAATGAAATGGAGTAACCTGTATAAAAGATTAAAGGATTGGAAGAGTTTCACAGAGTAACACCAACACTTTGCTGATTTGAACAGTTTGAACTACAATGGTACGGCAAGTGCGAGACGACCACTAGTTGTACAACTTGAAGCATCTTGTCTGATTTCAGTCACCATTAATTGCAGTTTATTTTCGCGTTTATACACCACTAGTTTACAGCTGATTATTCCTGATTTTGAATTCAGAGTTGTTGTTCTCCTAGAGTTTTAGCCGACCAAGGCTAGAGAGACCGATTTACCCTGTATGTTATTCCTGAAGGTACGGCGTGTAATGGTTATCTTCGTAGGAAATGGACACGGTGTCCCGAATTCAAATCCAGGACGAGTCTATTTGCATTTCACATAGCGTTAATAATACCCTTGGGAAATGTATAAATCTAGATATTCTCGCTCCAATTATGGGTAAATAGTAAAGCCAACTGGGTTCTTTAACCTTTTCCGAGACTTTATCAACATGAAGACACAGATTATTACGCTTTTGATCATCCACACTTTAAAAGAAAAGCTTGTCATAACACTTTCGCTACAAAGCCCCCCCCCCTTTTTGTACATGCCTAGCAAACAGCCTTGGTCAGAATTTGAACTTGGTCCGTTGATTCCATTTTCCACACTGATAACCGTTATTACTAGAACATAAGAAAGCTAAAGTTTAATGAGAGAAAATCTGTTATGGTGTACTATATCCGGAAATGCCTCCACCCCTGTTTCGGATAAGGTCCAAATAATTGACACAGAGCACTTGTGAGGAAGTAAGTTGAAGGGGGTAGCATACACCGGCTTATCTACCGGGTCGATTAAGGTCAGGCTAGTACGGATTTCAACACTATGTGATTTTCTTTTCTCAACAAAGAATTTGTTTGTGAATTTATCAAAGAAAACATTTAAGAATATTTTCGCATAAATTATTCGAGCAAGCTGAAAGTGTAACGGACAAAAAATGGAATAATTGATATTATAAACTTATTGTTGCTTAGAGGATTTAAAAATGTCCGTTTGCTACCAATGTTCTTCTTTTGTTTTCTATTGCCAGAAAAGGAAATCCTCTCTTTCCATACAAACATTTGTAAAAGAACGATGGTTGGTTGCATATATCATTTCCTCATACAGAATAAATCTTCATTGTCTTATGATTTTATATACAAAACAATGTTTAGTTTTGTTTCTTTATTTAATGGCATATCAACCTTTATGGATTATTTAACGCCAAAGCCATCCTTCTAAAAGAACAGTAGTGGTACTATTTAACACATAGGCGGGGGACGAGTGGGTTCAGACAGTTTCCTAAGTGTATCAGTCCGAAATAGAACGTAATAGCGGGACTGGAGTTTGAACTCGCTTATTACGATGTCGTAATCCAGCACGTTAGCCATTACACCACGGAGAGCGTCACCCACCCAAATAACAATGTAGAATAAATTCAAAATTGTTTGGTCTGTGCTATGACGCCTTTACATGTGTCAATTCCTTCTAATTTTCGAATAAAATGCCTTTTATGTTGAATTATGAAGCACTTTCTAGCAGCGAAAGGGTTAATTCTAACGACGCTCCCAGCGAGAAGATCATAACGAAGAGTTAATAATGATATGAAAAGAAATAATAGAGAATCATGTTAACATTTAAACTGTTACGTCTCCTTATGATTTGATAGTTTTGTCAAGTAACTAGATACACACTTATTTGATTGACATTTGGATTTTCATTTGAGTTAATATTTGCAAACGAGAAGATCCCCCGAGAATAAGATCTTGAACTTCTATTTCACTAGACTTTACAACAAAGCTAAACGTGTCATCAGACGATAACATTGAATTCAAACGTGGTTTCGGGGCTAAAATCACGTTTATCGTCTGATGATGACATATTTTAAGCTTATTAAAAAGAAACAAGGTTACAGTGGCCTGAACATTGTGTTTATACATACCACAATGAAGATGAGGACAACAGTCAGAAATATTAAAATTATTCATATCAAGCCTCATCTCATAAATACAGACAAATATATCAATTCGGTACGGACCCGTTACATCTATTAATAGTGGAGATTCGGTCTCGGTCTCTATTTGTCTGTAACTGAAACTACGTTACTGCTTATGTCACATTACTCAAACTTGTCAATAAATAGAATAAAGAACAACCTTGTATTATATACTCAAAATTTGAGTTACGCAACCTTAGACGGTCCTCATTGTTTTCTAAAACAAGATTTAATGAATGCATGAATTATATATTTATATATAGTTAGTTTTATTTTAATACATATTTAAAGTTATCTAACGTATAGAGTTTTACGAGAAAATTATTTACAAACAAGAAATAGACATATAATCTTATCACACAATGAAATTTGGAGATTTTGTGTTTATTTAACTGCATCCGATTTGGGTTTACGCATGTTTTCTTTTCCTTACGTTCTGTTTTGTTTATTGTCTGCCGTAAAACAAACTTCTTTTCTTTTGACACCCCCACCCCACTCAAAAAACAAACATTAGATAGTTAAATTAATTTGAATTTAACTGTTAGAAACTTGGTTTTATTATTTGAATTTGGCAGCAAAACTATTTTTATGTCAATTATTAAATAAAATCTAAGATTTCAAAGATCTTTTTTTTACGAAATAGCATGGCAAAAAATCCTTTTATGTGATTTTGAACGTCGAGAAAATCGAGAAAATTTTTTTTTTTAAGTATATATTTTTTATAATAACTAGCAAATATATGCACCCCCCGGGTGCAAGTATTTAAATTTTGATGTAATAAAATAATTATATCAAATTAGAAGGGCTAATGAAACTAAATAAGAATGCAGATAAAAAGATTTGAAACATAGAACTGAAACTTACTTGTCCATCATTTCCGTCTTTCATTGCTAATTTTTTCTAATTTAACTATTTAGTTAAAATAGGAAGTAAAGAATAAAATTAGTTATTTATTCTTGTTAATGGATTTCTTTTAAGATTTATTGAAGAGATTTTTGCTCATATTCATTAAGATAAAAGCAAACAATTAGAAATCAATAATACTAAACACATATTTATTAAAATTAAATTATTAATATCAGTATGCAAATTAGCCTTCCTGTTCACATTGTAAACTGCTATTTTGCTGTATATATAAATACAATTGAATGTTATCAGCATGTACATATGGTCAACAGTATTAATAATGTAAAACAATTTTATTAATAATTGAGGTTTAAGATAAAATAATAGTTATGGAGAATGTGACGTAAATAACTAAGGTAATTGTCACTTGAGTAGTAACATAGTTTCGGTTACAGACAGTAAAACTCACAATCTCCATTATAATAAGATTAGAATATTCATTCAATTTTAATAAAACTTTGTAGATTTATGTAAAAATGGGTGTATTTAAAAAATATTGTTGTTTGTCGTAAAACAAAACAAATATTGAATATAATGATATTTAAGTAATTTATTTTTTAAATATTCAATATTAATAAAATAAATAAAAGCTAAAAAATGATTCAACATTTGAATTCTTTCCTTTGTAATAATGACAATTTAAAATAAAATATGAAATCAATTAAAAAATGTATTATTACTTAAAATGGAAAAAAAATTATTTGCAAAATTTGTAATCAAGGATGAGTTTTCAGCGTAGGTTTACAATGTAAGTATAATGCATTGGAAGCGCTAGTAACGTAACGGTTATTGTCGTAGGAAGGAACCAGGAATCTCCGCTTGAGACATTAAATACAAAAGTTTTTTTGATAGACTTTTTAAAAACTTGACTCATCTGGAAAAAGAAATATTTTGACTTAGACTTTAATATTTTATAGTCACAATATATTAGAACTTAAAGAAGAGAATAAGTTTTGATATATAATATCATGTTGGATAAAAGTTACAATTGTCAGTATTCAAAGGAAATGTTCATAGCATAACAGTTATCATTGGAGGACTCGACGACTCGAGTTCAAATCTTAAATGAGGCTGTTTACATTTCACACAACCTTAATACTCCTAATACAACTATTTTCCCTTCATCTATGGGTGAATAGTATGGCAGACTGGAGTCTTTAACCTTGGTATAGCAACCAGTCTAGAAGAAAAACTTTGAATTCAAACCAGTTGTAGACCTGGAGTGGAAGGGGCTACACTGGGTTATTCATGTACAAGACATGCTACACGTATAGCACCACCACGATTAAACCATTTTATAGGATAAATCTTTTTTTCTTCATATAATGTTTAACTAGACCTTTACATTTTGTTCATCAGGTTAAAAAAATCGCATCTTTACATTTTTGTTTAACCACATAAAAGACATCAAACTGGAATTTTTCTAGTAAGTAACAAAAGTTATAATTTTTATTTCCTAACCTTTTTATGATTTTCGAGTAATGGACACTCAGGGATCATAAACAGTAATCAACAACATTTGTTATATGTCCTCAAAAAATCATAATTCAGTGTGATGCCCCTATTTATTATTATAATAAAAAGTGAGATGGATAGTTTTATTGTCAATTTACATAACTGAAAATCCCGCCTGTAGAGCATGTTTGTAGCAA
This sequence comes from Doryteuthis pealeii, assembly GCA_023376005.1. Taxonomy (NCBI): domain Eukaryota; kingdom Metazoa; phylum Mollusca; class Cephalopoda; order Myopsida; family Loliginidae; genus Doryteuthis; species Doryteuthis pealeii. The sequence continues at coordinate 23,449,689 of CM042141.1, read as the reverse complement.
GTGTATTTCAGTTCTCAAGTGTGTAGGACGAATAGGCAAATTGAAGCTAACGATATGGTTTCAATCACACGTATTAGTATTATTTTTTAATTGATCTTGAAAAAAGAAAACCTGAACTCTAATTCTGTGATCGTTTCCTGTGTCTCCTTTAAACTCTCTTTCAACAATCTATGATGAGTGAGGTGGGTTGGGTTGATTACACGTAAGCATCCACTCCCTCCGAGCATTGAAGTTTATTCAAAGATGAGTCAGTTTGCCGCGCGGATTTATATTCAACACATGACAATAAAAAAAGTTTTCAAACAAATCCCATACAATAACAAACCATCCTTTGCTGAGGGGCGTGGCCGGGTTGTAAATATGTTGATGTGCATGAAACAGTTATGTTTTTAAAAGCTTCTTTGTGAGGGGGGGGGGTCATTTTGTTGTGTGCTCGGATCGAATCATCTATTGTATCGACTCTGTTAGACTCATATAGGGACACATATGCTGCAGGTCAAGATTCCTGTACATAGTGTCATTTTTTTTTCTTACTCAAAGGCTACTCAGGAGACGCATTTAGCGTAATGGTTATCATCGTAGGGAATGGAATTGGCAATTCAAATTCAAACTTTGGACGAAGTTGTTTGCGTTTCACTTGTCATTTGGAAAAGCCATTAATCCATCTGTTCCATCAGCTTTAGGTAAATAGGACTTACTAGCTTAGGCAATCAGTCTACAAAGGAAAAATCTGAATTCAAACTAGCTGTACTCCACTTAAAAATTGACCTTGTGTCACATCCTGCTCGTGGCTAAGGGTTTAGGTAAATACATTCACATTTTTCTGTAAGTTACTTTGCAAATCTATCATAAGAGAGGAACGAACATTACTTTTTTAAAAAATTTTTTTTTTTTTTAAAAACCTCTTTGCTCCACAAGCGCATGCATCGAGAAACTTTCATATTATGATGATTTTCTGTGAGATTGGTGTTTAGAATGAATATTATGACAAAAACTGATGGTTAAACAGGAAATAAAATCTTGTTTTCTGTAGCCGATGTAAATTAAGGCAACGTTAACAGAAGATGGGAAACCCGAGTTGTGGGATATTGAGTTCAGGTTTTGTTGAAAAGTACTTCTTTATTTCTGGTCGTTCTAGCGATCGAAGTGTAGCGATCTAAAAATGTGATAAATAGTGAATGGAATATGACTAGTAATAAAACAATACCAGCATTTGTCTATTCTTGTCCCGTAAATGTTTTAAGAGACAATATAAAGAATGAATAATCAAATTACATGGATAGAAGTTGTCTGGCTGACTGTTTGACAGGTTGAGAAACAATTTAAAAACCCAGCAAGAGACAGATAATTAAAAAACTGAGTTTATATAAAAACTAACTGAAGTACTCGTCTACGACGCGTTAGATGTAAATACTTGAATCACAAATACGAAACGAACTGACAAATTCCATCCACTTATTTCCTTTTTCTAATCAATGTCTATTTCAAAACAGCGTCTTGGGTGCGGAGCATAGCATACGTTGACTGTATCCCCTGTAGAGGGTTAGGGTCACACTAAATGGCAGTTCTGAAGCTCTGGTGAGAGTGGAGTACTCCTTCGTTGCCATTCTGACCCAGAGTGGTAGTCCTCATTAGGACCTCATCTATGGGTCAAATAGAACTGTTCAACCATTTATGAAAGATCATTATTATTATTATTAAGTTACTTACTTGAAAGCATACAACTGTGCAAATTTTCTGTATTTGATAGGAATACTTGATATCACATAAGTGTGTGCGAAAAAAATACGCAAAAGATGTAAATGAATGTACAATGAACCTGATTCCCAAAACTCTGGTGACTATCTGAATGAATGTTTTGTAAGTATTTATCCAACTCCTCAGTCACTAGAGTATGACACAAGGTATATATTAAGCAGCTGGTTTGAATTAAGGTTTCTTTCTCTTATACTGGTTAGATAACCATGGCTAACATATGAATAGATATTTTTCCCCAAGAACATAATGGCAAAGTGAAATGCAAACAGCCTTGTCCAGAATTTGTGCCTCGAGTCGCCAATTCCCTTACAATATTCTTTACACTATTGTTTTCTGGCTGAACATTTACTTTATCCAATGTTGCTATTGGGTCATTCCATGTATGTATTGTAATTACCATGGGAATACATAAGCATTACTTTTGAATTGTGTGTTTACCTTGTATTACACACATGCTTTCATATATTTTCACTTTTTAGAAATTATTTTGCTGACTGGTCAATTTCTCTTTCAATCTTTTCCTTTGGGGTGAGGTGGGGGACTTATAATTTGCTTTATTTATATTAATCGCATTCATTTCATTTTGTTTATTCATTCTTTTTTGCTCTTTCTCCATTGTGGCCTGAAAATGATTCTAACTCACATTCAACACCATTCCATGTGGAGTTAGGCACACTGGAAAAAGATATTTGAGTGTATCTTATGCAAATAACAATCTTGCTGGCTTGTTGCCTACCTGTTTGCTCATTTAAATTTTTGATACAAATGGATTTATTTAATCATCAAAGTGAAGCTGTTTTTCTTGTCCTTTAAGAATGAAATTTCAAACGTATCACATTTACAAACCAAATGGAAGTCATTCATAAAATAAATTTAATGGAATCTGAACAAAAAGGCAAAATAAACATCTGGTATTACTGAGAAAAAAAAAATTCTGAAAATGACAGTAGAGGATTTTGTAATTGTAATAAGAGATGTAGGAGGATTTCCGGAGATTGTACAAATTAGCACAGACTTGATTTCTTAATTTACTGAAATGTTTGGGTTCATTTAAAAAGGAAAATATAAATATAATCAAAGTTGTTTGATTTCATTCATATAATCAGGATTTATTGAAATCATTTTTAATTAAAATTGTCTTAATTCAAAATTCAACAACCAAATAGAAATTTCTTTAATAGCATATACTGAAAAACAAAACTATGCTATAAATTTATTTTTTTAAAATTCTGATCATGCCTAAAATCAAGGTTCCCTTTATTTTATTTTTTTTTTTAAATGTAAAAAGAAAAAAAGAAGGTGCCTAATGTGAATATCTGCATTCCATTAAAGATAGCATATTTTTAATGTTCAAAAGTAAACAATTTCAAATTCAGTAATTACAAAAATAATTTCAAAATTTAACTGACCAAAACTGTTAGTGTGCAAGACTTAAACTCTTTCTATAAAACTGCATCTTATCTTCATTTTTCAACAGAATGACAATACTGGACAAGTGGCACAGTTTGATGCTGCACAGAAACTGATATATGTCACAAGGGCACTTTCCATAATGTAATGGCTAATGAAATAAATTAACAGACCACTGTTAGTAAGCAAATAACTGTGTCATTCCTCAAAAGAATAAGATCCTTGAAATGCTAGTGATTTTGCTCAGACATAGTTCACACCAAAACTCTTTTCCTCAGCTCCAACCATCAAGACAAATACTTTCCTAGTTATAAAGCAGTTCCTAATGGTACATTAACTTACATCAATTGATCCCGGGAGGGGAGGGGCTGTTAGTCAAAACTCTACATAAATTAAGACAATTTTCCCCATTCAAATTAAATGTAATTTTAATTTGTTTCTGGCCCGTACAAGAAAGAAAGAAAGAAAAGAAAAAAGAAAAAGATAATTTATAATAAAACAAATGCTTCAAACCAGCAATCTAACTGTAAAATGAGAAAAGTCAAAATGTACCACTACAGTAATACAGTATTTTAGAGCACCAGCCTAGGAATCGCAAGGTTCCTGGTTAGATACTGGCCCTTCGCCAATGAGTAGCATAGATTGGATAATCTGATCTAGCAAAAAGGGGATAGACTCCCTCGCTTGTCTGGCTGATACTGACAATAGGCCACTCTGCCAACTTTACTTCTATTTTTAGAATAGCAAATGTTTACTTAAATAATATGAAAGATTTTTTCAAAGTAAATGTGATAAGTTGTATTGGGTGACATGATCAGCAGCAGTAAGGAATGATCTCTGATTAATATTTTATTTGTTAGGTACAAACAAGATTTCCAATTCTTAATATAGCTAATCCCAATTAGTATAACATTTTTTAGTAAAATTTAGGGTTTTTTTTTTTGTAAATTCTGCAAGTTTATTGAGAAACATTAAAAAAAAAAAAAAAAAAAGAAATCAACACAGCAAAACTAACACTAAAAAAGCACAAAGGTTAAATTTAAGTAAAATTTCCAATTCTGATTTATTAAAATTGAGAAACTGATAGCTACATGGAAAAAATTTACAACTGTACTCCAAAAATGAAAACTACCCCAGAAATGAAGACTGAAGTTCATATTGCTGTTTTTGTTGTTGCTGTTATTATTTCAAACATCTACTTAAAAAAGCCTTCACTGATAAAAATAATATAAAACTGGCCATCATCTTCTCCAGCATTCCACAGATATAAATCTAAATTATAAGTCATTTATGTTAATTTTTTTTTTCTTTCTTTCATTTTTAAAAATTTGTTTTCTTTTAAAGTTTAATTGTCTTGATAATCATCATATCCATCCTCAATTTTCTGCTGGTCCTGTGGAGGAAGTGATTGCTGTGGTGGTTGACTACCATTAGGCATACCATAGTGCATACTATGATCCCCAGGACCTGTCATTGGTCCCATCATTGGATAGCTTGGATGCATATCATAACCAGGATCTATAGGTTCCTGTTTGATTTCTCTAGGCATCATAGAATCATCATCATAGTTGGGAATTGGAGGTGGAGGAACGTCTCCAGCATTCGGCTCAAGTTTCTCTCCAGCTCTGCCACGCTCACGGGAACGCCTGCGTTCTCTACTGCGGCTTCGCCTACTGCCTCTGCCTTTACGTTCTCGTGACCTGCTCCTTCTGCGTTCTCGTGACCGGCTGCGTCTGCGTTTACGATCTTTAACACGAACTTCTTCTTCACCTATTAAGAGAAAAAAGAAAAAATTAAAGTCACATTTTTCCCCCTTATATATTTTTTGATTCAATAAGTGACAAAATTTACTGTATTAAACTGACACGTCTAACACTTCATGAGTATCCGAATAAAAAAAAAAAAAATCTGTTGTTTGGTTTGATGGCATATCAACCCTTATGAGTTATTTAATGCCAAATCTTGTTATCTGTGTGTGTGTGTGTGTGTGTGTGTGTGTGTGTGGTTTGTAGAAATAATTTTCATTAACTTCATGTGTTATTTCTCTGAATTTTTGAGATGAGGTTTGATAACTAGTATTATTCGGGCTACTGTCCCATCTTCATTGTTATCTATACGTTTTGGCTGATGTGCCCTCCGGTCTTCTTCAGGTATTTCTTCATGGCCAGGGGAACCTTCTTGGAAGTTTGAACTTAACCCTTTATTCAGTCCACGAGGGTATCCTATTCTCATTCTGCTAAACATAGCTGGGGTACAGGTGTTAAGCTGTGTTAATTATTATTCAATGTTACTGCGGCCCCTGACCAGGATTGAACTGCAGTCTAGGGATAACTGTCTTAACCCAACTCCTTTATCCACTAGGCTGTGTGTCCAATTGGACAATCCAGTGTCAATTTTGGGAACTTATAAACCTAATGTCTTAACGAGAAGGTTCCAAGATCCAAGAAGAAACACCTGAAGAAGGCTGGAGGGCACATCATCCAAAACGTTATACAAATAACAATGAAGATGAGAACAATAGTCTGAATACAAATATTACTAACTTCATGTGTATTAATGACCCCAGTCACCACATTCTAGCACCCAATAAAAAGACTGGCTAGAATAAATGAAATGATTACCTTCAGAAAGTTTCTCTTCTCTGTCTCTGCTTCTCCTCCGTTCTCTGCTTCGACTTCGGCTACGTACACGGCCTCCTCCTCCGCCACCTCCTCCTCCTCTTTCACGGCTTCTACTTCTCCTCCTCTCTCTGCTTCGGCTTCTGGCTCGTCGGCCTGGACCGCCAGCACCAGCACCAACACCAACACGGTCTCTTTCACGACTTCGAGAACGTTCACGACCACCACCAGCACGATCTTCACGATAACTGAAAAGAAGGACGGAGGGGGAAATGAGAAAAGTCAGAATCATCAGCAAGACAAATTTGCTTTAAATAATAAAAGTGGGATAATAATCGATAAATCTTAAATTTTTTTTTTTTTTTTTTTTTTTTTTTAGATTTAAGTCACTTTAGAAAATATAAAATTAATTTTTATACCCCTTTTAATGTTAGATTCTCTGATATATAAGACCTTGACCCCACCCCACAAAAAAACTTTTCATCTGTCAAAAGATTGTTTAACTCTTTGTTGGCCCATAGATATCTTGTACCTGAGCACACACACTAAGTATAAGCATTATTATAAAATTTTCCAACTTAGTTCTTCTGAACTTTTCTTTATGTAATTCCTACTTTTGATGAGTCTATCCAGAGTTAAACCTTTTCTAAAATAAAGAGTTTACACACAGATAAACAATGAGCAATTTTATTACTAAAACCAGTAAACTCTCAGCAGTGTAATGGCCAAGATTGTTTAAAGTAAAGGAAACAAATGCATCAATATCAGAAGTAGAAAGTGAACAATATCAAGTTGGTTTCATACTTTACACTTGATGCAAAGCTCGGTTTCATGAAAGACGCCTAAAACTTTAGTTATCAGAATCTGTACTTGTTACTGTGCCAAAATGAATCTCTTACAACCAAGAAATTTACCCCCACCCACCCAAAGTTAAAAAGGGCCATTCTATTTGCTTTCAAAATTAAGGAGGGAAATCTATTGTGATATATATATATATATATATATATAATAATATTAAACACATATACAAACAACTGCCTGTCAAGTGGATGTGTGAAAAAATGGTATATTTAACATTAATGTCAACGGCTAATTGTTACAGCTAACTCACCATTTTGGATACCTGCTCCTATCTTTTCTAATTTTTATTTTATTTTTTTAAATAAAAAAAGACAGACTATGAGTAATTCATGCAATACAATCTTCTTATGAAAATATACACTTGGTCCAGACTAAGCTAGACTTGTTAATATATAAAATTGAGAGAAAAAGTATTGAAAATATAAAAGAAAATTTGCTTACCCATCTCTGCCGGGATTGAACTCATCACGACCAGAAAACCTTGTGTTCTCTTCAGGTCCACCCTTTCTGGTTCCCCCAAGCCCACCACCTATTAAGCAAATAGCAAATCAACAAATAAGAAAAGCAGCCCCAAATAAGCATGGATAAACATTAACATATCATAGTTATACCATATATGTCAACCATGTCTAAAATTATGAAGATGAATGCATCATGTAAAAAAAATTGTGGTAGAAAAAAAAAAAAAAAAAAAAAAAAAAAAAAAAAAAAAACCCATCTCAATCAATAACATGTGCCGTTACCAGTTTTTTAATTAAATATTTAAAATTTGCCAAGCTCTACCATAAGCATCACAACACATGCAACCTTTCAAGTGATTTATCTGGCCTAATTCAAGAAATATTAACCAAAACATCCTAATCAGTTAATACAGAACAATACATAATTAATAAATAAAAATTAATTATAATAAAAAAAAAAAATTTTTTTTAAATTAAAAGTAAAAAAAATAATAAATTTAAGGAAGAAAAAGGAAAAAAAAAGAAAAAAAAGGTAACTTACCTAAACGCCGTGGTCTCCATCCTTTTACTGTGCGTCCTCTTTCAACATCGACCAAAACTCTTCGTCCATCAATTTTGCGCCCATCAGCATGTTTATAGGCAGCTAATAAGATGAAGCAGGAAAAAAAGAAATCGTTAGAATCGCCTAAAAGCCAAAGCAGTCCCAGCAACATTTTACATGTCAGCTGGAACTGAGTAAAGAAAGAGTAGTTAAAGAAAAAAAAAGAAGTACACATGCAGTGATTGGGGGGAGGGGGATAAGGGCTTGAGGTTCAAAGTAGCTGCAATGGTGTTAAACACCCAGACAATTGAAAAGAGACAAAAGAATAACTTCAATAATTCAGGAGACTAAAATCAAGTTAAAAAAAAAATTTTTTTTTGCAAAGTTTGCAAAAACAATGACATTCATATTTTAGTCAGAGGTTTAAAAAGAAAAGAAACTCTTAGCCTTCAATATCAATTAAAAAAAATAAAGAATAATAAAAAAAGGAAATATTGAGTCTACAAACTGAAGAAAAGTTTACAAAATAAGTCCAACATAAAAAAAAAGTACCTTCTACAAAAATGAAATACTTTTTTTCTCAAAACAACCAACCAATGCAGCTGAGTAACAAACCATGTGCTTATTATAGACTAGAATCAAAAAGCATCAGTACTTACCGATTTGAACAACAGAATTATATAAATAAAAAATCTTAAAAGATAATTGAAGCTATTGGACTATACCAAGAAATCCAGTTAATAAAAAAACATTTTTTAAGTGGAAGAGCAAACAAGAGATCAAAATAGTTGCATGGATGAAACACTAAACATACAACCTGGAATCAGAGTCAAAAGAGATTTGAAAATAATCAATTCTAATCCAAGAAAACAGAATCCTTACTTCCAAAGTCCAAGAGGAGAGTAAAAAAAAAAAAAAATTAAAAAAAATTACCAACTGTAATTAAGACTATAAACCAACCTGTCAACTAAAAATAAGAACCGGGGCGGTTCTTATTTTTTTTTCAAAATCAACAAATACTCCCCATCTCATAATAGTTGTTATATATATTCACACAATATATATAACACTTATTAGGGGGCAGCAGTACTTTTATTTTTGTACAAAAGCACAAGGTTGTAATTTTGAAAAATGCCAATAAAACCGTGCCTCTGAGAGAAGCAAACCAGTGTGAGTTTAAAATAAAGCCATATACAATCAACTAAAATGAGGAATATCTTGTCTGAGAACAAGGTAATTATTTTTATAGCCTTTGTCCAAAAAGACAAAAATCCTTGAAGATAGAAATGCAATCACCAAATGAATAGAAGAACAATGATGCCAAAACCTTTACTATTGAATAATGAACCACAAAAACCAACAGAGAGGGGGGTGGGACAGGAGTAGAGGCTACCACTTAAACATACTTACCTCAAATTGGCCTCAAAACTTTTTAATGAAAAGCCAATAATTTATTTTTTCTGCACAAGACAACTTACATGCAGTAATTTTTTTTCTTTCATAAAAACATTCAGAGAATTAACAGTAATTATAAAAAGTGTTCACTTACGGCACTAAAATATTTCGATAGAAGAAGGTCCCTTCCCCAAATGGTTTGAGACGTGCAAGAGAAGCTGTCCGCCATTTCCTGCCATCTACTTCCATAGATATCCGTAGACTGACAACTTACCTGACTTACCTGGATGTCAGCATAAAGAGAAAGACATCTGCATGTACGCACACATGTAATCATCAAGCACTCACACATATACCCACCCACAGACAAAATTGTAGAAGGGGCAGTGAACAATCAACACATTCATAGATACCTGACGGCACCTGTCACTATCAGTCATTAAAAAAAGAAAAAAAAAAAAAAAAAAAAAAAAGAAAAAAAAAAAAAAGAAAGAAAGGTGGGGGAGGGATGAATTTTATAAAGTAAAATACTAAGATTGAGAAAAAAAAATACTACACTTAATTACAATGTATCAAAATTCCTTAAAATGTTGATTTATTTAAATCTACAAAGATCATCTTAAACATTATAGATGTATTCTTTTTAATGTTATTTTAATTTTGACTTTTCTTAAAAAAGTGAAAACATCTTTATATTAAGGTGATATCTACCTTAGCTGAGGACAGAATACAGACAGACACACAAGCACTCCAAAACAAACAGACATATAGACATTGCCCCTGTCTACATCATTCAGGATAGATGTGATTCATTTTATGCGACATCAGATCAATCAGTACAGTTTAAAAACTATCTACATATTCCTTACTTACATCATTGCTACTTTCAAGATTTGTGTACACAGCTTTCTTAGTTTTGTATTTTTTTTTGTTTTTAAATCTCTTCAGTTTAGTCAAACTTGTTTTTATTCACTTTTTATATTTTCCAAACTAAGAAAAGTTTACTGCCATTTAGGAAAAATATTTCTTAAGTATATATATATATATATTAAAAAAAAAAATTAAAAAAAAAAAAAAAAAAAAAAAGGGTAAAAAGTTGGTTGCTCATACCAGATCTTTTGATTTTAAGGGAAAAGAATTTATTGATCAGGTAAAAAATATTTGTTAATTGATCATAAAATTTATGTATAATTATTCCCTGACAATCCAAGGCACAATGCCCATAAACATTTTTTTTAAATAATCTTTCAAGAAATTGTTTTCAAATTTTCTTCCATTTAACATTGAAACTTTTTTCTTTTTAATCTATGGAGAGAGGAAAAAAATCCTGCACTTTTGAGATATACCTACCTATTGGCAGTTTATAAGTAGACTGTACACTCAACTTAGAATGTTTGAATTTATTTAAATTTTTAAAATTGCAAATCTTATCTTTATCAGATGATACATGTGCATAACAATAAATGTACACTAGCAGATGGAAAAACAAAAACAACACTACATCTATCATTTTGCACAGCATCACCTTTGATAAAGTTTTAAATTTGCAAATCTAAAAAGAGACACATACTTAAAGATGAGCATACTGCCTGACTATCAAACATGCCGATGACACAATACACCTATACGTGTAGGCTCGATTTATTCATATCGTTGCTTTTTTTTTGTTTATTTTCTTATGTTTTCTTTTAACCCAAGAGCTTACCCATATACAAACCTATAAACTGGACACCATATTTTTGATCAATCAACTTTGGAATTGTTAGGGCAACATAGTGCGCATGGGCCCACAACGTTCACCGTTCTGTAGGAAAAATAATAGAGAAACAAGTTAGCAGGCAGGGAAGCAAATCGCTCTGCACCAAACCTTGTTACTCAGACACTAATCTTATGGGCAGCTAAGGTGGTAGTAGTAGTACTAGAAGTATCAGTTAATTCAGGCACAACAATCAAAACTTACCTGAACAAAACTGACAACTTTTATAAAGCCAATTTAAAAACATTTCATTAATTTTCTTGCTATTTTCTCTTTATGCTTATAATTGTCCAGCATGTTTGTTGTTTAACACGTTTGTAGCCTTGCTTTTTTTTTTTTTTTTTTAAATTGATCTCCTATTCAAATGTTTGAAAGTCATTTTAAGATCATAGATAACAAATAGGATCAACAAAAAAAACAAACCTGAGAGGGGTGGAGGAAGAGTCCTAGTTAAAAATGCGGTAAGGGTAACCATAGCCAAACTTATTTAGAGCATATTTTTCCAATGTAGGTATCATTGGTAAACAAGCTAGGCTTTGGCCAGTTTACCAAAACATTTCCCTTCTTAATGATACCTGCATTAGAAAAATAAGGGTCTAAAAAGTTCAGTTTGGGTTATCATAAATGGATTAAAAAGGCATAAAAAAAAAAAAAAAAAAAAAAAAAAAAAAATCAGACACTGTTTTTATTATATGAGCACATAAGTTAAACTATTTTAATTTTAATAAAATTTCAAGTGATATACGTGATGGCATTTAAAAATTTTTTTAGCTTTTATATAAATTAAATAATTACTATATTTGTTCTCCATGATCTAAAAGATAAAAAACACAAAACAAGAGATCAAATAACAAAAGGAGGGAAAAAAAAGTTTAATGCTTGACACTGAAATGGTATGCATAACAAAGATAGAACAATTTAATCTGAGAAAGAACAAGATGCAAGTTAGAGAAGATTAAACGCTATTTCAAAACCCTTCCAAATGAATTGCTTAAACTGAAATGAGAAAATAGAGATGGGGAGGGAAAGACAGAAACAGAGCACTTGAATAAGGGAAATTATAGGAAAATGGTTTCATATGCTATTTAGCAGATTTTGATATATTTACACACCATGTTGTTGAGGTAATCAGTTTTACTCACCTTTGGTGCAAATTGAAAATTATACGAGGCAAACCAATAAGTTTGCAGCCATACAAATTAGATTAAAAAAAAAAAAAAAAAAAAAAAAAAAAAAAAATGAAAGAAAAAGACGCATTCCTTTTTCTACATAAACTTCTTTGTAAATCCACTTAATTCAGTAGTGAATATTTAGCAGGAAATTCCCATCTGTCCTAATATAAAACAATTTAAACATTTATAGTCACTTAAAGGTCACTTCAGTGGCCATTAAATTTATGTTGAATCACATCCTATTTATACAATTGATATAATTAACTGCAAATAAACAATTAAGACTCAAAGGTTACCTCCCTTGAGAAACTATGATCAGGGTGAGTGCAAACTCAGACCCAACACTTGCAAATTGCTTTATTTTCTATATTGATACGTCTTAATACTATTGTACTAATGTCTTATTTTTGTTGCGTTACAGTAACAGAAAAAAAAGAAAAAGAAAAAAAAGAAAGCCCATCATTCCAGGTGTTGACTATTACAATTTGTGATGAAACTTGCCTACACTGGATATATGGGGGTACTCAATTCACCCCGCTAGTAGATTGTGTGTGATTCCAAGAAATAAGAAAGTGTTCCAGGAAGGATTATATATTTGCTGAACATGTGAACTTGGTTTACCTTAAAAGTAAGTAGCAGTTTCATCATTTTTAAAGTGATCTATGTTGCATATTTGCAGAGGTACACAAGTCATGTTGATGAACATATCTATTTATATCTCAGAATTTTGGCACCATTTTTAAACCTCATCTGCTTACACCGGCAAACCTTATCATAAGAAGTAATCTTTTATCTTTATTTACTCCAACATCTGGTCAGGTGATGCCTTAATTCCTAGTTTAAAATGTAAGGGTAAGTGGGAAAAGAATCACTACCATGATGAAATTAACCCACATACAAGGCAAAATGAACATTTGTTTTTTTTTTTTAAATAATTAATTGATATTGCAAACATTTCAATAGACAGGACATTGAACTATAAACCAAACTATAAATAAAGTTACTTGTAATACTTTGACAAAAATTAAGAAAAATATAAATAGGTTAGCTTTTATACTATGTCTTACTGAGTAAACTTATCCAATATTTGTTGAAAATCCAATCTACAGGTGAGATTGTAAACAAGTAACTTCAAACTGTGCTCACCTGATAGGCATTGATAGTATTACAAAATGTATGGTTTTAAATTTTAATCTTCAAGGGATGGAAAAAAGACAAAAATTAAAAAAAATAAATAATTAAAAAAAACCAAAAACAAAACACTTTGGCTAGGAGATATCTACTTTATATAGTTAAATAAAAAAATAAAGCTAACCTGACAAGAACAAATTAAGAGTCCAGTTTAGCATTAAACTTTAATAAATCAACTAAAAGCTCTAAAACTAATATTATCAGTGGTACCATTAGTAATGGAAAATGGAATTATACAATAGTAGAGAGAAAGAAAAAAGTGAATTACAGTAAGATTTTTAAAAATATCTTTTAAAAAAAAAGGAAAATGTAGCATTTCTTAATGTATTCTATAAAAATATTAATTCTTTGAAATTTACAATTGAATAAAAAACAATTTCATATAAAATCTGATAATCAAATTACAAAATCCCTGAAAAGTCACTTAAAGAAAGTTAAGGAAAAAATATATAAGGAAAGAAAAAAGCATTTTAGTATGTTTACATTTTTCTCTTTCACTCTGTTAAGTGTTTAGAACAAGGCTTCTCTTATTCTTAGCTAATAAAAAAAAAAAAAAAAAAAAAAAAAAAAAAAAAGGTGGGGTATCACCTTTAACTAATGTACATGAATCAAATCCTTGGAAATCACCCTTTAAATAAATTTTGAACCCCCCCCCCCCAAATCCATTCAATTGAATGAGCATGAAAAAAGTTTTGAGTTGGTCATTGACTGACCACTTTGTCAAGAGATATTTATCATGAGTAGCATTTTAAAGTAGAGGCAAAATTATGTACATTACACAATTTTTTGAGAAAATTGTTATTTGAACAAATAGAAATTCTGTAGCACAAATCAGCAAAATGTTAAAACAATTCAAAACTTTTGTTCAATGTGAGTAAAACACCTTGATACATCTAAGTGAAAATGTAAAAGAATATTTGGAAAACTGAAGAATTTGCAAGAATCAACAACAGCCTAGAAAATTCACAATAAGAATAATAAACAGTGAAGCTGCAATTATTGAATAAATTGCAGCAAAATAAAAGAATATAAGACCAGAATTGAAGGACATATTTGAAGAGAAAGAGTGTCTTTTCTTAGTTTGACACAAAAGCAGATGTATGGAGCATCAGCAATAGTTTTGCTACACTCATTTGTTAATCATTATAACATGTGAGGCACACCTAAACATGTAGATTACAATGTTATTATTTTATGCAATAATCTAATGAAGGTAGCAAAATACATGTACTGATTTTGTTCTAACATCATAAGAATACAGTAGTTCTTTAAAATTGTTATTTTACACAAATAGCGAAGCAACTTAATTGCAAACTAGTTGTATAATAAAAAAAAAAAATTAAAAAATCAGGTAAGATTTGACACAAGGACACGAGTATAGGATATCCAACGAGGATTGAACTAGTCTTTCACTAGTAATGGATTTGTGAGACTAGCTTGCTATTACACCACAAAAAGATTTAAAGCTGTAAATCAACTAACTAAAATCTACAATATCAAATACCATGAAACTTACATTTATGTGATAATACTGAAAGTAATTCTTTTTCAAAAGAATAGTGCCATTCAAAGACCAAGATTTTACTATTTTTATCCATTACGCTTAATACATTTAGTCTAAAATTTAAAGATAACTAAACAATATATCTAAAAATGACAGTGGTTGTTATTTTTTTCTTTTTCAAATAATTTGCACAATAACTTCAAAATACAATTTTTATAACGTTCATAAATATAGAGTTATGTCCTTGGAAAAAGAGAACATAAAAGACTTGTTGAAAAGCTGGTTGTTTCTTAGACAGAAATATTATTTCACACTCAGAGTCGCTGAAGTATAGAACAAACTGCCTGCAATCAGTTGTTGGCTGCATCTTTCAAAAGTTCCATGATTCTTGTAATTCAACAACACTGTACCCGATATCCCCCCCCCCTCTACACACCTATATTATGATTATGTCTGTATGCTGTTCATTTTCTTGACATTAGTACATTATTCTATGTACTATAAATGAACCTTTGATGAGATATAGTGCACCTAAGCACTGTATGCAATAGCTTAATTATTATCTTTATTATTAACTCACCTTACAATTAGGTATGTATTTTCTGTCCAGTCAGGATTTCAATAAATTTCCAGATTTAAAACTTAAAAAAATATCAATATTTCAATGGGTATAAATATCTAATTGTTGCTAAAAGGTACAGTGTTTATTTTAAATTAAAAATTGACAATTTAAAACCATATGAAATGGCATTTATGATAAAATATTACATATTTGAACCATGCCAAGTTTTAAGTAACATATCATCTGCAGACAAATATTAAACTACAAATATGAGTTACAAAAAGAAAAAAGGTTTTGTCAGCTGGTCTTTTAACTAACAAATCTGATGACTGAAGACAAATTAGAAGAAAGATAGCAATATCAATTAATAACCCAATATAAAAATGAAGTTATTTAATTGACAATGAAACAAAACATTGGGATGCTGCAAATGACTGAAGACAGGGAAGACTAGCTTTTTTTTAATTAATAAAAATAAAGTTAGCAAGCCAATTCAGTGTCAAGCAAATTGTAAGCAAGGCTTTTATTGTTAAAAGTAAAAGATTATGTTACCTGACCAAGTGCAGGAAGAATAAATAATGCTGTCAGCTTTCATGTTTTTATAAATACAGAAAGAATCTCCGAGCTTAAAGAGAGAAGGGAATAAAAAAAAAAAAAAAAAAAAAAAAGCAGGGAGGAGTCCTATAACTTCAAATGTCAGAAATATTCTGCATTAATATAATTATATACGAGAATATTACACTAACTACACAGGATAGACAATAAGAAATACTTAGCATTTGAAAAAGAACAGTTCAAAATGAAATTACCTGTATAACCATGGCTTTTTTTAAAAATGATTTTTAACTTTTGTTTGTTTGTTTTTGCAGTTACCTTTGTATCCTGAAATGTTGTTGTAAAGATGCGCACCTTACCTTACATTGTATGCGTTCAACCCAAACCTTTGGTTTCTGCACTTTGTTGGCATTGATCAAATATTTTAGTTTAAAAAAATAGAAAAAATATAATAATAAAAAAAACCTCCCCCCACAAAAAATGATACATTAACTTTTTTTCCCCTTTTTTGGGTATTTTTTTTTCTTCTTTCCTTGGGGAGAAAAATTGTTAAGTATTAGAATCTTAAAAAAAACTAAAAATAAAACTAAAAAAAAAACTAAAAAGACTATTAAAAAAAAAAAAAAAAAAAAAAAAAAAAAATCTTAATGCACACAGATTGGTTCTCTTTAATTATAAAAAAAAAATCCTCACTATGAAGAAAAGCTGGTCATAAAAAGCCAAATAGCAACCAATTAAAAGGAAGTTTTTTTTAAATAGCAGAAAAGTAAGCTTTTTATTTAATTTTTTTGTTAACAGGGCAGTAAACAAGTTTGTATAAGCCTGAATTTTCACATTATACTTGAATTATGACTGTATAAACAGACACTTTTATTATGATTTATATTATAAATTACTCCACCAGAAGCAAGAGAAAATCCATTCATCAAGAAAATTATTTCTAAATATAAGAATCATTAGAAATTAAACTGAACTCTAATCTAATCCCACCAAAAACCAAACTGATGTCCAATGACCATCACTACTCATCATCATACAACTTAAATTTTCTTTTTATAAGAAAACTAAGCATAAAAGGACAAAGCATTTTTTTTTCTTTTTAATTCTTTGAGTCATCAATTAAGGAACACAGGACAGATGGAGGGACAAACCTTAAAACATCAAAACCCATTTAAATTTTCTAAAACAGACCTAAACCTTTTAAAACTATTGTTTCAAGAAGGTTTTTGGGTTTGCTTGTGAGGAAAGAAATTTTTAACATTGGATTGTAATTTTCCTTCCAACTGAACATTCCTTTTTCAGAGTGATTCCAAGCAGCTGGAGGAATCTAAGAATCTAATTTGAATATTGGTGAAGCATAAAGAGCAAATGAAGAGTTAACTTACAATGCATATCTCTTTCATGTTCATATTCAATGAAGGCATATCCTCGCATCTTTCCACTTGTGTTATCATTGATCATCCGAATCTGTTAAAGGAAAAAGAAAAACAGATTAAAAAAAAGAAAAAAAAAAAAAAAGAAACTTGATATATATTAACATCATATAAGTGGTTCACTGGTAGACCATTAACTGTAGTGTTTCCTTGTTAATATTTCCTTAGAAAAGTGTACTGTCAAACTGGATTAAAAACAAACAGCAAAATAACAAAAACAAAAAATATTTTTCAAATATTCATTCTTGAAATTAGTTATAGAGAGATTTGCACTGCCAACTTGAAAATACCATTATTTTGTATTTGTATACACACCAGTGTTGGTCAACCAGCAAAAACTTACAACAGCTATGTGTAAACACAGGATACTGTTCACCAATAGGGACAAATAGCAAGAGCCATGGTAATCCGTGCATCAACACAAGCCCATATATTGCATATGTATTATATAACTTGACCCCCCCCCCAATCAAAGTTAATAAACCTCAACTTACAGAAGAACATTGAGGAATGTAATGACTGAACAAAAAGACTCAATACGATAAAATGAAATTCAATTCTTAAAATCCATTACAAAATAGAATCAAGTAGAATAAAAGTAATTAATAGATCCATATAATTTTGTTAAGTAGGTAAGCAAAGCTTATTACAGGAAAAGAGATGGTTCCTAAAACATAAAACTATTTTTTTAAATAAATAAAAGTGAAAAGAAAATTTATCTATTTTTGAAATTATATTTAGCATTTTCTTTTCCACAATCTTTGCAGATTAATTCCATAATTCTATCCTCCCAGAACTTTATCTTTTTCTGCAAATAAACTGCTCTAGGTGTCTTTTACATTTTTCCATGTAACTAATTTGTTTTTCTCCTTGAGAGAATTCTGTAAAGACTAGAATATATGCTAATCTGGAGGTACAATATCTGGTGAGTGAACCCCCCCCCCCCAGAAGTTGACATATTTCTTCTGAATGCTTTTCATTGATTGCTACATTCTTTGGTTAAATTGGAAACAGTACTTGTTCAAATCAATCATTTGAATCATTGGAAGAAGTTCATTAAAAATGACTATTTTCCAATCCCAACAAATACACAGAATCACTTTATTTAGGGGTGGTTCATTTGCTGTCCCATGATTACCTGCATTCCACATTATTGTAAAATATCTACATTCTATCAGTCATCTATCACTACTAGTTAAAAAAAAACAAAACAAATCCATACAGAAATACAGTTCCTTTGGTTATTGTTTAATGGCATATCAACCTTTATGTGCTATTTAATAATTTTTTTTTTGTATATATGATTTGTAAGCAAATAGTTTGTAGGTAAATATTTATTATTAAATAAATTGTTAGAGCACAAGAGAAAAGTTAATAGACAATTTTGATTGGTATATATGCACATACATACCAACCCCTCCACACTAACAGGATGTGACACAAGGTCAATTTCTTAAGCAGAGTTTAAGTTTGAATTCAATTTTCTTCTGGTTGCCTAATCAAGATTAAAAGAGCCCAGTCTGTCTTACTATTTACCTACAGTAGGAAGGAGAATAGTTGGATTCATATCTTTCCCAAGGATATGTGAATTGCAAATAGTCTCATCCAGGATTTGAACTCATCACCACCTTAATATAAAAGGGGTTGGGTGTTTGTTTGCCATAAGGTGGTAGTGCTTGACATGACCAGCCAATTGATCAGATTGGGCCTCTCCGACCAGCTGTCTAACCCAAACAAGGGCCAAAATGTATTGTTGCAGGTCACATGACTACTTAGTACTCGGGTCATGGACTAAATTGAACAAAATTTCTAATATTACTTTTCTTTATATAATAAATTTAATTAAAAAAATAAAAAGCCCCCAAAATGTTGCTTATTTTCTTTTATCTTAAAACAAAAATACACTAATTTTGATTAATGTATGCTAATAGGGAAGCTGTCACAATATAAGCAAGAAAATTTTTTTTTTTTTTTTTTAAATGAAAGTTAAAACTAAATGATCCTAATGATAAAAACAGCACAAACACTATGGTCAACCTTATTCATGTACCACTTCTTACATAGAGTATTTAGAGACAAATTGATAGCATTTTCTAATCTAATAACTTGACCAATTCTCATTTAAATGATTTAAATTTTTAAAAGATGCATTGCAAGTATTTTGTGGGTGGCTGTATGCATCTTATTGGCAGCTACATGTATCTCTTAAACCAATGTGCACATCTTATAGGTTGATGTTAGCCTATTACTGGTGGACACATTATATATATATATATATATATATATATAAATAAATGGGTAGTTCTATGCACTTTATGAGTGACTATATAAAAATATAAGAAGCATACAAGCCACCCATTCACTATAACATTTTTGCATTACTCTATCTGGCCTTTATGCCTGCACTGGCTGAGACATGACAAGATTTTTGGATAGAATCATAACCCTACAAAATGATACCAAATTCACTGAAATTGGACTATCCAAAGAGAAGTTATTGGCTTTAAGGTTTTCCCTCCCTCAAATCCAGATTTCCTTTTTTTTTAAAAATTTGTTTGAGGGGGCGGTATGGTATAGTGGAAATGAATTTACTACTGGTAAAATGTTTATTTTTGGTACCACAGGACCAAAGGCTGTAGGGAATTACCAAGGAAGCTTAACTTGAGGGGGCAGGGGGCGCAATTATCTCCTAGTTCATAAACCTATATTTATTTCATATAAGTTTTAAAAAGCTTTTAAAAATTACTTTTTTTTTTAAAAGTAAAAAAGAAAAGAAAAAAAAAAAAAAAAAAAAAAAAAAAAGTCATCAGTTGAGGGAACCACCCTGCTGAAATTTCAGTTTATAACAGAGCTAAAAATATAAACTTTTTTTTGGATTTTTTCTGTAAAGAATTTGTTCTTCCACACATTCTAAGCCCAACAACAAAATATATCAGATACCAAGTCTATTTTAAAGAAATTATATATATATGAATTTTACAATTTGACTAGACTTTAAAAATAGATGCTATTTTCTGAAAGACTAACTCTTAAAAATTCTTGCTGCAACCAATAAGTTCTTTATATTATCATCAGTAGAAACAACCACCAAGTGTTTGTGTGAGTGTTTATACAGACACACAAGTAAAGTACTTGTCCGGGGTGGGGGTAGTTACAAAGATTTTAATCATAGCAGTAAGTTTGATCCAAATATAGCACAAAGTATTCTCTACCTGTCTTTACTATTCACAGTTCTTGATGCTTTTAGTTGGTGCAAACTACCAGTTTCTGGTATCATCTATCGAATGCTTAAGCTATACTACATATATAAACATCATTTTAATTTCTTTTTGACCACCTCCACAATAAGCCAACTTCTTTCTTTTAACATGCATTACTCTTACTTCTTTCAAATCAGTCAGTGATAGTATCTCAAGCTCCTTCATTTAGATACTATTTTACTACTTTTTATTTTTTACAGAACAATCAATATTAAGGATTTTTGTTTTATTGGACGACACACAGAATCCAGTTTGTCATACTATGAAAAGGTAGGTGACATTTTCTTATCAAAATATTTAGAGCCACTGAATAGGCTTCTTTGACCACATGCAAAGCAAATAAAAGAGCAACTTTTTAAAGTTTTATATTAACTTGCTTATAGCAAAGTAGACTATCAAACAAATCTTGCAAACTGTTACTACTACTATAGGGAATTTGATCATTAGTTGATTTGTGGTTTTGTATCAGACTAAATTAAGTGAATAATCAGACTAACTTGGAAACAAATTTACTCACGTGTGCACAAACAAATATCAATGTTTCAACTATTTTCTTTACATAGATTTAAGAAGTTTGATAATACAGATCCACCGATTAATAGTGATAATGTATACAATGAGTATAGATCAACACAGATGTAAACATGGAAAAGTCATGTGGGGAAAGAAAAAAAATCCACATGTACATGTAAGGGCATATCAATCTGTACCCAACATTTATTGATATCAAAAGGCTTGTACATAGTTATATTTTCAAACTTATTGCCAAAATGATTTAAAAAAAAAAAAAAAATAAATAAATAAATAAAAAAAAAATGAATGAACAAGTGTGTGTGTGTGTGTGTGTGTGTGTGTGTGTGTGTGTGTGTGTATGTAGAAAAGAGCAAATAGGAGTCTAGGCTAACATAGCAACTATCAGTTTTTACATCTAACTATTTACACATTTGTTTATCAACAAACAAGCGCATTAACCATAATTCTTTTGTAGGAATAATTGTGTCTATTATGCATCAATTTTAACAGTAAATAAAATTGTAATACTTGCTGGTTAACTTCTGAAGGGGGGTAAATTTTTTTTTGTTCCATGAAATATGTTAATATTTAAATGACTGGGTAGCAGTTGACAAAGAATACCAAAGAAAAGGAGAGAGAGAAATCCGTTTTAATAGAATTCATCTATCTATGCTCCTATAAACAACTGAGTACTTTTCACTAAGTTATTCATTAGTTAAAAAAATGTCCTTCAGTTAAAAATAAAATAAATAAAAATTTGGCAAGTATCAAAAGTATATTAGAGAATTTGGTCCAGGTATCTGGTTACAACTAAATAAACCAAATGATAGAATCAGAAAACTGTATATACACCAAGAAAGAATTTTAATTTAAAACAACTTTGAAACTTTATACATTTAATGATACATAACTCATTTATTAGTAAGGAAAAAATAAGAGAAGATATAAAATATATAAATAGGTACGTATAAAATACAAATCTTATTTACCCTAACTTTAAAACCATTACACCCTAATCTTTTATAGTGACATAATATCATTCTCCTTAAAAGTGTTCACATCAGGTGAGAACCATATATTCCTGCAAGCTATTCCACAGTCCTGTAACTTTTGCTATGATGATAATAATAGAACTACAATACTAATATATTGTTTATATGTGGTACTTATAAAATCTGGTGGTATATATTACTCTTTTATTAAAAGGACATTTGAATAAAGAGTTAAATAAAATTTAGAAAGATAAGATGAATGAGACTACAAAAATAAAATTTCACCAAACTGGGACAAAAACTATAAATATTGTACTATATAAAGATTGCCATTAAAAAAAAAAAAATCATTATTTAACCTGCAAAAAGAGTTACAATTTATCAAATATTCTTTTTACAATGATAATTCTATCCTTTTTAATCTCAATGAAATGTAAATAAAAAAAGAAGTTTATCTTTTAGTAGGTGAATGATAATATATAAGAAAATGGTGGATGAGGAGTAAAGACTTACATTACTAAAGTTTATATATGTAGATAAAAATGGGTTTAGAATTTTACAACATAAAAAAGAATAGAATTTGCAAGCATGAATCTAAGTATTTAAGATATTTTCCAAATATTCATTCTTAATTCATATTACAAACAGCAATTTCTTTTAAATAAAATATTTTTTTAAAGTAAATACTGATATTGTATTGGGAAATTACAAAAGAGGTTAAATATATTTATAATATTAAAACCATCAAAAAGGAATTCAATAAAGAGAGTGAATGACAGTTTTTAAGCAATCACTGAATAATTAATTCAAGCTTAGTATTATCTGTGTTATTCGGACTATTGTCCCCATCTTCATTGTTATTTGTACAACGTTTCGACCGATATGCCCTCCGGCCTTCTTCAGGTATTTCTTGTCTCGGACTCGGGAACCTTCTCGGACCCTGGAACCTTCTTTTCAAACTCAGGAACTTTGTCGTAATCGGGTTCCCGAGTCCGACAAAAAATACCTGAAGAAGGCCGGAGGGCATATTGTACAAATAACAATGAAGATGGGGACAATAGTCCGAATAACACATAATACTAATCTTCAAGCCTCATCTCAAACATTCAGAAAAATAATTCAAGCTTAAATGAATGTCTTCAGTAATAAAGTTCATATTTCAAAATGGGGTGAGAGAGAATACAACTCAAATTGCCAAAACAGAAAAACTAAAAAGGCTAAAGTTTTCCTATAAAAAAAAAAACTAAAAAGGTCCTACTTAAGTCAAGTAGGACCTTTTTAGTTTTTAAAAAAAAACAACTTGTATTTTCATACTATTATTGCCAACAAAATAAACAATTTCAATTTTTCTATTCACAGGATATATTCAAATATAAAAGGACAATTTTTTATCAAAAACCTCCAGCAAATCATGCAAGGAACTTTGCAAAGTGCAATTTGAAGATAAACAGTTTTTATGTTAAAGAAACAAACAAAAATATAAAAGATTGACTATGTAAAATATGTAAACAGAATCAAAATGGTAAAGAAATTTGGCAGTCAGAAAACTGATGGTTAAGTAAAAAGATATATGTAGTTAAGTTGAGGTGCTAATGTTCACATCACATGACACTACACGCTCATTCTTTGGTGTCCATGGAGCTTATGGTTTTGGAGGTGGACGCCACAAGAAGCGCAGTTCATCCCATTCAAGCCATGTTAAGGCATCACATCAACAAAAACAAGCACAACATGGAGGGAGTAGCAATACAAGTGGAGTACAAGACCATGGTCAAGATGATCCTGTGAGTATATTTCATTATACATTCTTTTTGTTCTTAAATAGTTCAGGTTTGATAAATGAGCACTATACAAAAGAAAGGTTTCAAACTCTTGAAAAATTTACTAGACTGACACAAAAACAAAAAAAATTAAATGAGAATTTTAAAAGTTACCAAAATTCAATTACAAATTATTGCATTTCAATTAAATCTAACATTGGTCACTTTTATATAAGCAAATACAAAATTTGCTAATTTAAGATATGTACACATTTTGTGGCATGCTGCTGCAATGCCAAGATGTAGAATTTTGTTTTTCTTTTGAGAGCTCCAAAGTAAGGAATACCACAAATTAGGGAATTTAATTTTGAAGATATAGCTTCATGCTGAAACAAACTTATACAATTTCACAAGTATCTGTCTGGTAAGAAAATTCACCAAATGGCTTTAAATCTATTATCACACAATAAAAAGGACAGAGTTATCAGCCGACAAATTTATGTGCTAACTAGTGTAACTATATAACGTGTTTACATATTCATTTTTGAAAATTCAAACTTTTAAAAGCAAAGCAAAGCAAAAGCAAAAGCAAAAGCAAAAAAAAAAAAAACAAAACAAAAAAAAACAAACTTCATTTAACTGTATAGACATCTAACAGAAACAAAATACTTTTTTCCTCAGTCACTGGGAGAAAAAAAAAGAAAATCTAGTGTTTACATTAGCAGTACAAATATTAACTACCAGGGGGAGTTGACCACAAATGTTAACTCCTCAACTATGATATTCTAGATATGAAAAGAAAAATCAAAAGAATCAATTTTTAAGCATGTTCCAAAATTACCAACCCCTCACAAAAATATAGTTTGATGCTGCTAACTTAAATTCTGACTGTAAAGCAGGTTTTCAGGTAGTAATAATGAATTGCTTAAAAATCCCTTGAAACTCGCCCATCTGTTTACAACTATATATCTAGCAGGAGTTTTGATTCAAGTAAACTAATTTATCTTCACATCAGAATGAAATATGATACAAAGGTCAAGTTTAACATGAGGACCCTCACATGTAGATGTAGTCAGTCCTAGAAATTATCCAAGCCCATTGGCATTTCCCCACTGAGGATATTTTAGGCATTGATTCTGACCCTAACCCACAAAGACGAGAATCAATAGTAAGTAAAGCAAGCATGCAATCCAAATGTGTAAGCACATGTACAGAAAATCAAGTACACTGAGAATTTATGTAGCACTTAAGAATTTATTACCAGAGGAGCAAGCAAAAGGAAGTGTAGATGCAGACAAATGGAATTACAAAATTAAACCTTCCCCTGGGTTCAATAGGAAGGCATACCAAACTTGGTGTCTGTATAGTAAACCATTTAGCGCTCTCTAGAGACAGACAAATTCTTCCTAATTATTAATGCAGATTACTTAGATTCATCCATTAGGAAGCTGGGTTTTTTTATTAGGCAAATAATAATTAAAACAATTATATGAGAAATTAAATGGATTTAGATTTTAATTATACTCAAAGCTTAGTGTGAAAGTTTTATAGAAATTTTTATGAATATAAAATAAATGTACTTCTAATACATTTTCTATTTTATTTGCATATATATACAACTGGTATCTCTTGTAGAAATCACTTTTTATGTGTAAAGTATCTATGAATCTGTATTTGTTGGAAAGTAGGAAGAATAAATTTCATGACAACAAATTGTAGTTAGTGATTCAATCATTTTTGTAACAAAAAAAGATAAATGGTTAAAAAAAATAAATTACAACACAAAAATCAAAAGGGAAGATAAAGTTTTAATTTTTTTTGTGAACCAAGAACTTTTTTTGTTATGCTCTGGTAAGTGAAATCAAATCCTTGAATAAATTATATATTTTTTTAAATTGAATTTTTTAAATTTAGAATTATCTTTTTAAATATGTTTACAAAATGTTCCAACAAATTTAACAGTATCAAAAGAACACCAGATTGAAATGGATAAGAGCAACCCATTCATGAAAAATAATAGACAGAAAATATATACCAATTAGTAATGAAATGCCATACAGTGATTTAGGAGTTCATTAACAGAATGAACATTCTTTCTACACTGTTTTTTGAGTAGTAATATTGATTCTAAAATTATATATTACAAAATTAAAAAAATAGAAGCAATTTATTTCCTATTTCTTTCTTTTCCATTGATATATTGTCATGAATCAATTTTTAAAATAACTGATAGTGTTATTAAAATGATTGACAATAAAAATGGGTCCAGTTTAGCTGTTGAAAGAGCATTTGCCTAGGAATTGCAAGGTTTGATAATAACCCCGGCCAACTCAGTGCAGGAGTAGCACAGCTTGGGTAATCTGATTTGAGCAGTAAAAAATCTGGGAGCTGATGGTAGGTGTGGCACTCCACCTCAGCAAAAACAATCTCACTAATGAAAAGGGGGATAGATTCCCTTGGTGTTTGACTGATACTGACAACAGGCTACTCTGCATATTTAACTCTTTTACAATAAAAATGGAAACTATTTTGTTGGAAGTTCCTGTATTTCAACTTAAAGGTCTGTAATAGTAAAAGTTTTGCTCTTGACTCAGGCTTTTAGTTTACAGAATAGTTTCAATAGTGATTTATTTTGATTTGCTAATTTCTTTAAAAGATGAAGATGACTTCCTAGTTTATATATACATGTGTGTATATATATATATATATATATATATATAAAAAAGTAACTTATTAATGAGCATATAGAATGAAAATAAATTTGTAAGATTAATAAAAAAATAAATTTAAGAATTGATTGGCATAGTTTTAAAAGAAACAATATTATAAGCATTTTAAAGTGCATAAAAAAGAAATCGCTAACAAGTGACATTTTCAAATTATCTTCTATAAAGAAACTAAATATCATCTGTTGATAGATATGGTCTTAAGACAATAGAATGAAACAAATACAAATTAAATCTAAGCAAACCATTAAAACTTACATAAGCATATTTTGAAAATATATAAATAAATAAAAAAAACAATGATATAAAGCAACTTACCCTTCTGATGGGACCAAAAACCTCAAATTCTCGACGTAGCTTGGATTCACTTGTGTCATAATTCTAACAAAAAGAAGAATTTAAAAAAAAATTAACATAAAAAATAAAATGAAAAGTAAACCCTTTGATAAAAAAAGGGTTTAGAAATTTAAAAAATTCCTATTAAGCTACATATGATTAAAACATGATCAACTCAATCATATACAAAAACATAGATTAAAAAACAAAAACAAAAGATATATCAATTTTTTTTTTGTGTGTGTGTGTATATATATATATATATATATATATATATATATATATTATAACACAATGTCATGCAAACCGGCCTCACTATAAAACAATAAAAAAAAAAATTCTGTTATGATGACAGACATTTGTATGTTAGTGTTTCTAAACATAAGTTTTTTGTATTATCATTAATCTTTGGTCTAAATTTCATCCATTTAAAAATTATGATTATGATAAAATAATAAAAAAACGTTACGGATTTCCAAGGGTACAGATATTCTACTGATCCAAGGCAGAAATGCCAGAGAACAATACATTGATCTTTTGAAGAGCACAAATACTACACTGATCCTATCCATATTAGTCTATATCATAAAGACCAATAATGAATAAATTCTAAACATGTTCCAAAAAATCAAATGGAGATCAAGCGAGATAAGATTTTCTGCTTTAAAACATTTCAAATCAGTCAACCTACTTCAATAGTAGAAACACTTCAGTATGTGAATGATTTTTCTCATATTTATCCACCTAAAACAGATAGAGATAGAGATGCAAACATATGTAGCAAATTGGTTTTCATAGGTACACCTTAACTACAGCCTTATGCCAGATTAAGTAATGATTTGTAATTAACTTATATCATGGTAGAGTGCTTACTAAGCTTATCTTGTAAACTGATGAAAGGAGTTCAATTTTTACCAAAATTCGAGAGGATTCATTTAATGTCACATCAACCCTTGTTAGTTATTTAATGCCAAATCTTGATTTTTTTTTTGTATATGATTTGTAAGTGAATGATTCATAGGTTGGTTGGTTATGTGGTTTAATGGCACATCAAACCTTGTGGGTTATTTACTACCCAATCTTTTTTTTATTTTTGGTATATATGAGTGAATAGGATGTAGGTAAATAGTTTTGTTTCATTAACTCATAGAAATGATTTTATTAACTTGCAAACAGATCTATTTGACACAGATGGGACCCTAACAGGTACTACCACTCCAGGTTAGAGTGCACCCAGGAGCAATATCAATGAAAAAGATGATCCACACTTCGCAGAACTTCAGAACACACCGACAGACAGACAGAGAGACAGAGAGAGAGAGAGAGAGAGCAAGACTTCCTCTTTGATTAAGTTTGTGATGTCTAAAGTTGAGAAGTTAGTTGGCTATCTGGAGATAAAAAAAGATAAAAGTTCCAAAGACAAATTTAGAAAAGGTAATCAGTCAGAAGATAATATAGTTTTTGATATCTCGCAGCAGCAGCAGCAGCCTAGAAACAAATTATAAAGGATAAAAAGAAAACATTGTATACAGTTGGCCACAGGCTAACATATCTGTGAAAGAGGCCAGACAATGACAGTGATAGAAAAGCTAAACTATGAAAAGAAAAAGTATAGCGGGGCCATCACAATTAAGTTATTTGAATTCAAACTCTTACACCAAGATCTTTCAACTTAGTTCAAGCTTTTACCTGCTACTATCATAAATCAAGAAAAATACAGGCCCATAAAAAAAAATCAAAATAAAATAAAAATGTTTCAACTTAAAAATAAAATGAGAAATAACCAATTTCTTTTAATCTGCACTTTTTTTGTTTTAACTAGAGAAACAATAAGTTATATATTACTAGTTGAAGTACCCATCCATAATGAGTAGGTTAAGAACGTGAGACGGGCCACGACCAACAGAAAAGCATTAAAAGTCACCCTACTTATTAATTTTCTGAACGTATTGTTAAAAAAAAAAAAAACAAAAAAAAAACAAAAAAACAAATAAGGGGACTTATTTATCAATTAATAAATTCATTAACAATTTTTACTATAAAAAAGATAAATCCACATAATTTAGCAATGTAGAAAAGTTTGTTTTTTTTCCTTAAATTTGAATGAGTGATACTTGAGGGATTTATTGATTTAAACATTTTTTTCCCCCCATTAGAACTAACAAGTTCTAACAAAGCAATAATGCTATGTAACAGTTTTACATTTCCAGCTTTAAGAACTATCAATAAAATTTAAGTAGTCAGGTTTAATTAAATGTGAATAATTATCTTAGTAAGAAAAATAATTCATTAATTTGTTTTTCTTTTAAAGTTTGGAAAATTAAATTCTGTAGAATTAGTTAATTGCAGCAACATGGCTTCCCGCTGATTGTTAGAAACCCCTCCCTTTCCTACAGTGATTTTTTTTTCTTTCCCAAAACATTAAAACCTTCCTCTGGGCGAAATACATATGTAATATAAAATTTGGTGGCTTTGTATCAAACCATTTAGCCATCTAGAGAAGAGATAAATTCCTGTTTATTAAAGATTCTATATTAACATTGCAAAATTATTCAAACGGTAACATTGTATTTCCCATTCCTTAGAATATGTATACATATATGAGGAGGAAATTAATCCAGAAAATCTTTACAATTCTACAAGTTGAAAGAATAACAAAGGATGTATCTATTCTGATAACAGCAATTTTCCTTACATAAAGGAAAATGATATTCAATTAACAAAAAAAAAAAAAAAAAAAAAAAAAAAGCCAATAATATCTTTTATCATTTAATATCTTCCAATGATTTAAATGGATTGAAATATAGAAATATAAAGAAAAAAAAAAACAACTACAAACAAACAAACAAACACAAAACAAAACCAAACATTAACTCTCATGAAAGTTCTAATCCCTAAATATGGCTCCCCTAGAGTAATTGACAGAAGAGGGGGGGGAAAAAAAAAAAAAAAAAAAATTTTTAATATATATATATATATATATATATATATATATATATATCTCAATGTAAAATACAAACTGCAGCATCAGAGTGCACATATGTGAATGTGTGGATGCATTTTTATCTCACTGTAATCAGTTATATTTTACATATATTGTTGTACAAGCAGCAGTTTATCAATAGCAGCATCCACTGTTGCAGCAGCAGCAGTCGTAGTAATAATAGTAGTAGTAGTAGTAGCTACTTCTACTTTTCAATCCTATTCTTCTTCCTATGCTACAACATAGTACACTACATGTGATGCCATACAGTAGTAAAATAGATGGAGTTGATATGAAAATCCTCAAATCCAAATTCTTTTAGCCAAGCAGAAAGTGTACACACATTTGTTGTTATTACCTGCCTGTGACTAACAGAATTAAGAGTCCTTCCCCTCCCTTTTATAATTTCAAATATTTTCCATAAAGAGTAACAGAAAAATTCAGAATGACAGAAAAAACCTTTCTTCACCAACAAGAAAAATATATAAAATATACAAACAAAACATGAAAATTCTTAAAATTAATTCAAAAATACAAATCTGCAGTACAAATTAAACAGTAAGACTAAATAGCATAATATACATTTGTTAATAAGCACTCAGCATACAACCCCCCCCCTATTTTCACATGAATATAGGCACATGTGGATATCTTACCTGTGGATTAAAAAGGTATACAACCAACCAAGTGCTTTAATCATTACAAAACGGCTAAAATTTTCTAATGGAGATATACAATACAAGGAAGGCTGATTTGGGAGTAACATAAGTGCCGGTGTGTTTTTTTTCCCTTTTGTTTTTAAAAAATTTCCTATACAAAAAAAAAAAAAAAAAAGAAAAAAAAAAAGAAAAAGAAAAAAAAAAAGACCAATGGAAGGATGCCTCTAAACGGCAGAACAGATGTTCGAGTCAACTCAAGGCAATGCTAGGAAGGTAGCATTTCAACATAGGACATTAAATAGATGCCGGAGAAGACCATTCAATTGTATATTTAAAATTTAGAGAAAAAAAAAAAAAAAAAAAAAAAAAAAATGCAGTCATGTGAAAAATATCCATACTT
The DNA here is from genome assembly GCA_023376005.1 of Doryteuthis pealeii. Lineage (NCBI taxonomy): Eukaryota > Metazoa > Mollusca > Cephalopoda > Myopsida > Loliginidae > Doryteuthis > Doryteuthis pealeii. The sequence continues at coordinate 23,418,843 of CM042141.1, read as the reverse complement.
CAATTATATCAATTAGCCATGTAATCTTCAGTATCAACCCCCACCCTTACATATATACCTCCCCACCCCATCTTAGTTTCAGAACACTTTTTTTTTTTTTTTTTATTATTTAAATATTTAAAAATTGTCTTTTTTGTTTATTGCTGTTTATTAACCAGTTAAGTAACCCATCTTCTATGCACTAGCATAAAAAATTCTAGTAAATTGGTTGGGGGAGAACTGGCTTGTGTCAATACACAGATCTTCTATTGACTTCAAATGTAGACCACCACAACCACCAAATACTACCAGGATCTAGCAATGAGGTGATGGCGACCACAACCCCACTACTGCAACACACTGTACAGATAGACCAGTGCTACTAGCACTATGATTCCCTACAGTCATACAGGGGTAGGTGATATTTTTTCTCCCACTTTTTCATCCCCTTACCTAGATAAACCGTGCAATTTTTTTTTTAAAACCATTTTTCCTCACCTTTAGATTTAAATTTTTTTAAACCCCCAAATAAATAAATATATATATAATAAAATAAAAATAAAATAGAAGGATTGCAACCAGTTACCATGCCAACCAACAGAAGTGATTGGTATTCTTCAGACAATGAATGAAAACTACAGTCATGTGTGTATTGATGATCTAACACCAGTTTAAACTGATAATACATGTTGGAATTTTATTATAAAGCACAGAAAGGGAATAATAGCTATAAAATCTAACAAATCAAGATTAATTTCTGCTAATCATTCCATCTTTTAAGCCAGTGGGTCCTTTATTTCCAATTATTTTTTTTGTACAACTACCTAATGAAAAAGTAGAGAAAGTATCGACAATCAGTCAAGTTAGTTTTGTTATTTTCACATTAAGAATGCTAGAGAATGTATGGCAGCCTGCCATCACCCCCCATACACCTATCTAATACTACAACTAATACATATGGTCACAAAAATGTGACAGACAATCAAAATGTCAACTTGAACTGGTATCCAAGATCATCTAAATATTTGGTTTGAACACCTAATAATATGAAGGATATGCAATACGAACATAGAAAAAAAATGAGAGAGAGCGAGGAAAGAAAAGATTTTTGCCATTTAAAAACATACATAACAGCATCAAAATAACATTTGTTGACAACATGGAAATCAGGCAAATGTAGAATTTATACACAAATTCACAATACAGATACTTTTTGCATACTGAATAAAAACTTCAAGGAAAAAAAAAAAGAAAAAAAAAAAAAAAAAGAAAAAAAAAGGGAGATTTTTAATTAGAAAAACAGAAGAAAAGGGATGGAGAGAGAGAGAGAGAGAGAGAGAGAAAGTGAAAAAAAAAAAAAGAAAAAAAAAAAAAAACATTAAAATACATTTTACCAAAATAGTTAATATACATTTTTTTTTTTTTTTGAGTGAAAAAGATTTTCAGTTTGTACAGCTGCAGTACAATAACAATTTTGGGAAAAAAGAAAAAGGATTTTTTCACTAAAAGCCAAAGGAATTTCTACCCAGAGAAAAACAAAATTTCACAGAAAAAGAAAAAAAAAAAAAAAAAAAAGAAAAAAAAAAAAAAAAAAAAAAAAGGCAGAAGCAAAAGAAAACCTATGTATACAAATAAAACAATTTATAAATGTTATAAAATATCTATGTATACAAAGAAAAACTTATGTATAAAATTATAATGAATGTAATAAAAATAACATAAAATAAAATAAATCTTAAGCCATGGATTCATGCTTAATAAAAATGTCAAACTTCTATTTTGTTAAATTTCTTATTAAAAAAATATTTAAAAAAAAAAAAAAAAAATTATTTTAAATGTCCATACAAAAGAAACAAATAATGAAAGAGTGAAAGAAATAGAAGCCAGCGACTTGGGAGAGAAAAAAAAAAGAAAAGAAAAGATCACTAGTATAAGGGTGATAAGAATCCTAACATTATAAACAATGAAACCGTTAAATGTCACAAGACAAAAGCACTGATTACACATTTTACCACTGAAAGAACAATTAAAACTTTGTATTATTCAGAAAAATTCAGAGAAATAATTAAAATTTCTTATAAAAAGAAATTGTTTTAAATATTCTATTAAGGTTGCATATTCTAAAGAAGCCAAATTGAGAAAAAACTATATTGCTAACACTTCAATTTTATAACATTTAGATTTTACCCAATTAATGAAGGTAAGAAACACAAATTGGGTTGTAAGAATATAAACTGTTAAAGAACCAGAAGTAAATATCAAAATCATTATATATATATATATATATATATATATATATATATATATATATATATATATATATATATATATATATATATATATAACACCCTAAAATATAACCAGGAATAATACCTGTACTGACAATTTGATAGCATTACTAAAACATGTCGTATTAGTTTGTTACTTTGAAATATAGTCAGTAACAATTGCTAAGAGATAAACACTCATATGTAAACAGCAATAAAATGACTTCTATTATTGAATTACTTTTATCTAATAATTCTGTAAATTCAAAATTTTAGAAATTTTTTTTATTACTTTAAATGAAGAATGAGCTATTGTACACCAGTTCTAAATTGATTATATATATAAGTTTGACATTTTCTCAAATGAGTGAGGGATATTAGATCTGGCCAAATAAGGTTATTAAATATAGACAATTTCAAAGAGGAAAAATTAGCCATAAAAATTTGAGCATGTTATAAAACCAATTATAAAGACAAGTGTGTATAATATATATGTGTATATGCATGTATGTGAGAAATGTTCTACCTTAATAATCTGACACAACTCAAGAAAGAATGTACATTAATCTAACTTGTCCATAACAGATTTGCTTTTTAATATAAAGATTAAAAGGGGAAAGAAAATATAAATTATCAACAGTAAAAATGCTAGATGTACACAAATCTAAACCTAATATTATTAATAGTCATTTACTAAGTTTAGCTTGGCTCAAGGATAATATTTTGAGAGGTACCAAATCCAATAAAGTTGGAATAAAAGAATTCTTAATAAAATGGAATGCACATTAGACAGATTAAACAAATGAAATAGTGATAAGTAAGAATTTGTGTTGTCTTAAACAAGTAAAAGTTTTACATGTTAGCTATTTTATTAAACCAATTTACTTTTCAATATACATAAATTTTCAAAGAAGCTAATATCTTAATCATCTACCATAAACAATTTTTTTTGTAAAAAAAATGTACTTACTCAAATATACACAGTTAACTACTTAATTTAAAAAAGCTTTAGTCTCTCAAAGATTGACAGAAATAATAAGGATTACAGATCATACGATTTCTTAAATGCAAGGCAATTCAATAAGCAATGTTTGTACATTGTTTACTTATTTACTGAAGAGGAGGAAGTGAAAACAGATTTTGCCATATAATTTACAAAGGCAATAAAATTAAAAAAATTAAAAAAAATAGAACTACAAAGTTGACAAGTAGATCTCATTTGTTTACTTTGGCCTTTATCAAAAAATTAAAATAATCCTAAAAATGTATATTTATTGATTTATTTCATTTCTTATTAAAAGTCTACATGAAAAAGACTTTCATAATCATACTTCTTATACATGTCTACTTTAAAGTTTTTTGGTAGTACCATCAACACATATCTAGAATAATTCATACAATAGAATTAATTTACAAATCAAAATAAATTGTCTGGCAGCACCTATTCTAATAGAGAACAATTAAGATGATAAAAAAAAACTAACTTGCTAACCTATTCATAAACAAACTGTAAGGTTTTATGAGAAGAGTATCAATGAATTTAAAAATGAAACTATGAATTTTAAAATATGAGCACAGTTGAAATCCTTCAGAATAGACAATGAAATTTTATTCTTTATATATAAATTTAACCATTAACAAATTTTACAAATAGAGGGGGGAAGGGGTAGCAACATAATACTCAAGTCTTTAGAATTGTAAAGAAAGAAAAAAAAAAAAAAAGAATATTTAAGTAATTTTACACTAAAATTATACTTAGAAAATTCAAGAAGCTTTGTTGCTCTGCTCTTTTTTCTTTATGTTCAATATTATAAATATCAAACTAAAAATAATAACACCTATCCAATGTGGTTCAATTGGCATAAATAAAAACAACTGTTATAAATGACACACACACACACACAGAGTAATCTTTAGAGCCAGTCACAAGTCATGAGTTCATTTAATATTTCTTTTACTTAAATGTTGGTTTGTAAGATTTATTTAAAAAAAAAAAATTAAAAAAAAGTTCTGCACCTCCATCCATGCCAATAACATTCTATTCACCACATAATTATTTTTTTCTCCAATTTATCAAATTCAACATGACAAAATTGTATTTCTACCAAGAGAGTCCCTAACATAATGCTTTGTATTATCATAACAATGGAATTTCTCATTACTCTGAAGTGAGATCAGGTCTTATAGTGTGTGTGTGTGTGAGATCAATGCATATATATGGAGAATATTATGCAAACATTAGCTACTAGCATGTATGTGACTGGAGGCTAAACTATATGAAGGAAAAAACTTGTATGTATGCTACAAAAAACAAAAATTTAACTCAAATCTAATTTCTATTAAACTGCCTTTGCAGCATTCCAAGGATAATGGCTAAGTTGACATTATATCTTACAAGTAAAAGCCTTTAAATATATATTATTTTCTAAAATATTTTCATGACAAGTTTGTTAGCAAACACTTAGTTCCTTCCTGCTAGTAACTACTTTTTTTTTTCTTTTTTCATAACTAGTCGCCTCTCCCTCACTGGTAACAAAAACCAATATAAAAGACACAAGCACAAGTGCACACACACACAGTACTAGTGGCAATGAAGCAAGTTCAATATAACATTGCACTTATTAGAAAAGTCAACTTCAACAGGTATCTTATTTCATGACAAGATGATGATCTTTAATGAGTCACTGGTTCAATATGTAAACTAATATATTCATCTAATATTAATAGTACTTGAAAGTATATGAGGACATTGACCAGCAAAACTTCACTTATATAGTGTGAAAGGAATATATTTGTTTTTAGTTTAACAAGTAGTAAAGTCAGCTGAGTAAGCCTATTGTTGGTATCAGCTGAACAGCGAGCGCAGTTTAACCCCTTTTCACTAGCAGTAGACCAAGGAGATTGTTTTAGTGTCTGAGGTGGAGTGTTGCATCTACCCACTTTACCACACGTATCCCAGCATGCACCAAGTTGGCAAGAGCTAGTATCAAACCTGGAACCTTGTGGTTCCTAGGCAGATGCTCTACCAACTGAGCTAAACCAAAGCATATATGTGTATCATATTTAATCACTGTCTTTTCAATAATTTAACCTACTTAGAATGTAAAATATTATTGAATCTAATTAAGTTACTGATTTCTGATATATAAGGAAATGTTACCATCCTTGTATCTGAAATCTCTTTTCTAGGATGAGGATAATCACTAGATGAATTATTTTAGGGATTGAGGTCTAGATGTGCAAGAGAGCTTTTTTTCCCTCTCCACCACCTCCAAATTTTGAAATAAAGATATTGTGAAGTAATATTATGTATTTACTCAACCCCCAATTGGCAAACCAGTTCATTTTCTTTTAAGCAGAGTTTTTCTTCTCCTAGATCGGTTGCCATACCAAGGTTAAAGAGCCTAGTATGCCCTACTCCATAGTTGGAGGGAGAAGTAATATTATAGAGGACAAATTTAAATTACCTTAAATCTAGTTGCCTTTTACAAGCCAGAATTTGTCTCTTAGAAACAGCTATTAGGATACAGTTGCAAAGAGTATTTGAGAAATGTTTGAAATAATTGGTTTAATTTTACAAGTTATAAAGAGAATATTGAATTTAAATAAAAATATACTTGTACCTATAACTTTAGATACTATTACAATGAAAAAGGGAAAATTTAAATGGCAAAATGTATTTATCATATTCTTATATTTTTTTTTTTACTTGAAATTAAATAAAGAAATTTAATATTACCCCCCCACCCCCTCAAAAAATAACACAAAGCATGAATTAATAGCTCAAATATTGTTTACTAGCTGAATTACCTATCTATGCCAAGAAAGAAGCCAAGATTTGAATTGCAGTAAAATATTTTTTCTTTTAAAGTTTGGAAATTTTATACTGTATGATTAGTTACATCTTGCAGTAACAGTAATGCTACTTATTAGTGACATTCCTTCCTTCCGCCATTCAGTAAGAGTCCCCTCCCCCATAAAGAACAAGAAAATTTATACACCAAAACATTGTACTTAGGAAAAGTTCTAATGTATTCATTTTTTTTTTTGCAATAAGTATTTTTGCCAAATTTGGTAGTTCTACATCAAATCACTTGGTGTCTATATACAAATTATTTGCAATTATTAATATCATTTTAAAAATTTCTCCAGAGAATATTCTAATTGATTAAAAAGAATTTAAACTGAAGTTTTGAGACTATTTATACAATGTTCAAATAAAATCTTATCAACTTTTTAAATTATGACTTCCATAAAATAAAGGTTTTTTTTAACAAATACAAAAAATTCTCAGCATATACCAAGACAAAAAGAAAAAAGTCTGTAAAGTCATATGGGTTATTAAAAACAAATGGTGAAAAAACCCAAATAACTACATAAAAATAAACATTCTCTAAGGGAGGTAACTTAAGTGGTATACAGTAATAAATGCCCAACTCCACTCGTTGTGGTAAGGAGTAGTATAATGGTTAGCAAGCTAGTCTTGCAGATCCATTATTATTGAATAGCGAGTTTAAGCCTCGCTGGATGCCCGATAAAAAAAAATAAAATAAAAAGAACCTGTAAAAAAAAAAAAAAAAAAAAAAAGACCTTGTATTAATCCGGCCTGGTGGGAAGTCAGGAAAATATATTGTATTTAGATAAATATATAAAACTGCACTAGAGAAAGAAAAAACAAGGCTAACTAGTTATTAGCAAATTTAAATCCACAATACTGTAATCAGGAGACAAAAAGTTAAAAAGTAAAGTTGGTTCTCTTACATATTTAAATCATTGTAAGCTGAATAATTTTTGCAACATAAGACAGATTGATTTTAATAGCACGTCAACCAGTCTAGGGTTATTTTATGCAAGTAGAGGTTAAGGAATTGCATTCATTGTATGTTCATATTTACATATTTGTGTAGTCATTTCCTAAGAGGAATAATTTTCAAACAGATCTATCTAACCCATAGATGTGACCCTAAAAAGAGTACTACCACTCTAGGACAGAGTTAACCTGGAAGTAATAACAATGAGTGGATACTCCACACTCCTCAAATCTCCAGAACTGGAGCCTCACCATCAGATACAGTATAGGGTCATAATAGTAATTTTATTTTTTATTAGGAAAAATATGTGGTTTTCATTAGATAATATTCATATCCGCCAAAAAAACATAACTATCTTTAACCCATTCTGAGGTAGGACCAATGAAGTGAGTCAAACATATCAATTCTAAATAGTTATAAAAATTTTGGTTTTGTAGAAGATTAATAATTATATTTAAAAAAAAAAAAAAAAATTTTTTTTTAAAAGTCTTGAAATAGTATGCCAAATAAAAAGGTAGATTTTTCATTTTGTGGTCAATAAGAAATAATAATTGATTCTTAATTATAGCTGCTAATTATTGGATATCACTGACAAGTCCCTTTCTAAAAAATTTTTTCTCAATATTTAGTTATTTAGGTTATCACTGCCACCAGTCAAAAACTCCAGTTGCATAGCTGCCAGGCCAGTACTTGAGTTAATGGCCTTGGCTATGGCTTAAATTACCATAAATTTTTTAAAAAAAACTTGAGAAAAAAAAACTTTTCTTTTATATTTCAAACTTCTTATAGAATTGATTTATTCTTCAGGCAAACCTGCAAAAATTTGATGGCTTGATTGATCTGGAACTCAACAAAAAGACATACAAGACTGACCGTTAAGAAGAACGGTTGAAGTGTTTTGATTCCCCTCACCAAATCAAATTGCTGTTAAAATTTGAGCCAAAACACAATGAATTGAATTTCATTCAGCTGATTATGATTGATTTTAAATGGCATGTTTTTATTTTTTGTACACTGTCCTATCAAATACGAATAATTTTTAAACAGGTCTATTTTACCAATATATGGAACCCTTACAGGTACTATCACTCCAGGTCAGAGTGAACCTGGGAGTAATAGCAATAAAGGTACTCCACAGATCTCTAAAACTGGGGCTTCACCACCATACTCAGGACACCCTCTTTTGGGGAGATGTCTTACCCCTCAGCAAGTGATAGAGTCAACATATTCTAAGCCCTGCCAACAGGATGTTTCCAATAGCTGAGTTGATCTATACCTTCCAGAAATCCAGATCAAATGTAGGAAGATAGTTACAATGTTATTACTATAGAAATAACTGTATCTATAACCCCCCTTCCCTTACACACAGTGTTGAAATGTGAAACAAGATAGGAAGCCTCTTATGGGGCAGTGCTAAAATTGCTGGGTCTCCATTGGTATTCTCCCTTTGGGAATGCTGGGCAATAAACACAGTCCTTACCCCTTTTTAGACAATGGGGCAGGTGCAGCCAAGCACTTCTGTGTAGGTGGCTAGCTTCAAGGCCCTAAAGCCATTGGCTAACTCAACTAGTATTATAGATAACTCTTTTCAAATATGAATATTGAAAAGTGCTCTAATTTACAAATTACTAGCTGAAATACCCGGGAATGGTGGGGTTATTCGTAGTTCCCAGCATGTGCCTGAAAATGCTAGCGACCCTGGTGTCTATGTTGGATTTTCAATAGCAACCTTTGTTAGGTGTGTTTATGGCAGAACAATGTGTGAAACCATCAATAGTTGTTTAAGCCCTAAGTCCTTCTATCCTACTTTCTTCATTCAGTGAAGAAGCAGAGGAAATTTGAGCTCTAAAAGTATCAAACATATTTAATAAACTTATAAGAATAACAACCCTCCCCCCTTTTTTTACTACTATGACGACATCCCCCTAATCTTAATCAACCTTTTTTAAAAGTATCTTACACCTAAGTTGTTCAAATTGATAAAAACTCAAATTTTTGACATTTTAATAAAATTAAGGGAGAAAATAGATATTGTTTCACAAAAATTGTAATCTTATAAGATTCCCTTAAATATTGAACGTTTATGCTATTTCATTAAAAAAACATTTTTAAAAATAATTCCTTTAAATATTGCCCATCTGTAAATAACATTACTTTTACAATAACCAGTTTGATTATTTTATATCATAAGAGTATTTAAAAAAAAAACAACAAAAAACAATTAGATTACTGTCATAGTAGTAAATGAAACATTCAAGAAAACAGTAAAGGGAGTAGTAGTAGTAGTAGTAGTAACTCTTCCCCCTCTCACAGAAACCTTTATTTCCTCTTGCATTGTAAAAGGTGTCCCCCCCCACCCCACCCGGAGTTCCATTATTGATTTTTATTGAAATCCAATTGTCCTGTTTCCAACATGTAAAAATGAGAAACAAACAAAACTTTAACTACATAAAAATAAACATTCTCTGAAGGTAAAGTTTCATGATCAGATCACTGGTGTTGGCACCAACTGGTTATTCCCAGACAGAAATTGCCATTCATGTAATAGATTATTTTAAATCAATTCACCATTTTCAGAGAATTAAAAGTGGCAATTTATTTTGGACTTCATAAAAGAAAAAAAAAAAAAAAGAAAAAAAAAAAAAAAAAGAAAAAAGAAAGACAATCCAGTAATTTGGTTTTGTTGTGGGGGTGCTACTTTTCCCTTCTCCAGGATGGCAACTGGTTTGAATTCAGAGTTTTCCTTCTCTTAGACAGGTTGCCATGCCAAGAGTAAAGAGCCCAGTCTGCCCAACTATTTATCCATAACTGAAGGATAATAAATTCTTACCTTTCTCAAGGATATTAGTGCTATATGAAATGCAAACAGCCTTGTTCAGGATTTGAACTCTGGTAGTAGAATATTTCCTACAACAATAACCATTATGCAACAAGTGCCTCCACAGTATTATACAAGCTTACAAGTAAATTAATTATTGTCAGGGATCTGTTTCATGTTATCTTACAAGAAAGTTTTTCTATGACTTTCAAAAATATTTTCATAGCTTTTAAATTTGAAACTACAATCACCAGAAACAAGAACGTGAACAAATGCTTAATTTTTATCTCATTCACTGGTTGAAGTAATTTTTTTTTACAATAACGTACTAGTAAAGTAAAATCTGCAGAGTGGCTTATCAGCCAAACAGTGAGGGAGTTTATCTCCTTTTCGTTAGTGCTAGACTACATTGTTTTTGCTGAGGAGCATCATACCCACAGTCAGCTCCCAGATGCTTTACTACACAGATTACCCAAGCTGTGCTAATCATGTGCAGAGTTGGCAGGGACCAGTATCGAACCTAGAACCTTGTGATTCTATCTATATTTGAAAGTTTCATATTCACAGTGAGTTTTGTCAATTTCAGAAGTATCTAATTATTTTAAATGTGTTATTAAATATTTTATAGTATATTCATATAAGTAAATTAAACTATGAAAGTGTACTGGACGCTTGTAAATAAGATAATAGATGGTAAATTACTCCTAGATTCAGATTAGGGAATTATAACATTTTGGTGACAATCATGAGTCATCAAAATAAGATAATATTATCACCTATTTATAACAACCTGCTTGGAATTAGTTGGTTTAATCTACATTTATTCTGCTGATAAAATTATAGTACAAGAAAAAAAATCATTGTTAGAGAGGTGTGTGCATCAGGTAATGGTAACTGGCCATTCAAATTCTGGCTGAAGTTATTTGGTTTTACGGCATATCAAACTCAGTGGGTCATTTAATGCCAACAAAGTTTTGAAATAAATTCATTCATAATGGATAATTCATTTTGTTTATAAACTCATGTTTTTCTATTTAACCATAGATGGGACCCTAACAGGTACTACCACTCTGGGTCAGAGTGGATCGGCTGAAGCTATTTGCATTCACTTCACATAAAATGCTGTTGAAGAAAAGCATGAATCATCTTAGTTATGTGTACGCACACACACAGAAATACATTAAAAAAAAAAAAAAAAAAAAAAAAAAAAAAAAAGACAGCAAATTGAGCCTTGGTGAATAACCAGTTTATGTGAAGGACAACTAAATTCAAAACCAAGAGATGGAGTCACTAAGGCAATCCAGCGTTGTTCTAGTCACTCCTGTGATGACAGGTCCTTCTTTTGAACAATATTGGTAACATGAAGAGGTGACAAGCAACTGTTCCTAGATTTAGGTCTAAATCTAGATTCATTGCCTGTTGAGACCATGAATCTGCATGACTACATACAGAAATGTCTATAGTTAGCCTTCAATTCTTTTAAACCATTAACATTAAGCTAACGTTATACAACTTGAAATTTCAAGGATAGAGTAAGTGGTAAAAAGAAAAAGTAAATATGAACATACACTAAACTAACCTTTAGGCATAAAATAACACTAGATGGGTTGACATGCCATTAAAATCAATCATTAAGATTATTCTACTTCTAATGATCCCAATTTTGTGGAGAGACACGAAATAAGCATGTTATCTTTTTAGATTGAAATAGAGTACATCAGAAATGTGATAGGTATAATTTACTAAGTTTGCCAAAAGTATGGGTCACCCAGGGAGAATCAGACTCACCACTCAATAGTAGGAATGTATCAAAAGCAATCTTTTATTTTTTAGTATTTAGAATATTTCTCAAAAGCAAGTATTCTGCTATAGTTAAATTATAGTGACAGGTGCTGACAGATATGCTTTATCATTAAAATCTTTATCTTCCTACAACCAGACTTCCAAACTGCTACATTGCAGATTTTACGAATAGTATTTAATTGGAATTATGACCTAACAGAACAAAAATAAATAAAACAATGACTGACAGAATGAAGCTATTGGAAATAATTCATCTATAATGTGTTCCATTACAATGATCAAGCTTAGTTAATGGAATGAGGAATGAAAGTGAGCATATAAAAATGGTAACAGCAGTTATTAGGAAGGAGAGTGAGAAAGAGAGAGGGAGGGAGGGAAAGATTGTGTATAAAGTGAGGCACCAGCTGGTGTGCATAACTATGTAGAACATGCAGAGACAAACCCCTCATCTATCAAAAAACTGGTTTATACAAACATTTTTCAAGAATTAATACATTTTTTGAAATGTTGGAATATCAAGTAACAATCAAAGTAAATAAATAAAATCAAGATTAAGTAGCATACTTACAATTCTGGCAACAAACAAAGTTTTGTAAGGATCAGATGTACTATCTGGACTTTCATTAGGATTCCCTGAAAAAATTAAATAGAAAAAAAAAAAAAGATATATAGAGAAATATATAATATAAACGTCATTATCATAAAATTCAAAAGGTGATACAATTAAGATAGAAATATTAAATTATCTTTAAATTTTTTCAAAATCCGCACGCACACCCACTCACTAAGGGAAACAATAAATATGCACTAATGCCTGCACCAGTTGTCTCCCTTGATTATGAGGCTGATTGAGAAATATGATACGAGTTCCTACATAAAAAAAAAAGAAGTGAAAAGCAAAATACTATTAAAATGAAAAACAGCCAGTTTCTTTAAGAATTAGCAAATGCCAAAATAGGAAAGAATTAAAATCCTTTAAATTTCCTAAAGTATTAATCTAAGGAATGTTAAAACAAACCATGAAAATATAAACCAAATTTCACAAACTAATCCTCACCTGGATTATTGTAAAATGTTTCTTTATAAAAAAGAAAAAAAAAGAAAAGAGTAACTATTAAAAAGATAATTAAAAAAATAAATTTAAAAAAAATTTATGATCTGTCAACTTAATTCTATCTCCACACAAAAAAAACAAACAAACTTCAAAATGACTTTTGCAGCCTTCAGGGAAATGCAAAAATGTATTCAACCAAAAGATCAGAATAAATACAAAGCCAAAATGTACTTTATCTAATATTTAAATGAATAGCAGTGATAACTTTCCAGCCAACTTGAAACAATTTTTGTATTGTCATCTAAGAACCATTCTGATAAAATGATTTTTGTTGTTGCCTTCAATTGGTCTAATACCCTCAAGTAATAGTGATGTTTCATTTTGCTTGCCCTACACATGGTAAAATATTCATCTTTCATTGCCTATTCATCATAATTTCTTTCAAAAACATTTTTGTTACACTTGTAGCAAATTATAATTATAACAGTTTGCCTCCAATCTAGTTAAGTGGAAGTCGCACATCAAAGAGACTTAAAATAATCAAACTGGTGCAAATGATTTTCAACATTTGATCTGGATCTGCTGGCCAAATTTCTCATTGTATAATGTTGATCATTCTTGTCTTGATTTGATTGATATAAATCTCAATTTGTTTAGTGACAGAGAAACATTATTCAACAAGAAACTTTACAAACCACCTTTCGTTGTCTATAAAATGCACCCTACTTTAAAAAAATATATATTTGAGTCACATTGGTTTTTTCCTAGTTATATTCTATTAATATATATTTTTTTTAAAGTCGTTTATTTTGTTTGTTTTCCTAACAGTGCAGAATTATTGAAAAAAAAAAACTAATTATTTTAACTATGAATTTAGTTACCAGTTGGCTACAAAGTTGAACTAAACCAACTTTTTTGTGTAAATATTGTTTTTCATTTGTCTTTAACAAATCAGTTTATAGGTGTTTGTGTTACAGTCAAACATTTATTGCCTAAGATTTTACAATTGAAATTAAATTTTGGTCTTAAAAATAAGATACAATGAGTATAAGCTCAAACTGGTTCATTTGAGTTGGTCATGAAAATTTAATTCTCTTAAACAATCATGAATTAAATTACAAGCTGTTACATTTTCTTTGGTATTGTTTACAATCAAATTTTTTAATGATATGCTTTGAGCAAGTGAAATGCATGAGCTCAAACAAATAAAACTTGCCAGAGTATATTAAGTATATTATCTTGATACCAAATAAAATTTGAAAATATTCCAAATTTGTAAAATACAAAGCCTTAAAAGTCAAAATAGAAAATGCATAATTAAAAAGTTTATTATATTGTCTAACCAATATAAATTAGCAATATCCAAGCTACTTACAAAAATCAGTAAAATTTTATGCAAATTTAAAAAATATTCTACTTTCCAACAATCTCTAATTTGGGGTATACACTAAGAATAAGATACTTTTATTTCAAGCTGTGATAGTATATTTTGTGATTATGTTTCAAAGTTGTGTTGGGGGGGGGTAGAGTTCCTCTTTATCAAGATAAATCAGCTTCAACATTTAGATCTTATTTTTCTTCATGTATTTAAAATCAGATTTTATTTTTAGGAGAAAATAAAAATAAAAACTGTTGATCCAAATACCAAAGTTATTTTTTAAAACTTACTTACCATGAACCCTCTTCCAAAATCAGAGTATTCATTTCAAATTTGAATAATTGATTAAAGCTTTAAAGTCAAACATAAAAAGATCCTTTGGTGGGGATAATTAAATGCTAATTTGTACAAATTTCAGAATATGAGACAAATAATAGCTAAAATCCACCATGAAAAGTAAAGTCAAATCACTGAGCAATAGAGCAAAATTCATTAATTTAGCTGAAATTCAATACCAGCATATTGAATTTATAAAGTTGAAAGGTTATGAAATACAATTTCAAAAAAATGGAAACCATAATACTTACATAAAGCCAAATCTTGTTCAAGTTTGTAAGCAATTTGTTCAGCTCTTTCTTTACGCTGTTAAACAAAAGAAAATTGAATTAAATTCAGGAGAAAAAAAAAATCCCATTCAATACCCCAAGCCAAAAAAAGCTTATAGTAACAGCTTCAATAAAACTTCATTTTTAAATAAAAATTAATCTAAATTTAGAAGATCAGACCAGATATGAGTATCAATTTTCTCTAAAATTTTTAAAAACTTTATAAAAGTAAATCTCAATTATGAATGCAGATTTTTTTTATACACTGTCAATGATGAATAGTTAACAACAAATGTTTTTAGTTACAACTAAATTTTACTAAGCCACATATATAAAACTTATAATTTATGGTATATTCATTAAGCTCAAAGATGAAACTGAAAATGTTCAAAACAAATGTTAAATAATCCAAATATTTAGTAATGATAAACTACTCCAAAAAGGAAAATGAAGATTTTGATAACTTTATTTTTCTGTTAAGTACAACACAAATAAATATTGCAACTTGTATCATATGGATAAGTTTACTAAATTCTAAAGTGTATGCATCAGCAAAATTGTTAAGTCATTCATAAAACATAATGAGCAGAATTATCTCAATACCAATGAAATTAGCAGGAGAGAGACAGAGAGACTGCTTGTATGTCCAACTATCTTGAAGCAAGATTAAAAAAAAACTTTTATGATCATGATCCGGTTGAATTTTATGAACCATTGACAGCAAATGAAAATGCATAGAACATAGTGTGTATGAATTGTCTTGCTTACCACTCATCCCCCTCCCCCATTCATTAAATTGTTTTTGACACTGCCAAGGTTACTATTACTGTTAATTTATCAAATAAATTATTGATAAAATAAGATTGCGATATATTCATATTTTAAATTCTTAATTATTTTATTGTCACCAATATTTCTCTCACTCTTTTATAGTAAGACTTTAAAGAACTTTGCCATAAGTACAAATATATCTTTAATTCATGGCATTTAAATGTTTTTTTTTTTAAATAGACAATTGAGGAAAATTATAGGTTGCAATAGGAAGGAATAAAATAAAATGCCCTGTCATAACCACAATAACCCACCTACCTTATTTTTTCAAGACAAATGAGATAGTGTGATGTAACTGTCAGCAAACCTGCCTTATAGATAATTACTACCAAGATAAGTAATATCATCACCAAGTGCCCACACACACATGACCATGTACCACACTAGGTAAACACTAATCAATAAATTGGCAAAGATACTCGTGAGTTATTTCCCTTGAGCTGTAACTATTTACATTTTTTTTTTGCTCAAGGATGTCAAATGGTATTCCATATAAGGTCAAACCAAAAGAATTGTTGAAATTTATTAAAAAAAAAAAAAAAAAAAGGTGAAAAGCCTGATATTCTATTTATAAGTGAAGATTTATTGAAAAATTATGAAAATTCCTTCAACTCTAAACATCAATTTTTGCCCCTTTCAATTTATTTTTTGTACATTTTTTATAATATATCTGCAATTAAAGGTTCTATGCTAAAAAAAAAATCAATAACATAGCTCAGGAATTTTGGGAATTTATGGATATTTTACTAATTTTGAAATAAAGTTTTTAAAAAATACAAGTTACCAAATTTTTAAGATAATCAAAAACAAACAAGTTAATGTTTATTAGTGCAAATAATGACAGGACAGATGGCACCAATTTTATTTTTTTTGCAATGAAATGTCAACTTGTCCATGGATGAAGAAAATAAAGGTGTGCAATTCAAAAAGAAAAAAAAGAAATCATTACATTATTACAAATTGATCTCTGAATCTGGTCATTATTGATAAACAGATTTACAATAATGAAAAGTTAAGAAAATTTGAACAGATTATCCAGTATTTTCCATGTTTTGCTAGACACTTCAAATATTTCTTTGAATCATTTCTCAAGGAAATAAAGAACCTTCTTTTCTTTCTTTGAGAACACTTAAGTTGTTAAATAAAGTTTTAAAAAAATCAGAATTATAGTATACAAGAACTGGCTGAAATGCTCATAAGCTTACCAAGATACTCCCATGGAATGTGACCAAATGAGGTTTATTTTTCAACAGTCTATCCAGATCCCATTGGTCGAAAAAGTAATCAACAGAAGATATGTCATTATATAAACTTTTCAGCCCATTCTTGTAATACAATTCAAACTAAAAAAAAACATTACAGTAAAGCTTGTGGGACATTTGTTAAATGTGTTATATATACACACATTCACACACACAAAAAAAACAAAAAAAAACAAAAAAAAAAAAAAAACAACCTAATTTCTTGATATTAGCTTTTAATCTTTACCTTTCTCTCTTTTCTTTCTTCTTTAGTTTCAATTCGTGTTGGTGGAGGAGTATCTTTTGGATTCTGCAAAGAGAAATAATCATCAATATATATCAAAGACCTGAAAGATTTCAGAACATTTTCAAATTAGAAATATTTAATACATTTACCAAAAATGTGGCTATTCAAACATTGTACAACCCGTTTTTGCATGGTAGGAAGTGATTACTATCAAATGATATTCAAAAAGTACTTTAACATTTAAAGTAATGATTTATTTTTTTACTCTATTGTGAATTCAATAAGATTTCCATTTTAATTAAGTCCATTTTTTTAATATCTTAAATTCCTTGGAACCAATGATAAGGTGATGGAATGAAACAAGACTGGAGAATATGCTACATGTGGAAGAACTAATTGCAGCCTCAGATTTGCAACTTAATAAGGCTGAATATTTTGCCAGGTAGCAATATTATCAATTGACTTCATTGCAAAGAAAAAGGAGGTTTTTTCTCTTCATCATTCAAACAATCTAATTACTTTTGTACAGCAAAAGTTTGTCCAGCTTACAGCAATTTGTTATTTCCTTTTGATAGCTACCAGATAGTCCCCCCCCCCTCTAAATTAGATTCTATTTAGGTTCAAATGATAAAAAAAATTTAAGAGGGGAGATGAATTCTCATAATAAATCTTTTTTTCCTTGACAATAAAAAAATAAATAAATAAATAAATAAAAAAGTGTTTAAACATTGACATTATTTCATAAATTCATATGGAAGCCATTTTCCTAGTTTCTGAATTTTCCCTTTAGTTAATGGATTTACTAATTTTTTTTACTTTCTACAAGTTGTTGGTGCTGCATTTTCATTCAAAAGTTATACAGCATTCTTTGCTATTGAACTAAAAATTTACATTTTTCTTCCTATTTCTCTTTAACAATTGTAATAAAAGTTTTACAACTACAAATCCAATTATGTCGTCTTATCACTAGTAATGAAAACAATTCCACTAAAAAGATAGATATAATAATGAGAAAGTATTTGTATTTTAGAAGGCATTTGTTTCACTAATACAATAGCAGAAAATAAAGCTGGCCCAAAAGATTTTACTAAAATCTATAGCTGGTATCGCTCTCTAAGAAAAGAAAAAAAAAGAAAAAAAGGTTAAGATGCTCAGACCTTTTCTCCCCTCCATTATCAGACAATGGATTCTTCCTGGAACTGAGATTTTAAATGATATCTGAGCAGCTTATAATGCTTTGACCCAAGTTTAGGGTTAAAAAGTTATACAAGTTTTGTATTAATTTCTGGCTCCAGAGCTTTGGCATCAGGATGGTTAGGTAGTGGTAAAAATTATCTGCATGGTCTCAAGGAACCTTACTCCAGGCAACACATGCCCTCCTTTGCCTAAAAGGAGCGAGGGGCTGTTTTCTTTTATTGTCGAAGCACCCCTGAAGATGAATGCGGATGAGACCACACATTTTTTTTTTGCAATGGCCATGCATGAGCTTCACTTTGTGGGTGCCCACACACTTCATCGTAAAATGACTTCATGTCAATCCTAAACGAATCAGGTCTGTTTTGGTACATATG
Source organism: Doryteuthis pealeii (assembly GCA_023376005.1). NCBI lineage: Eukaryota > Metazoa > Mollusca > Cephalopoda > Myopsida > Loliginidae > Doryteuthis > Doryteuthis pealeii. The sequence continues at coordinate 23,400,238 of CM042141.1, read as the reverse complement.
TGTTGACATACTCGGAAAAGAATGTCACTGTGCATTAAAATTGTGCATACAGTTTGATATATTTATAATAAAGAAAAGTACAAAATTGATTTTTTTGGTTTTTATTTTTTATTTTTACTGATTAGATGATAAAATTGAAGAATGAAAAGTCCATTGATCTATGGAATTCTTCATAAGTACAAAAAGCAAGTTCAATTCTTCAGTTCTTTTTCAAACTGGCCATGTTTAAATACCACACAGATTCTATAGGCCATTAAATACATTTGAAAATTATTGTTTAGTAATTTAGTATTAATAATTTTGTTGAATTCTTAATGTTTTTGTTGAATTCTTAATGTTTTTGGTGAACTAACCCCCCCCCCAAAAAAAACATGAAAATGTTTCAAACAAAAGTACTTAAAAAAACTCAAATGCTAACCAAAAACAATCATCCATGAAAGAATATTAAATAGTATAAGGTTTTTTTTCTGTTTGTCTTAAATGTTAAATGATTTTTACCTCAACATTCATTCAAGAAAATTTGGCACTTATACATGCAAATATAAGCATAAAACTTTTCTGCAGACAAAAGGGTTTTCAAACTAGAGTCCTACTAGCTTGAAAAGAGGACGCAATAATCTGAACAGAAGATTTAATTCTATTAATGATCCATATTATTTGATGGTCATAGGATAAATGTAAAAACCAAAGTGAAGTTTTCATAAAACAATAACAAAATAAGGAGGAGAAATACTAATAAATTAATGACAATTCATTTAAAAAATCCAAAAATTAGTGACTTTTTCAATATTGACTTGAAATCCACTTTTCCTTCGCTTCATTACTAAAATCTCCAATAGTGGCAATATCTAAAGTTGGATTATTAGTTTAAGTAAAATAACTTTAAATATATTTTTACTTGGTTGGTCAAACAAAGTGTTCTTTGACCCCCTATTCAAATGGATTATTTGTGCACTGGCTGATAATAAGGTTATGACATTTATAGATATTATATTAAAAAAAAAAAAAAAAAAAAAAAAAAAAAAAAGAGAGAGAGAAAAGAAAACTTAGACAATCAGATATTTTCATGCTATTGAATAAAATACAGACAGTCCCTTGAAGTAGATGTTACATGTAGTTGAACAATAGGATCAAAGGGTAATGACTTGTCTTTGTACATATTATAGTGGGAAGTTATGGCAGGAGGTAAAAGAAGAATAACTAAGATAGAGTGTAGTAGCTGTTCCTAAACTCATCGAAATTAGTTATAAAAACAAATATGCTAACTAAAAATTAAAAATAACCACACAACATTTTTATAAAGGGAGGGAGAGCGTGTGAAGCAAACTTGTACCTTTTAAATGATAGTCTCAAATTTACAGTGATCAACAAGGTAAACAAAAAATAATACTTTTCGAGCATGAAGTAATGAGTCTTTTGTTGTTTAAAATGTTGAGATGTAAGGTCTTCAATGATAAAATGAAATAATAGAAAGATGCTAACCCGAATTTGCCTGTATGATTAAGAGTCAATCAAGAAGAACCTTGTTAGGATACCTGTGCCATTCAGCACAAATGAATGGCTCCATACTAACTACCACTACTAACACACCTGTAGCAGATGTACACCACATGTGACCAGTAGATGATAGCATTCTTATTAACACCTGGACTAGTGAAACAGCAACCGTGCAAACAGGTCTGTAGAAGTCTATATATTTTTTAGAACTTTGGATGGAATGCTTCTAGTAAACATGCATAATTATAGAATAACCAATAATCGACGTTTTACTGAACAGGTGCGGTTTTTCATTTATCGTCTTTGAAAAGTGTTTGTGGTGCAATAACTTTTAAGAAATTGTAAAAAGATTTTTTTTTTAAATACACTATTTGTGACAATGAATGATTTTTAGATAAATTGTAGCATTTGATTAGAAAATACTTTTAAAATCATTTGTGATAATTTTTTTAATTTTTTATCTAAATATAGTTATTTATTTATTTATTTATTGCTTAGCCCAAAGATTTGGATGCAGCCGAGTCACAGCGACAAGAAAGACTACAAGCGGCACGACGGATCCGTCGGAGCAAGTCTTACCAGAGTCAAAAATCTTACTCTTCTGACTCTAAGGGAGAATCATCACCCAGCACATCATGTCTTCCAAGCTGTTTCAGTATGCCGAAATCAGATAAAGATTCCAGACACGACGATCAGTTCGTATCCAGTTTCTCTTTTCCTGACTCTAATCTCAGCGCTGAACTATCACCAAAAGATGATAAACACAAAGAATGGGAAGAGACGTTAAAGGGATATGCAGACGATTGTCCTGCTGATAATAAAGATGATGCCACGGCCCCCTTGCTCAAACCAAAGGACTATAAAGAAAGGTAAGCATCTTTAAGAGCTTTTTAAAAAGCACTAAACTACAATGTTGTTTCTCAATATTATCTTTTATTTAGAATATTTAAAAAGTATTTGAAATCTCAAATCGAAAATTAATTATAACGTTTACTTTTATTAGGATTAAATGAAGCTCAAATCGTACACTTTTTTGTATTTTCATTATTATTAGTATTCTTATTCCATATGTCACCGCATGCTGCTGCTGCTGCCAATTACCCCTACCGTTCATAGTTACTACCTTCTTCTTTACCCCCAATCTGTCTCTAAAACACGTGTACACGCGTTTGTTCCACTTTCAAATGTGCACCACGTGTTATCAAACCAAGAACATTTATTGTATTTCTAAACAATTATTGGGTCGATATCGATAATCAAAGACGATCAGTACCATTAATAAAAAATAATTTTAAACAAAAACGCTTCTTGCCGAATAATAAAAAAAAAAGAACTTGTTTTCAATTTATTTTTCTCCTTTTGGCAGTTAGAAAACATCCAAAACCAACATGAAACTTCATGCACTCACCACATCTAATCCACAAATCAAGACGCTCAGATTATACAAAATCTTAATGTTGTAATAAATAAATAACTAGATAGATATTTGTCAGAATTATTATTAGCAGATTTAAATAAATATCTAAATGACGCTTCTTATCCATTACGATTTGGATCGGTTAAAAATAATTTTGATCATTAGTTTTCGCAAATTCTTCAGCAAAACTAATAAGAGTAGTAGTAGCTACATAAAAAAGGGGCTATCAGAGTTGATGGAAATAAATAGCAGTAATTCTAATCGTGGAGATAAGTAGAACTGCTACTAAACACATTCTTATATTAAATTTATGCACATCATGGATTTGAAGTCTTTTGTGTCAAAGAAAAGAACCAGTAGGTTATCTTTGGAAGAGATCAGAATCAACAGGCGTGGTGGAGGTAGATCATTTACAATGACAAGATTTTGCTACCGTACAACCTCACTAGTGTCATCAGTAAGGATGAAACTAGGGATTGATGATAGTGATCCAATGCAAAACAATAGAGAGTAGTAAGGTTAGTTCGAAGGCGATTGCCACCACCACTACTAACAACAAATGTATAGACTGGGAGAAAGCAGAGGACGGCGACGACACTACTACCGCAACCACAACTAGCATTATTACTATTACCTCAACTACATCTATTACCACCACTACTGTTGTACTGGCTTATAGTAGTTGTGGACGAGCATCATAGTGACGATTGACACACGCCAAGGAGAAAGGACAGACGTTATAAGGGCGGGGTTGGAGATCCAACGAACACCGACACCAGGAAATAATACAATATATATATACAAAAAGAAAGAAAGAAAAAAAGAACTGAATAGCCCTCACTGACCAGAGGAATAAATCCATCCACTGCTACTAATGTGGTGTGGGTCAAGGAACCCGTATATACCACACAACAATAGTAGTAGTGGATGTTGGGAAAAGAATCGGTGATCACAATTTCAAGAATTTGTTAAAATGATAACAGATAACAACAATGGTCATTATACACAACTATAACCGTTACCTAAAAACGACATCACATACACACACATACTCGTTGTCACCATTTTGTAAATACCGCCAGTAGCATTTTTATATCGCCTGGAGACAAAGATAACAACATTCAAAACCAACTGCCAGATTATTGCTATAGTTTTCACTATATTGTCTACATGCAACCTGGATTTATTTACCATGGACTATACCGTTCGTGTACCAGAAATCAATCAAAATCTAAAAATGTCGTACTACAGGTGATGGTATTGGTAATAGTAGTTGTACTACTTGTTACTTTAGCGACCAGCATAATTCAGCTAAGTACAATAACAACTACTATTATTGCCAATCTAACAACAGCTGTTGTTGCCGTTGCAAATATGGTAACAATGGCTATCAGGACAACAATAATGACCAACAAATCCATGTTGCTGATGTGAAAATCGTCACAGCAGCTAAAAAACAAAACAAGAATCCAGATACTCGGCAGCGACATTTCAGTCTACGAAAGCATGGCCACTCTGGTATCTGCCATATTGGAAACACTGTAAGTTTCACAAATGCTTTGATCTTTAAAATGCGTGTGTGCATTATGCATGTTCTCCTCAGAGAATCAATAGCATTTATTCCTAGTGACTGCAGTCTGTATTAAACACTAGGAAATAATTTACTAGAAGTAGAAATGGACTAGTGCCAATCTACGAAAGCATGGAGACATTCGTATTGTCCGCCATTTTGATAATCTGTACAACTTGAAATCGGTTGAAATATTCCCTAAATTTTCCAAGTAAATATTTACATCCTGCTTAGAAATTGTCGTTGAAACAATAAAAGTAGACTAATAAAAAGAAAATGAATAAAATTAGGTTTTTAAGATGAAGACTAAAATAGAAAAAGATAAGTTATAAGAGCCAAAAAAGTGAGGGGAAATAATCATGCCGGGGCAGTAGAGAAAAAGAAAGTTATAGAGAAAAGTTAATTTATATTTACAAAAGGATTTTATGTAGGTTTGGGTTTGTTTGTTTTTACCTCGAATTCCTTGAAGAACTGCGCAACTCCAGTGTAGGGCACTCTCTTCTTTTCATGACTGAGTTTGTCGACAGGAGGATAATAAGGAATAGGATCTCGAGCGGCGAACAAAGCCAACAGATTTGGTGGCAAAAACTGTGTCATTTTTTTTCAAGCACGAGGACCGTAATTTCTAGGTCGGGCTTTTTCTTTTCTTTAAAGCTTTTCCCTATTTAGACTTTATCTGTTTTTATACATTCGGATAGATGGAATATCGCAGACGTCGTCGTTTTTTCTGGATAAAAATGTATACGAAATGATGAACACGCGCGATCGTCTTTCCTATTATTTCTTTCTCACACTTTTTTTTCTTTGTAATGCTCCTCTTTCGCGTCGGAAGGATGTCTCAAGTAATACATACAGTATCGACCCAGTTCCAAATGCAGTATAGAATAAATTGAAATGATTATTTTACTGTAACTTTAGCAAGATAGAGACGATTATATACGTATTTCTCTATCGGGCAGCAAGCTAGAGTCTACTTAGATACCTACCACCGACGTAGTAGTAGTGGTAATAATGGCGTGTAGCACATGCTCACTTAGTACATCCTTTCTGGCTGCTGCTGCTACTTCCTCTTTACTTCCCTCTCCTATATTATTACTGCCTATCGTTTCACTTCCTCTCTGTTTATCAACTGTCTCTCTATTCACTACTCTGTGTGTAAGCCAACGGCGAGCAAGCGCGAGTGTGAAAGAGCATAACAGCTTCTTTAAAAATTATTATCAGCTTTCCTTTTTATTACTCTTCTCTTCCCTATCGAACACACGGACACAGTTAAATCTATGGACAAGAAGGAGCCTTGTCTTCTTACTAGTTTTATGTCCATCAGTCTGTCTCAAATGTTTTATCCAGTTCTTTATACTTTAACTTTCAAATACATTTTTCTAGCTAGTCCACAATCCTCCTCCTCTCTTTTACGCACACATACAATATAGGATGTTTCTCTCGGGCTCCATGAAATATGGTTTTGTACGGGATTCATTATTTTATTATTACCTTATTTTCACCACAAATGATAATATTACTCTTTTGTGACCTTATCAATGTCTGCACTTATCCTTATATAAACCGAACGAGATAAATACTTTACTTCCTCAGACCCTCATAATTCTTTCTTGAACTTTCGCTTTATTCTTTAGTTAGTAACTATTGAACTAAAGTTTCAATTGAACCATTATCGAACCAAAATTATTTTTTTAACCCCTCACTTTTTACCCATCAATAAAATCCTGGGACTAATTTAAGATTAATTTTCATTATAGCTGGGGGGGTTTTGTGGTCGGTATTTTGAAGTAAGTCAATCAAGTATCTCCAGCGTCGTCGTCATCATTAGTGACCATAGTCATCCAAGGATTCCATTGCCAGTTAAGTAACTAAATGCAATAGAAGAACCACGTCGACTTTTAATTTATTTTCGTAATAATCACATCCATGACGAGAAGCACTTCTAGTGAGAACGATAAGTGCTTATAGATGATGAGCGATCACTTTTAGGGTAAAAGTTTTAAAATTAGGGGTGGGTGGGAGCGGTATTAAATTTCGTTTAGTCTGGTACAAGGCCATAATTATGGAGCAATTTGATAGAACCAAACTTGAGAACCACTTTTTTTGTGTGTAAAAGAGAGAGAAGGAAAGTACAAGTATTTGGGGTAGATTAACCAATAAAGTGACTAATAGTAGAGATTGAGTTATAAATAATAAAAATGATTAATGATTGATTTTAAATCATTAATATAAATTTATTTTTACTTCATTGTTGCTAATGTTTTAAACTGTTATGCTATTTAATTTTTTACCTTTTCGTATTGTTTATTTTCCCACCTTAATAATCCAACGTTTATATTTTCATTTCTGTTTTATTGCAATTGGATGAAATCAAAACTAAAATCCTTTCTTTTCCATTTTACATTCCCATCGTTTTTAAAGAATTTTATTTTCTCTTCAGTGGAAGCGGCCTTTATCATTGCAGTTTCATAAACTTTTCTTTTTCTTTTTTTTTTTCATCTTGTTACTTTTTGACACTTTGTTTTTGTTCTTTTCATTTCACTGTTATCAACAGTTTTCCCTTTAATATCTGTAGCACCAACGAAACTAAACCCTATTCACTTCCTCTTTTGCGTAATAAATGCAAGAATTCGATTTATCAATATTTTCAGTTCTCTTTTCTTTTTTTCAAAAATAATTGACTTTGATAAAGGGAGATATCTAATCTAATCATGGCGATACTGATATTGGCCCTTGTTATAATGCAGCAAATGTAGTCTCAACAGTGGTAATATCATTGTTGTAATAGAGACGATAGTAAAAGTAGTAGCAACGGTAAGAACAGCAGCAGCCGTAGTAGCTATGTTTTAAAACGCGAGTGCGCGAACATACATACATATATACACAGTACACGCATACATACGTACATACACACATCTAAACTCATAAATAATTTCTACTACTACATACTTGTTGGTTTCCAAGCGAGACTTTCTCCACACTTGACTCGCATTTCTCTCATGATTGTCAATTAACTTTTTTACACTCCCTTTTTTAGATTTTTTTTTAATAAGAAATTTCAAACTCGTAGAAAAATAATCATCTAATCCTAATCATTTATAGTTTTGTTTTCCCTTAAAAAAATTTAATGTTAAAGACTGTGTTCCACAGTCTTCTTGGGTGGATGTGCTTTTTAGTCTTATATGATGGGAAATTGACTTCATCTATGCACCACCAGCAGCAACGTAGCCCTACTTGACGGGGATGAGGTAAGGATGAACTGCCACAATAACTGAAGGAGAACCTTTCACATGATATAGCACATATTGGATGGATGAGTGTGTAGTAGTCTACATATTCACGCACTTGTTGTTACTAGATCTCTCTAGTCGAAGACTCTTCATAATTAGTTTCCTTTTTGAAAAAATTCAATAATAAATAATGTTAATATCAATATTTTTAATTCAGAGAAGTATAGAAACCATTTTAAAAACTTTAATGAGATTTTGAAAAATAAATTAAAAAAAGTTTACATTCTAAACCTTTTGTCAATTATAAAATATTTTATTTTTCGTTTTTGTACCCTAATGAATATTTTTATTGTTTAACATCATATCAATTTTGTTTGTTTTCTTGTGCTTTCCAACTGAAAATGTGATATTTTGCACTAATTTGTTTCAAACTGTTTCAAAAATCAACTAAACTAAATAATCTAAAGAGATTTAAAATGTAGTCGGATTCAGTGTGACTGTTAATCTATATATTAATTGTTAAAATCTATTTTTACATTTCCTTATCGCCTGATGATCGTAAAAACGTGCAACTGACAGTCGCGATTAGTTTTTACATTACATTAGTTTTTAAGTTTTTCTTTTTGATGGGAAAAGTTTGTAAAACATAAAACGCAATCAGTGTTTTTGTTATATTGCGTTTTTGAGTCCTTTTTTTATTTTTTCAAAACTTACTTTTAACTTTGAATTTAGGACGATATACAGACTAAGGCTGATAATGGGATGAGAGGAGATTGATAAAGAAAAATTATGCATCCATCATCCATTCCATGATAATATTTTATATAATCGACGTCATTAAGTAATTTATCAACGTTTTTAAGTAATTTGGACAATCACGACACAATACATACAAATGAATTACTCATTTATGTGAGAGAACAGAAATCTTCATATTTTTCAAAAAAATCTTCAGGGATTTAAAAAATAATATTTTTGGTTGACAACATTACCTTTGTGGTATGTTTTTTTTTTTCAAAATGCGTTGCTTTTTAATTTTTACATTAATTTTCGTTGTAGATATTTACTAATGTAAAATAAGATGAATTAAATGAATAATGCATTTTCTTTCTAATAATATGTCCCTGGAATTATTGTTGCCTAATAATGTCAATGATTTGCTTAATATAAAATTTGAAAATCATTAATAAAATGAAGTAGACACACGAGACTACATGAAATTAAGTAAACGACCAAGTGATTGCTATTGTACCTGTTGTTAAAGTTGCCGGAGGGTCAGCCTTATACAACGAGGATGGCGTGTGTAGTTACTAGTTCTCCTTGTGTTCCCTCCTGCTCTTTTAAAAAGAGTGAGTGAAAGAGAGAAAAACATGATCGACGCAGAGAGTGAGTGAGAGGAAAGGAAAATAGCACCAGTTGATCACCAACAAGCAAGCCAACAACACATTACACAAGAATCAAGTGAAGTTCTAAAAAGCGAAAAGCTTTCTTCTCTCTAGCAAGTTGTTGAACGAATGGAAAGTCAGTTGTGCAACATTCTCTTCTTTCTTTCTTTCCTCCTCCTCCTGCTTCACGCTGATTTCTCTTCCTCTTTCTCTCTCCCCCTCTCTCTCTATATATATATATATGTCTCTCTCTCTCTCTCTCTGTCTCTATTCCTCCTCCTCCCCCTCTCTCATGTTTTAACACCCTGACTGGAAGATTTTTTTTCTTTAAAAATCAGAATATTTCATATGTTGATTTCGGAGTAAAAACACTTTTTGCGGAAAAGATGAAAATCAAACTACTTTTTTCCCTCTCCTCAGTATCAGCAATACAAACAAATCAATGAATTGGAATTGGTGTTCTCCTGATTATAGGATTTACAAGTACTGCGATGATGATGAAAAGGAGATCGATAAACTTAGCTTAGTTCGCCACAAGATCAAACACCAAACGGGGTTGGAAGATTTGGTTACGGGAATCTTCTTTTCAGAAAAGAAAGAAGCGACTGCCTGCTTTGGACTTCGAATAAATTACCGACCACTAAAATCAGTAGTGGGAAGGAAGCGCAACTATCTAAGCCACAGAATCTTGCAACAGGCGCAGTCTCACAATCGTGAGGCAACAAGTGAGAATCGAACTCGGTACAACTGAAAAGTGTGATTTCTACGCAGAGACTAGTTTGCTAACCTCAACAAGTACCCAGGAGAGAGAGAGGGTGGATGGTGGGTGTGTTATCCTTTAATACGGATATGAAAGAAGTGTTTAAAAAAAGCATACAACATAAATGTGTGGTCACAAACATCACTAATAATATCCAGTAACAAAGTAAAGTATAGATGGAACTACTGGCATCATCATCATCAACATCATCTTTACCAACTGAGCAATAGCTACACACTCAAATCAACTGATTTATTTAGCTACCCCCCTCTCTTTAAATTCCGCAAGAAATGCAATGGCCCGATAATGTGGATATTCTTTTTTTAAATTTATTTTTATTTCAGATCTTTTACTTTTATTGGGAGATTTGAAGAGAAAAAAGGTTCTGGGATTTTTTAATTTATTATTTTACAAAGTTTGAAAGTGATTAAACACAGAAAAAAGAAATAAAAATGTTGTATACATTTTGAAAACTAGTGAGATATTCTATTTTTCTAATGTTAATTTCATTCATTACAGTCTTATAACACTTTTTTCAGGTAGGAAATCTTTATTCATTTATTTGATAAATTATCGTTTTTGCTGGATTATTCCAAATGAGAAAAAAGCTCCTTATTACTGGTATCATTTGATAAAGTTAGATATAAACAAAGTGTGTCCAGATATTTAAATCCAGTTATAGACAATCAGAAACAAAATGTTTAAATACGTTAACATGAGAATTTCGCATTATTGCGTGAAGTAATTTTACTGATACAAGTATACACACGCACACACGTAGAACGAAACACGTGTGTATTATTTGTTTCTCATCAAATCTGTATTTTTGCTAGTAACAGAGTAGATAAATAAATAGAAAGAACTAGAGAGAAAATAAGGAAAGAAGAGGAGGGATGTGAAAATATTTGAGTCTTTGAAAGTGGTCAACAACAGATATACTGAGAAGGTGTGATTCACATAAAAGGCGTAGATGACGATGCCATTTCAGTCGAATGATGAGCTATACAGAAAGATGTAAACGATGATGATGATGATGGGACAGGGAAGGAGAAGAAATGGATTGTCGTCTGCTTTTTTAATACTCACCAACAACCACAACAAAACCAGATCTTAACCAAACATTTTAAATTCATTTTGATTTTATTATTATTAGTTTTGAACAGACAAAACAATAAACGATCAAACAAATAAATAAATAAACAATCAAACAAATAATAAAAATAACCTTTGTTGCAAATTTTCAACAAGTCAATATGTCATTTACATTCGTTTTATCACAAATAAAATAACTTTTCACACGACTAAATATTTTTACACAAAAAAATGTTATTTATTTTATTATTTAGAATGACCAAAGAGAATAAAGCTTACAATAGNAATGGTTCTCTAACATAAACAATACTCGCAAGAAAATAATAACTAATGTTGAATGTAAGGCATAACTAATCTACAGAATTTAAATTTTCAATATCAAAAGAAAAATATTAAATTATTTGGTTTTCGTAAAACATTTCTTTTACAGTTAATTAATATTACTAATTAAGTTTATAGGTAATTAGGTTTATAGGTAACTAGCTTAAAAGCTGCCCTATCAGACGGCAGTTAAGCTAGTTATTCCAAATTCATTTCCAACTTATAAAATTATTATACAAAAGATTTGTCAGGGAATCCAACATTTCAGGATTGTGGGATTGGATTTGGCCTGGATGATTTAATTTGCTTATGGAGTCAACCTGATTCTAAATGGTAATGATATGTTGGGGTAGCTGCTGGGAGTAAAAGTTGAAAAAACGTGACACACTATCGCATTGACATTTGCATTTATTATTAAAGATTAGGTTTATAGTAGTTCTTCTAGTTAAAGATGTAATAATTATATAGCATTATTGCTTAGTTGAGTCTACAATCAAGATAAAAGCAAAATTGTTATTTTTGATAAATCTTTCAAGTGTCACTTAAAAATATTCTCTATAAAACATTAGACCAACATATTGAAAGAATACAACATTTTCAAATCAAGAAAAAAATAATCACTAAAGGGAAAAAGTGAATTAATAAATTCATTATTGACCAATTTGAAAACTCACACTTAATTATTATTATGATAATACCCTGCCATATATATTGATGGGTGTACGATATTGCTTAGTAAAGAAAGCTAATCAAGACACACATTATTAAGTAAATCTACATTATACTTAAAAATACAAAGGATAATACAGCAAAGAGTATTTGTGACAAAATGCAAAAGTGAAGAAGTTTTTATATTGATAATATTTCTGGATGAGCAATCATGAACAAGATTTCTTTAGTATTATTAGTGTTTATTCGGACTATTGTCCCCATCTTCATTGTTATTTGTACAATGTTTCAGCTGATATACCCTCCGGCCTTCTTCAGGTATTTCTTGTCGGACTTGGGAACCTTCTGGACTCGGGAACCTTCTTTTCGAACTCGGAACTTTCTGTTCGTATTCGGAGCCATCAACGGAACTTTGAACTAACCCTTTATTTATTCCACGGGGGGTATCCTGTTCTCATTCCGCTAACCATAGCCGAGGTAGGAATGAAGATGGGGACAATAGTCCGAATAACACTAATAATACTAATCTTCAAGCCTCATCTCAACATTCAGAGAAATAAGATTTCTTTTTTAGGAAAAAAAATGAACAGATTTTGGGACATTTTACTCTTAACCAAACATTCTATAGTAAACTAATTATGTTTTCATTTGGCAAAGAATAGTAGTTTTGATCCTAAAACGATTTATAGAAACCTTAAGTGACCTTAGAGTCAGTGACGTCTATACTATATCTTTTCTCAAATCAAGTTACTCTTATAGATTAATTTTCAGACTACAGGGCTGAACTGCTTGGCATTGAAAAAAGCAAGAGACAGCATGAAATCATTGCCTTTATAATGTGTGTGTGGTATGTATATATATATATATATATAAGTCATCCACAGACACTGTGTTTCAACGTTTCATGTTCTTCAGTGTGGCTAGACACAACAACTACCTCTAACCAGGAGTGAAACCCGACTGACCTTTCATCCGCCCGATTCGTTAACCTCTCGGGCATTTGACAGCTGCCATAAGAGGTGGTGTTTAAACTATTAAATACATACATTTGTTTATATTTTATGATCACCAGAGAGATCCAGTCTGTAAACATATATATATTGTCAGCAATTTTTTCCATTTAAACAAGTTTTATCAAAGACCATTAATTTAGTAATTTTCTGTTGTTTACATACTTAATTTTGAAAGTTTAGTTCCAGTTTATTTAAAAATAGTGTGTGTGTGTGTGTATTATATAATATTATATATATATATATATAGATGGGTTACCAAATCAGTTGGATTTAGGATGCTTCTAAATTGGACATTTTTTCCAACAATAGAATGTTAGAGTTGTTCAGGTCCAATTGAGAGCTCGATGTTCAATATTATTGAACAGAACAGTATAATTGGTAAAGAAAAGCTTAAAAATCGGTCATTTTGTGGTTATAGTTCTATTTCTACCCACAGGTATCAGTATATACCTATGAGTATCATCAGACTACTGACTTTATTGGAAATGGTAAACAGAAAATTCAGGAGGTTTTTTATACAATTTTTCAGGAATTCCCAGAAAAATTGTATAAAAAACCTCCTGAATTTTCTGTTTACCATTTCCAATAAAGTCAGTAGTCTGATGATACTCATAGGTATATACTGATACCTGTGGGTAGAAATAAACTATAACCAAAAATGATCAATTATATATATATATATATATATATATATATATATATATATACACCACACTCTCCTCATATGTATATATATGGGAGTATATATATATATGCATACACACAGGGGGATTTTTAAAATCTTAACACTCCTATGAGAGTACATTTATTATAAAAGAATTGATATTATGATTTCAAACAGTCTCCACCTGTTCCCCATCCCTGTCAATACATTCCATAAATGATTAAAACAAATGTTAACATGTAATGTTAACTCTGGAAACCACTTGTGGAAGATTATACTGGTTTGAAATCATAACTTTCCTTCTCCTAGACTAGTTACCCAATTAGGGCTAAAGAACCCAATGTGTCCTACCATTTACCCATAGCTAGGGAGAGAACAGAGGATACATGCCTTCCCAAGGGCATTAGTGCAAAGTGAAATGCAAACAGCCTCATCCTGGATTTGAACTCAGGTTGTTGATTCCATTTCCTTCAACAATAACATTTACACTTAGCACCCCTCCATTTTAGTCTATTAAAAGCTTTAAATAGTCTTAATGAAGATGAATGATGTTGATAAGTTAGAGAAGAGTCATTAACATAGCAGAAAATTTCTAGTATGATACATTTGGTTTAATTGATGTATTTAAGTTTTAAATATCTTTCTGTATCATTAATACAGGATGCAAATGTTTTATCTAATTATATCACACATTGCAACTGAAATGATTGATTGACATTTGAAGCTTCATGAAGCTTTTTTGTTTGATGTTATACAGAGTCCAGACAAGTTTTTGCCTCATCTGGAAGCAAAATATTTTACTTGACATAAACTGTATGCCTGGAATTAAGTATTATTTTTGATTTTTCAGACTGTTATCCTCATCTTTGTTGTGATATATAAAAAAATACATAGCAATGGTTTCCAAGTTGAATAATTGCTATAGACAAGGGACACCTGAAGAAGGCCAGAAGTACAGCTGAAATGTTGTGTTTTTTATATCACAATAGAGATGAAGATAAAAGTTTAAAAAATCAAAATAATACATATCAAGCCTCATCTCAAAAAATTACACAAATGATATAGAACTGGAATGAAGTGTTTGAAACCTTTATGCATATAAAGCAGTACTGTTTGGTGAAAGATACATTTTTCAATGTTTAATTATAGTTTGAATATCAACATGACACTCTTATTTATTTTTCTATTGTTCTTTACTAGAGTTTACCCCCAGTAAGTTAATAACAAAACAATTCAGTATTACACCATTTTTGTTTATGTGCAATCAACCTGTAGCACAATGAAGTCATTAGTTTTCTTCCATCCAATGTAATTAGTAAAATAATAATAATAAGCTTGACACCTGCTTGTGTGTGGGTGCAGACATATATATATATATATATATATATATATATATATATATATATATAAAAAAAAATATTTGAATATATGAATATATTATGTATTTTATTTTACATATTATCAATAATTTTTTTTTTTTAATCTGTCTAGTGCTTATTTTGTATTCAAGTGAAGAAATAAAAATCTCTTTTCTAATTTTAAACAAATATTTTTTGTTCTTATTGAGTATCTGGTATCATTTCCATTACTCAACACAAAACAGATTTGTAGACATTAAGAGAAAAAGAAAGAATAAGAATAAGAATGTTGAGCCAGAATTTTAAAATGAAGAGGGAAGAACTTTTACTGATTATATGAATTCTGCAGCTGAGAGGAAACTGATCTAGATAACTAAAATACAAAAAAAATACAAATAGGATAGAAAACAATATCAGGTAGAAAGAAAGAAAGAAAGAAAGAAAGAAAGAAAGAAGGGAGATTAAGAAAGAAAGAAAGAAAGTAAGTAAGTAAAAGTTTAGAATTAAGCACGATTGTTCACCTAATTGAAACCAGTGTACATAATAGAAAAAATAGAAGAAAAAAATCCCCAATAAATGAAGTATTGAGAATGCTTTGTTTAATTTGGGGAGAAAAGACGTTAAATCAATATTTGTAGATGGTTCAAAGAATTGGTACTTAAAAAAAGAGCTGGGGATGTGCTGATATTCACAATCACAGAACACAAACTTATATAAGTATATATAAATTCACATACAGCATGTGCTGATAACACACACACACACATATATCAGATACATACTACATTACCCAGAAGAGATAGTTGGTTGATGTTTATAAAGTAAAAGCAAAGGTAGAATTACTGTTGTCTTTATAGTTTGTTATCAAATGTTGTTTGGAGCAGCATTTATGGCATGTGGACATTGTGACACATTGTTTAGTGAGATTGAAAAGCATAAGTGAATTATGATTATAATGAATTAGAAATCTTTTATTTTTATATTTAATAATCAATATTAAAGTATTATTCAAAGTATTCATTGCCAACTCAAATGGTATACAAGGTGTGTCAAAAAAGTATCAAGATTTTTTGTACTTTATGACAAACCTTGTATTCTGAAAAAAATAACGTTCCATTCATTGTTCATTTTGGGAAAGAAAATCTTTAATAGAATAAAAAGGATTTGCCATAGCAGAACTTTTGATCCTGGCAATTAGTTAAAACACTTCAATAATCCTCTCAAAAAAACCCCAGCTTAATAAGAATATTTTTGTCTTATAACTGACAAAAAAAAAAGGAAGAAAAAGAAAGACAACCATTATATGGAATCAACCTGTAGCTTTATAAGGTTATTAACTTCTCTTCAATACAATGGAATTAGTAAAAGAATCATAACAGACATTGAAAATTACATGTGTGTGTGTGTGTGTGTGTGTGTGTGTGTGTGTGATGCAATGTATATATTGAGTATATTCATCAATATAATTAGAATGATCGAGCTAGATATTGTGGATAAATTTGAAATTAAAAAATAAACCTAAGAGCAAATCTTTTTAATTATACGAAAATAATTCGATTTAATTTTTTTTAAATGAAGAAAAAATGAAACACAGATGTAAGCAAAAAAGATTTTTAAAATGACTCTAGGAAAGAAATGTATCGAAACATTTTAATTGATTTAATTAATTTATTGTATTAAGGCTAAAGAATTCTTTTTAATTCATCAAAAGTGAATTAAAAAAATAAAATAAAAATGTTTAGAAAAAAAAAAAAGGATTAATTAAAAGTCAAACAAAATAGAAATTAGATTGAAAATAAATATTCAGGTGAAACTATAATGTATTTTTTCCAGCATAATGAAGCTACAAGTGGAAGATGAGGATGAGGATGAGAACCTGTTCCTGTGACAGTAGTTGGAGTAAATATAGTTCACAGGAAAGATTAAAAAAAAAAAAAGAAAAGAAAAGAAAAAGAAAAATCTATATCAGAGGGTGATAAGAGAACAGCTGCAGAGAATCCAACAGATACACAAACTTGTTTTACAGAAATTGATTATGCTATCATTAGTGTAGAGGTAGGGGGTTAAGGGGTAGCAATTTCTTTCCAACACTCCATTATAGCTGTTGTTGTTGTTGCTGCTGCTGCTGCTGTTGCTGCCGCCTAAATCTGATATTTGGCAATTCCAAGATCTTTGAAGGTGAACATAATAGAAGATGTATTCATTCAATCAGATACAAACACATTCACAAGAATAAAATGATCTACATAGAACTGTACAAATAATCAGTAACTGAGCTGCTAAGGAATAGAAACAGAGAAAACTGAAAAGCTATCTCTTTAAATGGGGGAAAAACAAAACAAAAAACGACAACAATTGCTATGCTATAAAACCCAAATTTCAATATACTTTGTTTTGTATATGCAAAGACCATTTTCTGTTGCAATCCTTACAAGCATCTATCACTCTCTTTTCTTTTTCATTTCTTACCAACACCTACTGCCTACATTCTTCTCTTTTTACACAATGAATCTAAGAAGATAGACCTTAGAAAAAAGCACCTGTATCAAAATTCCAAATTTTAAGTAGTAGACTGCCATCATCCTCATCCTCATCATCATTATTATCCACAGCATCATTGTTGTCATTGTCCCTGTTAAAGTATCATCCCTAGCAGTATGAAGCAACTACCCAAAATCTACCTCTACATTTTGCCAACACTTTCTTACACCACATTCTACAGGTTTTATTTTTTCATTCATTTTTATTTTTCATTCATCAGATTTATATGTTACAATAATGATCAAAGCAAGAATTAGTAAACTTATTAATGGAAATTTACAGTTAATGAAGTCCAATTTCAATTTATCAGTTATACAAAACATGCTAAAATGATAGATGCATATTTTTAGCATAACATACCAAAAAAAAAAGAAAAAAAAAAAAAAGAACTCTTATCTTTAATAGAATGTAGAACATGAAAGATTTGTATATAATCTTTAAAAATATTCTTGGTTTATATTCGATGTCTCAGAAATAAATATCTCCAAAGTGTACAATATAAAGAAAACTATAAAGCAAAAAAAAATAATTTTCCATAAATCAAAAGAAAATAAAGACAATATAAAGAAAAGAGAAAAACTAACATTATGATATTGAATATAATAATAATGCATAGTTCATCATAAAATATAGAATTGTTTAAAATGCTTAAACTAATAAAGTTAGTCAAATAAAGTCAGACAATTCCAACAAAACTGAAGTAACTTTAAGGCATGTTATCTATAAGACATTATCATTGATCAAACATCATCTTATACCATCAACTACAAATGTTGATATCTTAACTCTAAACCTCCACAGGTCTTTAGTATTCTTAACTGAATACTTGGAAAGCAAAACAAAAACATCCAATTGAGATCTTCTAACAACCACAAGTAGGAAGCATAAGGTAACAAGATAAAAAGAAGCATTATATAGTTTTGAAGTAAAATAAATAATCAAAAAAGTTCATACATTTCAAGTTATCTCATGTTTCCTTTTTTATGTTAGAATTTTGGATAATGAGATATGAAAAAAACCCATACAATTGAATTCTATTAATGGGTATCTGCAATCACATTTCTTGGGAAAATAAGGATAGATTCAGATATTAATTTTTCTCATTGTATCAATGGCAAGTTAAATCCTTTTTTTGTATGAAATACCCAGACCAGAAGTCAACTGTCAAGGACAAGGGGAGTACTTAAAGTTGCCATTATACATAGAGTATTATAAGACCCCATCTTTTAAATCACTTCACTCTATCTAAGTAGGCCTGATCCAAGGAGATGCAAATGACCTGTTAGACCAGGAGGGGTACGAATGATGCTTGCATCCTCTTACAGAGTGTACCCATGATAGTATTTGTTTTACAATCTTATAAGAAATACTGGCAGGTTTTCTCTTTTACACTGAAAAATAAAGCAATACCAAAATACCATAATCATGTATGTAAATATTATATATATATATATATATATATATATATATATGACACTATAAGCTATTGTGCACATAGGTGCAATACTGCATATGTGTGTGGGTGTGAGCATGTTTATATGAGTATGTATACATTAGGCCTAGCATATATGTATGTATGTAGGGGTGAGCATATCTGTACAGGTATGGTGAGCATAGTGTATATGTATATACATGGATTTGTGGGTTTAGTAAGATGAAAGAATAGCTATATATATATATATATATATATATATTATATATTATATATATATATATACGTGTGTGTGTGTGTGTGTGCGTGTGTGTGTGTGTATGTAAGTGTGTATTAAATGAAAAAGCAAGTAGAGATATTTATTCTTTAGCTTTTAGATATGCTGATACGCAAAATAAGTATTTTTTTCATTGATGAAATGATGTCTTTTATGTTTTAAATAAAATAATTCTTAAATGGTCTTTTTTAAAGTCTGTTGCAAATTCCCTATGAAGGCCTTTAAGTAAAAGCAGTGATTTTAAAAAATTCAGAAATGCTATCAGTATGAGGGATTTAATTTCTAAATGCACACCAACAGACTTGAAATAAACCATGTCTTTTCCAGAACAACTTCAACATACAAAATTATGTAACATTTGGGAAAAGAGGTTCTCATGCACATCTGAAATCATGTGATGTGACAAAATATGTATAAGATAAATAGGATAATCTCTCTCTCTCTCTCTCTCAATATATATATATATATATATATATATATATATATATATATATATATTATATATAGAGAGAGAGAGAGAGAGAGAGAGAGAGAGAGAGAGAGAGAGGTGTGAACATATATTTATAAATAATAATTTTATCTAAAGGATCAAACATTACCTCCTGACATACCATTGGTTATATACACAAACTTTATATTATATATTTTATATATATATATATATATATATATATATATATATATATACTATAAACATCTCTATGCATATCCATATCTCTAAGTATTTTTATTTAAATAATGGTTCCAAGAGGAATGTAATCATATGTTGACTAACATCAATAGAATATGCTGCCTTTTGTGACCAAGTAGTTTTGTATTAATCTGAGACTATTTTATTAAAAAAATTAATTTGTACTATTCTAATTTGAATATATTCATGTACTGACAGCAATATGATTGTTCACACAGAGATGCTTTAAAAACTATATTCCTTCACATTTCTCTATTGAATTTTATGCCTTAATAGTAACAACTTCAATTTTTTGGTAAAATAAATCATTTTATTATGAGTTTATTACAAATCATTTTATTTTATTTATTCATCAAAATCACTTTATCTTTTTTTTACATTAAGGACTTCCTTTTTTTAATTAGTTTCAGGTTAACAGGTCAGTTACTGTAAAGACAGCATATTCCATTGACATCAACTAACATGTGACCACATTCCTCTTAGAACAATCTCTTTTTAAAATTACCCAACTCTATAAACTCAAGCTGGTCATGTTTCTAATTTCACACTTAACCAAAGAGATCATTATATTTAATAACTAAGCATAGCAAAAATAAGTGTAAATTAAAATGGCTTAAATTGAATATGAAATTTGTGGATTACCCTCAATAAAATCAAACAAGATTTGTGCATGTG
>CM042141.1:23269646-23374646 GCA_023376005.1 Doryteuthis pealeii | reverse complement strand
AATAAAAATACTTAGAGATATGGATATGCATAGAGATGTTTATTAGTATATATATATATATATTATATATATATATATATATATATAAATATATATATATAAAGTTTGTGTATATAACCAATGGTATGTCAGGAGGTAATGTTTGATCCTTTAGATAAAATTATTATTTATAAATATATGTTCACACCTCTCTCTCTCTCTCTCTCTCTTCTCTCTCTCTCTCTCTCTCTATATATATATATATATATATATATATATATATATATATATATATATATATATATTGAGAGAGAGAGAGAGAGAGAGATTATCCTATTTATCTTATACATATTTTGTCACATCACATGATTTCAGATGTGCATGAGAACCTCTTTTCCCAAATGTTACATAATTTTGTATGTTGAAGTTGTTCTGGAAAAGACATGGTTTATTTCAAGTCTGTTGGTGTGCATTTAGAAATTAAATCCCTCATACTGATAGCATTTCTGAATTTTTTAAAATCACTGCTTTTACTTAAAGGCCTTCATAGGGAATTTGCAACAGACTTTAAAAAAGACCATTTAAGAATTATTTTATTTAAAACATAAAAGACATCATTTCATCAATGAAAAAATACTTATTTTGCGTATCAGCATATCTAAAAAGCTAAAGAATAAATATCTCTACTTGCTTTTTCATTTAATACACACTTACATACACACACACACACGCACACACACACACACACACATATATATATATATATATATATATATATATATATATATATATAATATATAGCTATTCTTTTCATCTTACTAAACCCACAAATCCATGTATATACATATACACTATGCTCACCCATACCTGTACAGATATGCTCACCCCTACATAGATATACATACATATATGCTAGGCCTATATGTATACATACTCATATAAACATGCTCACACCCACACACATATGCAGTATTGCACCTATGTGCACAATAGCTTATAGTGTCATATATATATATATATATATATATATATATATATTTACATACATGATTATGGTATTTTGGTATTGCTTTATTTTTCAGTGTAAAAGAGAAAACCTGCCAGTATTTCTTATAAGATTGTAAAACAAATACTATCATGGGTACACTCTGTAAGAGGATGCAAGCATCATTCGTACCCCTCCTGGTCTAACAGGTCATTTGCATCTCCTTGGATCAGGCCTACTTAGATAGAGTGAAGTGATTTAAAAGATGGGGTCTTATAATACTCTATGTATAATGGCAACTTTAAGTACTCCCCTTGTCCTTGACAGTTGACTTCTGGTCTGGGTATTTCATACAAAAAAGGATTTAACTTGCCATTGATACAATGAGAAAACTGAATCTATCCTTATTTTCCCAAGAAATGTGATTGCAGATACCCATTAATAGAATTCAATTGTATGGGTTTTTTTCATATCTCATTATCCAAAATTCTAACATAAAAAAGGAAACATGAGATAACTTGAAATGTATGAACTTTTTTGATTATTTATTTTACTTCAAAACTATATAATGCTTCTTTTTATCTTGTTACCTTATGCTTCCTACTTGTGGTTGTTAGAAGATCTCAATTGGATGTTTTTGTTTTGCTTTCCAAGTATTCAGTTAAGAATACTAAAGACCTGTGGAGGTTTAGAGTTAAGATATCAACATTTGTAGTTGATGGTATAAGATGATGTTTGATCAATGATAATGTCTTATAGATAACATGCCTTAAAGTTACTTCAGTTTTGTTGGAATTGTCTGACTTTATTTGACTAACTTTATTAGTTTAAGCATTTTAAACAATTCTATATTTTATGATGAACTATGCATTATTATTATATTCAATATCATAATGTTAGTTTTTCTCTTTTCTTTATATTGTCTTTATTTTCTTTTTGATTTATGGAAAATTTATTTTTTTTTTGCTTTATAGTTTTCTTTATATTGTACACTTTGGAGATATTTATTTCTGAGACATCGAATATAAACCAAGAATATTTTAAAGATTATATACAAATCTTTCATGTTCTACATTCTATTAAAGATAAGAGTTCTTTTTTTTTTTTTTCTTTTTTTTTTTTGGTATGTTATGCTAAAAATATGCATCTATCATTTTAGCATGTTTTGTATAACTGATAAATTGAAATTGGACTTCATTAACTGTAAATTTCCATTAATAAGTTTACTAATTCTTGCTTTGATCATTATTGTAACATATAAATCTGATGAATGAAAAATAAAAATGAATGAAAAATAAAACCTGTAGAATGTGGTGTAAGAAAGTGTTGGCAAAGATGTAGAGGTAGATTTTGGGTAGTTGCTTCATACTGCTAGGGATGATACTTTAACAGGGACAATGACAACAATGATGCTGTGGATAATAATGATGATGAGGATGAGGATGATGGCAGTCTACTACTTAAAATTTGGAATTTTGATACAGGTGCTTTTTCTAAGGTCTATCTTCTTAGATTCATTGTGTAAAAAGAGAAGAATGAAGTAGGCAGTAGGTGTTGGTAAGAAATGAAAAAGAAAAGAGAGTGATAGATGCTTGTAAGGATTGCAACAGAAAATGGTCTTTGCATATACAAAACAAAGTATATTGAAATTTGGGTTTTATAGCATAGCAATTGTTGTCGTTTTTTGTTTTGTTTTTCCCCCATTTAAAGAGATAGCTTTTCAGTTTTCTCTGTTTCTATTCCTTAGCAGCTCAGTTACTGATTATTTGTACAGTTCTATGTAGATCATTTTATTCTTGTGAATGTGTTTGTATCTGATTGAATGAATACATCTTCTATTATGTTCACCTTCAAAGATCTTGGAATTGCCAAATATCAGATTTAGGCGGCAGCAACAGCAGCAGCAGCAGCAACAACAACAACAGCTATAATGGAGTGTTGGAAAGAAATTGCTACCCTTAACCCCTACCTCTACACTAATGATAGCATAATCAATTTCTGTAAAACAAGTTTGTGTATCTGTTGGATTCTCTGCAGCTGTTCTCTTATCACCCTCTGATATAGATTTTTCTTTTTCTTTTCTTTTCTTTTTTTTTTTTTAATCTTTCCTGTGAACTATATTTACTCCAACTACTGTCACAGGAACAGGTTCTCATCCTCATCCTCATCTTCCACTTGTAGCTTCATTATGCTGGAAAAAAATACATTATAGTTTCACCTGAATATTTTATTTTCAATCTAATTTCTATTTTGTTTGACTTTTAATTAATCCTTTTTTTTTTCTTAAACATTTTTATTTTATTTTTTTAAATTCACTTTTGATGAATTAAAAAGAATTCTTTAGCCTTAATACAATAAATTAATTAAATCAATTAAAATGTTTCGATACATTTCTTTCCTAGAGTCATTTTAAAAATCTTTTTTGCTTACATCTGTGTTTCATTTTTCTTCATTTAAAAAAATTAAATCGAATTATTTTCGTATAATTAAAAAGATTTGCTCTTAGGTTTATTTTTTAATTTCAAATTTATCCACAATATCTAGCTCGATCATTCTAATTATATTGATGAATATACTCAATATATACATTGCATCACACACACACACACACACACACACACACACACACACACTGTAATTT
Organism: Doryteuthis pealeii; assembly: GCA_023376005.1. Lineage (NCBI taxonomy): Eukaryota > Metazoa > Mollusca > Cephalopoda > Myopsida > Loliginidae > Doryteuthis > Doryteuthis pealeii. The sequence continues at coordinate 23,371,041 of CM042141.1, read as the reverse complement.
TCAATGTCTGTTATGATTCTTTTTACTAATTCCATTGTATTGAAGAGAAGTTAATAACCTTATAAAGCTACAGGTTGATTCCATATAATGGTTGTCTTTCTTTTTCTTCCTTTTTTTTTTGTCAGTTATAAGACAAAAATATTCTTATTAAGCTGGGGGTTTTTTTGAGAGGATTATTGAAGTGTTTTAACTAATTGCCAGGATCAAAAGTTCTGCTATGGCAAATCCTTTTTATTCTATTAAAGATTTTCTTTCCCAAAATGAACAATGAATGGAACGTTATTTTTTTTCAGAATACAAGGTTTGTCATAAAGTACAAAAAATCTTGATACTTTTTTGACACACCTTGTATACCATTTGAGTTGGCAATGAATACTTTGAATAATACTTTAAATATTGATTATTAAATATAAAAATAAAAGATTTCTAATTCATTATAATCATAATTCACTTATGCTTTTCAATCTCACTAAACAATGTGTCACAATGTCCACATGCCATAAATGCTGCTCCAAACAACATTTGATAACAAACTATAAAGACAACAGTAATTCTACCTTTGCTTTTACTTTATAAACATCAACCAACTATCTCTTCTGGGTAATTGTAGTATGTATCTGATATATGTGTGTGTGTGTGTTATCAGCACATGCTGTATGTGAATTTATTATATACTTATATAAGTTTGTGTTCTGTGATTTGTGAATATCAGCACATCCCCAGCTCTTTTTTTAAGTACCAATTCTTTGAACCATCTACAAATATTGATTTAACGTCTTTTCTCCCCAAATTAAACAAAGCATTCTCAATACTTCATTTATTGGGGATTTTTTTCTTCTATTTTTTTCTATTATGTACACTGGTTTCAATTAGGTGAACAATCGTGCTTAATTCTAAACTTTTACTTACTTACTTTCTTTCTTTCTTTCTTAATCTCCCTTCTTTCTTTCTTTCTTTCTTTCTTTCTTTCTTTCTACCTGATATTGTTTTCTATCCTATTTGTATTTTTTTGTATTTAGTTATCTAGATCAGTTTCCTCTCAGCTGCAGAATTCATATAATCAGTAAAAGTTCTTCCCTCTTCATTTTAAAATTCTGGCTCAACATTCTTATTCTTATTCTTTCTTTTCTCTTAATGTCTACAAATCTGTTTTGTGTTGAGTAATGGAAATGATACCAGATACTCAATAAGAACAAAAAAATATTTTGTTAAAATTAGAAAAGAGATTTTATTTCTTCACTTGAATACAAAATAAGCACTAGACAGATTAAAAAAAAAAATTATTGATAATATGTAAAATAAAATACATAATATATTCATATATTCAAATATTTTTGTTTTATATATATATATATATATATATATATATATATATATATATATGTCTGCACCCACACACAAGCAGGTGTCAAAGCTTATTATTATTATTTTACTAATTACATTGGATGGAAGAAAACTAATGACTTCATTGTGCTACAGGTTGATTGCACATAAACAAAAATGGTGTAATACTGAATTGTTTTGTTATTAACTTACTGGGGGTAAACTCTAGTAAAGAAACAATAGAAAAATAAATAAGAGTGTCATGTTGATATTCAAACTATAATTAAACATTGAAAAATGTATCTTTCACCAAACAGTACTGCTTTATATGCATAAAGGTTTCAAACACTTCATTCCAGTTCTATATCATTTGTGTAATTTTTTGAGATGAGGCTTGATATGTATTATTTTGATTTTTTAAACTTTTATCTTCATCTCTATTGTGATATATAAAAACACAACATTTCAGCTGTACTTCTGGCCTTCTTCAGGTGTCCCTTGTCTATAGCAATTATTCAACTTGGAAACCATTGCTATGTATTTTTTTTATATATCACAACAAAGATGAGGATAACAGTCTGAAAAATCAAAATAATACTTAATTCCAGGCATACAGTTTATGTCAAGTAAATATTTTGCTTCCAGATGAGGCAAAAACTTGTCTGGACTCTGTATAACATCAAACAAAAAAGCTTCATGAAGCTTCAAATGTCAATCAATCATTTCAGTTGCAATGTGTGATATAATTAGATAAAACATTTGCATCCTGTATTAATGATACAGAAAGATTATTTAAAACTTAAATACATCAATTAAACCAAATGTATCATACTAGAAATTTTCTGCTATGTTAATGACTCTTCTCTAACTTATCAACATCATTCATCTTCATTAAGACTATTTAAAGCTTTTAATAGACTAAAATGGAGGGGTGCTAAGTGTAAATGTTATTGTTGAAGGAAATGGAATCAACAACCTGAGTTCAAATCCAGGATGAGGCTGTTTGCATTTCACTTTGCACTAATGCCCTTGGGAAAGGCATGTATCCTCTGTTCTCTCCCTAGCTATGGGTAAATGGTAGGACACATTGGGTTCTTTAGCCCTAATTGGGTAACTAGTCTAGGAGAAGGAAAGTTATGATTTCAAACCAGTATAATCTTCCACAAGTGGTTTCCAGAGTTAACATTACATGTTAACATTTGTTTTAATCATTTATGGAATGTATTGACAGGGATGGGGAACAGGTGGAGACTGTTTGAAATCATAATATCAATTCTTTTATAATAAATGTACTCTCATAGGAGTGTTAAGATTTTAAAAAATCCCCCTGTGTGTATGCATATATATATACTCCCATATATATACATATGGAGGAGTGTGGTGTATATATATATATATATATATATATATATATATAATATATATAATTGATCATTTTGTGGTTATAGTTCTATTTCTACCCACAGGTATCAGTATATACCTATGAGTATCATCAGACTACTGACTTTATTGGAAATGGTAAACAGAAAATTCAGGAGGTTTTTTATACAATTTTTCTGGGAATTCCTGAAAAATTGTATAAAAAACCTCCTGAATTTTCTGTTTACCATTTCCAATAAAGTCAGTAGTCTGATGATACTCATAGGTATATACTGATACCTGTGGGTAGAAATAGAACTATAACCACAAAATGACCGATTTTTAAGCTTTTTCTTTACCAATTATACTGTTCTGTTCAATAATATTGAACATCGAGCTCTCAATTGGACCTGAACAACTCTAACATTCTATTGTTGGAAAAAATGTCCAATTTAGAAGCATCCTAATACCAACTGATTTGGTAACCCATCTATATATATATATATATATATATATATATATACACACACACACACACTATTTTTAAATAAACTGGAACTAAACTTTCAAAATTAAGTATGTAAACAACAGAAAATTACTAAATTAATGGTCTTTGATAAAACTTGTTTAAATGGAAAAATTGCTGACAATATATATATGTTTACAGACTGGATCTCTCTGGTGATCATAAAATATATAAACAAATGTATGTATTTAATAGTTTAAACACCACCTCTTTATGGCAGCTGTCAAATGCCCGAGAGGTTAACGAATCGGGCGGATGAAAGGTCAGTCGGGTTTCACTCCTGGTTAGAGGTAGTTGTTGTGTCTAGCCACACTGAAGAGACATGAAACGTTGAAACACAGTGTCTGTGGATGACTTATATATATATATATATATACATACCACACACACATTAATAAAGGCAATGATTTCATGCTTGTCTCTTTGCTTCTTTTTCAATGCCAAGCAGTTCAGCCCTGTAGTCTGAAAATTAATCTATAAGAGTAACTTGATTTGAGAAAAGATATAGTATAGACGTCACTGACCTCTAAGGTCACTTAAGGTTTCTATAAATCGTTTTAGGATCAAAACTACTATTCTTTGCCAAATGAAAACATATAATTAGTTTACTATAGAATGTTTGGTTAAAGAGTAAAATGTCCCAAAATCTGTTCATTTTTTTTCCTAAAAAAAGAAATCTTATTTCTCTGAATGTTTGAGATGAGGCTTGAAGATTAGTATTATTAGTGTTATTCGGACTATTGTCCCCATCTTCATTCCTACCTCGGCTATGGTTAGCGGAATGAGAACAGGATACCCCCGTGGAATAAATAAAGGGTTAGGTTCAAAGTTCCGTGATGGCTCCCGAATACGACAAGAAAGTTCCCGAGTTCGAAAAGAAGGTTCCCGAGTCCGAGAAGGTTCCCAAGTCCGACAAGAAATACCTGAAGAAGGCCGGAGGGTATATCAGCTGAAACATTGTACAAATAACAATGAAGATGGGGACAATAGTCCGAATAACACTAATAATACTAAAAGAAATCTTGTTCATGATTGCTCATCCAGAAATATTATCAATATAAAAACTTCTTCACTTTTGCATTTTGTCACAATACTCTTTGCTGTATTATCCTTTGTATTTTAAGTATAATGTAGATTTTACTTAATAATGTGTGTCTTGATTAGCTTTCTTTACTAAGCAATATCGTACACCCATCTAATATATATGGCAGGGGTATTATCATAATAATAATTAAGTGTGGAGTTTTCAAATTGGTCAATTTAATGAATTTTATTAATTCACTTTTTCCCTTTAGTGATTATTTTTTTCTGATTTGAAAATGTTGTATTCTTCTAATATGTTGTCTAATGTTTTATAGAGAAATATTTTTTAAGTGACACTTGAAAGATTTATCAAAAATAACAATTTTGCTTTTTATCTTGATTGTTAGACTCAACTAAGCAATAATGCTATATAATTATTTACATCTTTAACTAGAAGAACTAATAAACCTAATCTTTAATAATAAATGCAAATGTCAATGCGATAGTGTGTCACGTTTTTTCAACTTTACTCCAGCAGCTACCCCCAACATATCATACCATTTTAGAATCAGGTTGACTCCATAAGCAAATTAAAATCATTCCAGGCCAAATCCAATCCCACAATCCTGAAATGTTGGATTCCCTGACAAATCTTTTGTATAATAATTTTTATAAGTTGGAAATGAATTTGGGAATAACTAGCTTAACTGCCGTCTGATAGGGCAGCTTTTAAGCTAGTTACCTATAAACCTAATTACCTATAAACTTAATTAGTAATATTTAATTAACTGTAAAGAAATGTTTTACGAAACCAAATAATTTAATATTTTTCTTTTGATATTTGAAAATTTAAATTCTGTAGGATTAGTTATGCCTTACATCAACATTAGTTATATTTTCTTGCTGATTATTGTTTATTGTTAGAGAACCATTCTCAATGAGACATCCAATTCCCATTGAAGAACAACTTTTTTTCCTATTAAAAATTTCCCTTGGGTCCAATAAGTATGCATTTCAAATTTGGTTGATTTCCATCAAAAGATTTGTCTGTCAATAGAAAGCAGAAAAAGAAACTCTTCACAATTATTAATATAAATTCTTCCCTCCCCCTTACTAATAATGATTATTCTGATTTTAAAATATTGTATTCATACAATATGCAGTCTAAAAAGCACTACTTAATTGTTTTCTAAGCTCATCATCATCAAGGCTGTCAACAGTATGGATTCCTTTGACTCTCTCTCACCATCTGTCCCTATCAATCCTGGCAAGTCCTCTAGACAGTATCCAGTGTCTGAACAGAGCTGATGAATGTAAGTTTTTGCTGGTCAACCAACACTGGTGTGTCCATGTGTAGGAGTCCATTAAGGAATGTTGATTATGAGTTTGTCCTTACTTCTCTAGTATGTCTTGCTCATCTTATTTGGATCATTCGTGAGATGGGAAACTGTTCAGTGTCTGTGCAGAATCGATGAATGTAAGTTTTTGCTGGTCAACCAACACTGGTATGTCCATGTGTAGGAGTCCATAGGAGAATGTTGCTTAAGAGTTTGTCCTTACTTCTCCAGCAGTGCCCAGTATTCTTCATCTTACTTGAGTGGTTTGTGTGATTGGCAGTAAGTGGCCATACAGCTGCTGTTTACCAGGATGCTGTGTTTAGGATGTGTTCAAAACAGCATGTTGTATCCTTGTATAGTTCCATCTAGCTTTTTCACCAGGCATTTCATTAAAATCCAAGTTCTGCAGCCATACACTAGTACTGACACACCTACAGTTTGGAAGAATTCCTGTTTTATTTCATCAAAAAGATTAAATTTCCATATGGTGGTTAACCTGTCAATAGCAGTCCATGTTTTGCCTTTGATCTCAATATCTCGGTTTTGTAACATTGGCTGTTGTCATTTTGTTTGGAATCATTATTTGTTATAGAATTTTTTTCTTAGAATAAAATCCACTGAACTTTAGATACTTTTTTTGTTTTGTTTTTTTAAGAATATATAAATAGAAACCAACATAAGATATTTCGATTTGTTATTCAACAAAAGTATCCAAGAAAGTTTTTCCAGTTCTTTTCTTTATTTTTATTTGTGCTAAAATCTGAAACTTCTATCATATATATTCTTTCTTTATAAATATCACAGAAAGGATTAATCTCACTTAATGTATAAAAGACCAGATGTATTCTGTTGCCTCATTATTGAATATAGGTTATTTATCCAAAGTTAAAAGTTAATGCAATTTTCCCCTTAGTTTCAGTTCCGTTACTCAGAACTATGTTATATTATATATATTGTATATATCAACTGTTCCCAAACTATGCACCACAGGACACTGATGTACCACAAGATGGAAGTGTGTATACAATGAAAGTTTATATGTAAAACCAGTATAAAAGAAATGGCACCTTATTGAAGTTCAATGTTTGATAACTTTACAATAAATCTAAATTTTATTTTCCATTATCAAACTCAAAAGATTATGATTGGATTCAAAACATTTTTATAAAAATTTCATCTTCACTTGAAATCATGTGAAGTGGAAGACTTAGCTTCTATCTCCATTGATTGTGGACTTACAATCAAGAACAAAGAGTCATCTATTGATATATTTTGAATTTCTATTAGAGAAAAGGATCTTTCACTTGCAAAAAAAAAAGCTTTAACTATTTTAATCCAGCTTTCCATTTCATATTTATATGATTTATAATTTTTTTAAATGTAAAAAAGAGAGAAAGACTTCTATACCCATTGTTTCTCATTGACAACTATCTTTAATTTACTAAATAAAAATATTTTTTTCTTTCATTTAAATTGTTTGTTTTTTATAAGCTAAAATGGAGAAATAACTTTTTTTTAAATACATTTTTGAACTTAAATACAAAATCTAAAAATATTTTTGTTGGTTCTAAACTTTGCTTTGAGCAACAAAAAAAATTGTAAACTTCTAGTATATATGAATGAGCTATGAATTTTGCTATTGAATATAACATCTATATTAAGATATAAAAAATGTAAAACATTTGTGTAAATAGTCACTATTTGTTTTTTTTTTTTACATTTTCCAATCTTTTGATCTGTTTAGTTTATCTATGTCTGTGACTATGATCTGTCATTTTCTGAATGCTACTTTTCAACATATTTGAAAGTGTGCAACTATTCAGTTCTTTAGATCAAAGCATTTTGATGTATTATTGAATTATAATTCACCAAAAGTCCATCCATCCAACTGTAATACTAAGTCTCCACAGTTTTGGCTTGATTTCAATAAAATTATCAGTAATTGTTAGGATCATCCGAAAAATCTTATAAACTGTATTTGGCCAAGGTTAATTGATTTTTTTTACTCCCTAAAATGAAACTAGTTTTTATGCCAGTTAAGTAATCACAATGGAATTATGATTTAAAAATGTAAACACTGCATCTTATTGCCAACTCCTTAGGCAAAATTCACCTCATTGATAGAATAACTCTTATTATAAAGTTACAGTGTGTGTGTGTGTGTGTGTGTGTGTGTGTGTGTGTGTGTGTGAGAGAATATATATAGAGAAAAGTATATTCTACCAATCAGTGAAAAAAAAATCATGGATATATTTGAATTTCCAAACTGTTTCAATGGAATTTCTACAGTGAGACCAGTTTGCATTAGTCACTTTGTATTTTTTAAGTAAATGGCAGGTTACATTTTACAGTTAACAATATGTGTATAAAAATTATTTTCTATTATTTTGACTATCAATAACATTAGTTTTTCCTATGAATAGCTGTGGCTAAATTTTTGATGACTTAAATTATTACAGTTTAAAAAAAAAAAGCATTAAAATAATAAAGTAAAGTCGTCAGGGTGGCCTAAAGTCGGTATCAGCCGTGACTTTTCACTAGCACTAAACCAAGGAGATTGTTTTGGCATCTGAGGTAGAGTATGTTCTCATTATATCTCATAATTCCTTCTGAAATTCTATAATCTATTGAAAACATTATTAAAGATAAGTTTATATTGATAAACTGAAATACTTATATTTCTTTACACCAGGATTATCAACAGTAGTTTGAAAAATAAAGAAAAAATATACCCCAATTTTTAAGACTAGATTAAATTTTTTGAATATGTATTTTAAAAATTGTTTTTAATAGTCTTTCTGGTAAGAAGATAGTCACCATTATATTTAGAAAAAGGCAGAAAAAATTATTTCTGATTTTCAAATTTGAGTTTTTGCATTCATGCCTTATTCATATATGAGGATTTTCAATGTATGATATTGCAATGGTAGAGCATTTAATTTATTTTTTCTCTGTTCTATTGTAATGTTGAAATTCTTACATGATAATAAATCTATATTATAATGATCTAATTTTTGTATGTATGTTAAAATAATACAGCAAAAATGGCACACCAGAGAATTTTTTTAGCACAACACCATTAAAATGCTCAACCTAAGAGAATAAAAGAATTTTCAATGCAATTTTAAACTGACTTATAAAAGTGTAAGGTCTGCTTTTGCACTCACCCTACTCGTTATAATTTCCCAATGGAGATAACCTAACTATTAAAAAAAAACAATGTTTTGTGAAGATTCATCAGTTAATAAATATCATTGAGAGGTTAATGTTTATGAATCCCTGGTGGCCATTGCTCCTACTACAAATGAAAACACAATTTTTTTAAAGTTATGATTTTCCAGTGACTAGAAAAAAAGGTAATAACTCTGGTTTCTAGCTGCAAAATCTTGAGGTAGATGTTTACTTTATATGTTTAAATAAAAGGCAAAGATTCAGTTTAGCTAACCTGGCAGACACAAAGTAAGAGTCCAATTAAGTATTATACATACATTGTAAAAAGAACCCCAAGCAAAAAACTTAAAAGGTTTTTCATTTTTTAAAAACTAATATGCTAAAAATATGTTTCCTGGTCCTGTTAGTAAATACACAATTTAGTAACCATAGTTGTAGCCATCTTTAAGTTTTGCGTAACTCAAGGATGGCTAGAGCTCTGGCCTCCAAATTGACAGACAGACCAACAAAAAAGACATTTGGTGAATTATGGTAAGATATGCATCTTCATCGATTGTGTTAATCGTATTGTGTAAAGAGGATTCATTTCTATTCTTCACTAGAAAATATGCTTGGTAGTAGGGCTTGGCTGCTTTGTTGAAATATGTGGGATGTATAAAGAGTAGAATAGGTGTGCCAAGTGGTGGTCAGCAGAAACAGTTATCTTATCTCTACAATGTTATACTAACACAAATTATCATTGACAAAAAAAAAAAAAAAGGATTTTCTCTTTCTTTCTGAACAGAAACAAATTCAAAGCTGCATCTTTGTTGGTTATGTAAACTTTTTACTAATATTTTTCTGTGATACAAGTTGATTCTTTGGTTTAAAATACATTTTGAGAATTGTATTTGCATTTTTCATAATTCTAAAACCCACTTCCAATATAGTAAACCACTGAATAACATTTTTACAATTATTAGAGAGAGGCCTGTTTATTAATTATATCAGATGTAAAATCTTTGAAACCTTTGCTTCTTGACTCTCAGATAACCTCTACCTGAAGGTTTGATTTGGTTTCTTTGTTTAATGGTATATCAACCTTCATTGGTTATTTAATGCCAAAGCCATCCTTTTAGAGTAACATTAGTTGTACTATTTAATCTATAGCTGGAGAGATAAGGGAGTTCATACCTTTCCCAAGGGTATTAGTCCAAAAGTGAATAAAAATTGAAAGCATTGACTTATTTCTGATAATTTATGTTTTTCATTTAAATCATTTCATTTAAAAATATCCTAAAACTTTTAAAGTATTTATTACATCAGTATTCTGAATATTCAAATTTTACAATTTGTAATTGTTACTTTACAATTAGTAAACAAATTTTTCCTGTAAATTTGAAATGAGTTTAAGTCATCATTTTAAAATTTGATTTTAACCCGCTACTTGAAACATGACCCTATCTACTAGTCCCTCTCTCTCTCTCTCTCTCTCTCTCTCTCTCTCTCTCTCTCTCTCTCTCTCTCTCTCATACTATATATATGTCGTCAGGGTGGCCTGAAGTCGGTATCAGCCAATCAGCGAGGGAGTCTATCCCCTTTTCACTAGTGCTAGACCAAGGAGATTGTTTTTGCATCTGAGGTGGAGTACCACACCTACCATCAGCTCCTTACTTTACCGCACAGATCCCTGTGCTACTCATACGCCTAGTTGGCGAGGGCCAGAATCGAACTAGGAACCTTGTGGTTTCTAGCCGAACGCTCTACCGACTGAACTAACCCAGCCCATGTGTGTGCATTTAGGCAGCAGATTTTCTTGTAGATATATTTTATCAAAAGCTATAAAGAGGCAAGCTAACAGATCACATGCACCTGACCGGAAGTCAGTATACATATAAATAGCCCTCTCATGTGTAGAGAGTTAGGTAATCACTCCACACCCACCCTGGAAGTGTACCTCTATAAAGGTGACAGACAAGGATTTTGTTTTCAGGTTCTTATTGTCCAAAGTCTCTAATCTCTCTCTCTCTCTCTCTCTCTCTCTCTCTCTCTCTCTCTCAAATGTATATATATATATATATATATTTTGGCTATAAAAACAAAGTGATTTTAGAATGTCATAGTCATGTTGAATGTCTTTTCAGAGCAACTTGCATAAAACAATAGTTAGAGTATTTTGTCTTTTTTCAAATAAAACCAGACCTCAGTGAATGTTTGTCACAAAAGCTTACTTCAACCTGGAGTAAACTTTTGTAAAAAGATATCAGTCTGGAGTATAGGTTCCATCTTTAAGTTTAGATAAATAATAAGTTATTATACTGAGTTTCTGTGATGTCCAGGAAAAATAGTTAATATTTGAATAAGTGAACAAATACTTAAAGCATCAAACTCACCTAGTTATAGTTTTATAAGTAAACATATTTTCAATTTTCAGACAAGTTTTTTTTTTAAATCTAAAAGATTCAATTATTTCAATCCAATTATAATCCATCAGAAATTTTATAAATCTGAAGTAGCATGAATTCTTCCTATAATAGGGACTTGTTGGTGAGAGAGAATCATGGCTATCTGTGCTGTCAGTGTGATTTGATGATGAAATAAAATATTTGTTCCCAAGAGCTGTCTGTATTAGTTTTCATATATATATATATATATATATATATATATATATATATATACACCAACCCCTGCACACGTAGGATGCGACACAAGGTCAATTTTTTAACTGGTTTGAATTCAGAGTTTTCCTTCTCCTAGAATGGTTGCCTAACTAAGGTTAAAGAGCTCAGTTCACCCTACTATTTACCCATAGCTGGAGAGAGAATAGTTGGATGCATATCTTTCTTTAGTGTATTAGCCCTATGTGAAAAGCAAACAACATCATCCAGGATTTGAACTCGTTTCCCTGTGTCCATTTCCTACGACACTTACCATTACACCAAGTACCTCCTTTTATAAGTTAATAAACTTATAAAAGGAGGTACTTGGTGTAATGGTTAACATAGAAAATGCCGTTATACTGAAATAATTTTTTATGAAATGACTGCATATTCTTAAATCATGAATGCTTTAGATTTGATTCTGGTATCAGTAAGGAAAAAATCTCCCATTCAGTTTGGCTAAGTTTATTTATTTACATGTTCATTTGTAGATATATGGATATAGATTGATCTAAAAGATAAAATGTTATCTTTTATAAATCTCTTAGATCTACTAAGTAAAGTTGAGTTCAATGGGAAATTTCTTTTTTAGCTTGAATTCTTGAATACTGACCTGGGTAAGAAAATGACCAAAAACAGTTGATTTCAGATAAGCCAGATGTTATCAAAATAGAATCTACATATGATGCTTAGACCACATTTTATTATGAGATGTTCTTTTACTATATTCAATTTTATCAAACAACAACACAATAATTCCCAAGAACTTGTTAAATTTGAAAATTGTTTTTTCAATATTTTCAATTTTTACATATTAGTTGAAATCGTGAAATGTATCTTTTGAAAATTATTTTTTCAATATTTTCAATTTTTACATATTAGTTGAAATCGTGAAATGTATTTTTTATATGATCCATTTTTGAATTTAATAAATTAAGTTTAATGTCAGAATGTTCTCTAAATAAGATTATGTTTTTGGTTCTCTCTCTCTCTCTCTCTCTCTCTCTCTCTCTCTCTCTCTCTTAACAGGATCATAATGTTCATGTGTATAAATGGGATATTTTTAAAAAGTTCTTGCTATTATTACAAAGTTTTTTAATATGCAAGTCTTTAAATATATTTTTTCCAATTATAGATATGGTAATCCTTTGTATTTTTATCATAAATTTTTAATTTCATTGTACTGACCATTTAATCTTTTTTTTTCTCTTGATTTATGATTTGGTATCATGAATACTGTGAACATCTTAAAATAGTTTGATTCTTTAACTAATTTAGGATATTACAGATAAATAATAAATATATAAATGCATGTGGCATCCCGTCAGGGTTAGTTAGCTAGTCTTGCTGATCCATTACTACTGAATAGCAAGTTTGATCCTTGCTGGTTGTGCCCCATACTTGCAACCTTGTGTCACAACTTATCCATAGTGAATGGGTTGGGTAAATACATACAAATATGTGGCATTTTATTATACAGTGTTGTCTTGACTTTCATTACTTATCATTCTCAACTTATGTTGCTCGTTTGAAGAAATTATTTTCTTATAAATTCTTTGAATTTTCTTTTATTGTACAAGCCAGGAATTAATGAATTAAAATTACATTAAATGAAAAAAATTGTCTTGATTCATATCAGTTCTGACTAACCATTGCTACCCCCCTCACCCCAGAAGAATTATTGATATAAATGAAGGTGCCTCCACTGTAGTAGATATGCTAATGCTCCATATTACTTTTACTTATCTTAATTTGAATATTGCATATTTACTTCTTGATGATCCATTCCATAAGATTTTAGAGATTAGTCATCGGAAATTTCGAAAAGTTCATTCTGCTATTAAAAAAATTCATTAAATTAAGAACAAAAAAAAAAAAGATTAAACTTTTCTATTTCCATAGCAATTATACATTTTTTAGATGAACCGGTTTTACTTAAAGATATGACAACCTGTCCAAAATTCTTGGATTATATATCTAGTTCAAAAGAACAACTTATGGAGAATGAAGCTTCAGAATAGATTTTCTTGGAGAAAACCAATTCCAAGAAAACTGAAAAAAGCAACCCAAAATGGAATTATCACTCCATTACATTATCTATTAAACTGATTTATAAAAGTAAATTTAATATATTTTTGTACTTAATATATATTGTCAATGATTAACTAGCTTTTCTAATATTTACATTCCAAGAGCTAATTATGATGATGATGATGATGATGATGATGATAGCAAAGACTTGTGGAAACTGATTTTCTTATATGTAGATCTTGCTGCTGACTTTTTATCTATTCATTACTTTTGTGCATTCGTAAAGCAAATAGTTGAGTGGTTGGGATCAGAAGCAGCTTATCAAAAGAATCAAAGCCATTATTCCTCTTTAGGTGTATTTCAGTGGCATACCACAGCAATCCCATTGTCATACACTGTGTTGACTGGAGCACCACAGACCTTCATGGGAAATCTTTTTTTTTCTTTTCTTCTTTTTCTTTTTCTTTTTATATGCATTACAGTTTCTGCTTTAAGCAAGTCTTTTTTTCCCTTTTACTCAAAAGCAAAACCAGTGTTTTTTATTTATTTTTTTTTTCATTTATTTATTCATTTTCTTTTTTATTGCATTTGTTGCTAAGCTGCTGTTGTGCTATGCACTCTATAAAGATTTCTTTTTTTTTTTTTTTTTTTTTTGTTCCTGTGACTCTAACTGCACTGATCTCCCAACTGTAGCAATGTATTGTGAGGCAGGAAATTTGGCATCACTCACTTGAATTACATTGTGAGGATTTAATCCTAAACTTCCTACCTAGCAGATTTTCATGGGGGAGGGGGACATGTAGCCACTTTTGCTTTGTTTTAAAAATGTTTTTCTTTATCTAAACTGATTAAAGAACAATAAATCTAGAAACAGAAAGGTATGCCAATTACATAAGTAAGGTCATTGTTATATTTAAGTGCTTGTATGAATAAACCTCACAAGTTTTTGATAGCAAGTTATATTTAATATAAATTGTTTCTCATTAAGATTTTGCAGTGTCTGGTCAAATTCAATGTTAATGCTTGCATCTAATTGTGGTCTCCAAATAAGACTTTTAAGGACATTTTTATTATTATTTGGATTATTCAGACTATTGTCCTCATCTTTATTGTTATCTGTACAACGTTTCGGTCGATGTGCCCTCTGGCCTTCTTCAAGCCTCATCTCAAAAAATTCAGAGAAATACTGTGAAAACTGCTTTTATCTTTCAACTTAATAAAGATCCTCTTAGTAGAGATTGGTTGATTGCAATAATCAAGTGTCTGGAACCACTAGGTACTTTATACTAAAAAAAAAGGGGGGGGGGCAGAAAAACACATCCCAAATTTCTTAACTTTTAAAATGTTATAAACTTTGAAATTATTGTACACTAGCAGAGATATCTGGTATTGCCCGGGAGAAATAATCTTGGGTTTCAATGTTGAAATTTAATAACATGTTGGTTCATCTTCTTGTTAATCAATCTGATGCCATTATAAAAACTTGGTGTCTAGATTTATCAAGAGTATAATTGGGGAAAATTTTTCTTATTACTGAATTTTCACCTGGTAAAAATGTCCATATTTGGCAAACAACAGACCTTATTTTTTCGATGCAGGTATCATTGGGAATGAGAATAGTTTTTGGTAAACAGGCCAAAGCCTGGCTTATCTATATAAACTTTTCTCATCCCCAATGATACCTGCATCAGAAAATAAGGTCTAAAATAGTTTGGTTTGTGTTACATTTACTGTGCTTTTAACCTGGACTCTAATGGCACAATACTGTTGTACCATAACATATACTCAAACAAAATAGTTTTATTTTTGCTTACCCCATTATAGATAACTGTTTATAATTTGATGGCTTAGTATAAGCTACACAAAAAACACATACACATGCACACATGTACAGAAGCTTAACTGCTAACCAGAGCAGGTAACTACATCTTCTTAAACAATTGGAATTTCAACCACTTTAACCATCACCACCCAATCCATCTGACTTGCTCTGTACTTAATTTCACCCCTCCATGCCAGATTGTACCTTCTGGTTTTTTAATACTTCATCTATTTATTCATCTATTTCTCTATATTATCCAATTATAAAGAATATTTCCATGTTTTATTCCTATTCCTTTTTAATCAACTGAGATAAACAAGCTAAGGAATTTTAATTCAATTTAATTCAATTTATTTAATGGTTAAAACCTACAAGAAAATACTTTAGTAATTTAGAAATTGAATAACTTATATAAGGATCTTTTTCTTTTAAAATGTTATAACATTTGAAAGTGAACTGAAAAATATGAACTTGTTATATCTTTATTAGATCTATATTTCCAATAATAATGTGTAAAGGTACTTAGATGCAAAGGTAAGGTTTAACACAATAGTAAAGTTGTCTTCTTGTCAAGTTTATTAATATCAAGTTTGGGTATTCACACTAAGTGTCATCAATTATAAAGATTATTGTATTAATAATTTCTAATTTCCTTTTACATAAAAGATGAGAAGCTGAATTGTTCTTGTTACCAGTGTTAAAGATATATTTTTTTATTTTGGCAAAGAAATGAATATCTTCAATATGAATTTGAAATACATGATGTTATTACCAAAATAGACAAGGAATATTTTGCTTCTTTTAAGTCCATTGTCAGGATTAGTTCAGTAAAAAACATGTTTCCAAAGAATGTTTCACTTTTTTTTCTGAATGTTATGTCTAACACTAGAAGATTGATTTAGTTTTATTTGTTTAATGGCATACCAACTTTCATGGGTTATTGATGCAAAAGACATCCTTGTAGAAGGAGAGAATCATGCTATCGGCTGTCAGTGTGATTTGATGATGAAATAAAATATGTTCCCAAAAACTGTCTGTATTAGTTTTCATTATATATATATAATATATTTTATATATATATATATATACACCAACCCCTGCACACGTAGGATGCGACACAAGGTCAATTTTTTAACTGGTTTGAATTCAGAGTTTTCCTTCTCCTAGACTGGTTGCCTAACTAAGGTTAAAGAGCTCAGTTCACCCTACTATTTACCCATAAGCTGGAAGAAGAATAGTTGGATGCATATCTTTCTTTAGTTATTAGCCCTATGTGAAAAGCAAACACATCATCCAGGATTTGAACTCGTTTCCCTGTGTCCATTTCCTACACACTTACCATACACCAAGTCCTCCTTTTATAAGTTAATAACTATAAAAGAGGTACTGGTGTAGGTTAACATAGAAAAATGCCGTTATACTGAAATAATTTTTTATGAAATGACTGCATATTCTTAAATCATGAATGCTTTAGATTTGATTCTGGTATCAGTAAGGAAAAAATCTCCCATTCAGTTTGGCTAAGTTTATTTATTACATGTTCATTGTAGATATATGGATATAGATTGATCTAAAAGATAAAATGTTATCTTTTATAAATCTCTTAGATCTACTAAGTAAGTTGAGTTCAATGGAAATTTCTTTTTTAGCTTGAATTCTTGAATACTGACCTGGGTAAGAAAAGACCAAAAACAGTTGATTTCAGATAAGCCAGATGTTATCAAAATAGATCTACATATGATGCTTAGACCACATTTTATTATGAATGTTCTTTTACTATATTCAATTTTTATCAAACAACAACACAAATAATTCCCAAGAACTTGTTAAATTTGAAAATTGTTTTTCAATATTTTCATTTTACATATTAGTTGAAATCGTGAAATGTATCTTTTGAAAATATTTTTTCAATATTTTCAATTTTACATATTAGTTGAAATCTGTGAAATGTATTTTTATATGATCCATTTTTGAATTTAATAAATTAAGTTTAATGTCAGAATGTTCTCTAAATAAGATTATGTTTTTGGTTCTCTCTCTCTCCTCTCTCTCTCTCCTCCTCTCTCTCTCTCTCTCCTCTTAACAGATCATAATGTTCATGTTATAAATGGGATATTTTTAAAAAGTTCTTGCTATTATTACAAAGTTTTTTAATATGCAAGTCTTTAAATATATTTTCCAATTATAGATATGGTAATCCTTTGTATTTTATCATAAATTTTAATTTCATTGTACTGACCATTTAATCTTTTTTTTCTCTTGATTTATGATTTGGTATCATGAATACTGTGAACATCTTAAAATAGTTTATTCTTTAACTAATTTAGGATATTACAGATAAAAATAAATATATAAATGCATGTGCATCCGTCAGGTTAGTTAGCTAGTCTTGCTGATCCATTACTACTGAAATACAAGTTTGATCCTTGCTGGTTGTGCCCCATACTTGCAACCTTGTGTCACAACTTATCCATAGTGAATGGGTTGGGTAAATACATACAAATATGTGGCATTTTATTATACAGTGTTGTCTTGACTTCATTACTTATCATTCTCAACTTATGTTGCTCGTTTGAAGAAATTATTTCTTATAAATTCTTGAATTTTCTTTTATTACAAGCCAGGAATTAATGAATTAAAATTACATTAAATGAAAAAAATTGTCTTGATTCATATCAGTTCTGACTAACCATTGCTACCCCCCTCACCCCAGAAGAATTATTGATATAAATGAAGGTGCCCCACTGTAGTAGATATGCTAATGCTCCATATTACTTTTACTTATCTTAATTTGAATATTGCATATTTACTTCTTGATTATCCATTCCATAAGATTTTAGAGATTAGTCATCGGAAATTTCGAAAATTCATTCTGCTATTAAAAAAATTCATTAAATTAAGAACAAAAAAAAAAAAGATTAAACTTTTCTATTTCCATAGCAATTATACATTTTTTAGATGAACCGGTTTTACTTAAAGATATGACAACCTGTCCAAAATTCTGGATATATATCTAGTTCAAAGAACAACTTATGGAGAATGAAAGCTTCAGAATAGATTTTCTTGGAGAAAACCAATTCAAGAAAACTGAAAAAAGCAACCCAAAATGGAACTATCACTCCATTACATTATCTATTAAACTGATTTATAAAAGTAAATTTAATATTTTGTACTTAATATATATTGTCAATGATTAACTATCTTTCTAATATTTACATTCCAAGAGCTAATTATGATGATATGGATGATGATGATGATGATAGCAAAGACTTTGGAACTGATTTCTTATATGTAGATCTTGCTGCTGACTTTTTATCTATTCATTACTTTTGTGCAATTCGTAAAGCAAATAGTAGTGGTGGATCGGAGATAACCTAACTATTAAAAAAAAACAATGTTTTGTGAAGATTCATCAGTTAATAAAATACATTGAGGGGTTAATGTTTATGAATCCCTGGTGGCCATTGCTCCTACTACAAATGAAAACACAATTTTTTAAAGTTATGATTTTCCAGTGACTAGAAAAAAGGTAATAACTCTGGTTCTAGCTGCAAAATCTTGAGGTAGATGTTTACTTTATATGTTTAAATAAAAGGCAAAGATTCAGTTTAGCTAACCTGGCAGACACAAAGTAAGAGTCCAATTAATATTATACATACATTGTAAAAAGAACCCCAAGCAAAAAACTTAAAAGGTTTTCATTTTTAAAAGCTAATATGCTAAAAATATGTTTCCCGTCCTGTTAGTAAATACACACTTTAGTAACCATAGTTGTAGCCATCTTTAAGTTTTGCGTAACTCAAGGATGGCTAGAGCTCTGGCCTCCAAATTGACAGACAGACCAACAAAAAAGACATTTGGTGAATTATGGTAAGATATGCATCTTCATCGATTGTGTTAATCGTATTGTGTAAAGAGATTCATTTTCTATTCCACTAGAAAATATGCTTGGTAGTAGGGCTTGGCTGCTTTGTTGAAATATGTGGATGTATAAAAGAGTAGAATAGGTGTGCCAATGGTGGTCAGCAGAAACAGTTATCTTATCTCTACAATGTTAACTAACACAAATTATCATTGACAAAAAAAAAAAAAAAAGGATTTTCTCTTTCTTCTGAACAGAAACAAATTCAAAGCTGCATCTTTGTTGGTTATGTAACTTTTACTAAATTTTTCTGTGATACAAGTTGATTCTTTGGTTTAAAATACATTTTGAGAATTAATTTGCATTTTTCATAATTCTAAAACCACTTCCAATATAGTAAACCACTGAATAACATTTTTACAATTATTAGAGAGAGGCCTGTTTATTAATTATATCAGATGTAAAATCTTTGAAACCTTTGCTTCTTGACTCTCAGATAACCTCTACCTGAAGTTTGATTTGGTTTCTTGTTAAATGGTATATCAACCTTCATTGGTTATTTAATGCCAAAGCCATCCTTTTAGAGTAACATTAGTTGTACTATTTAATCTATAGCTGGAGAGATAAGGGAGTTCATACCTTTCCCAAGGGTATTAGTCCAAAAGTGAATAAAAATTGAAAGCATTGACTTATTTCTGATAATTTATGTTTTTCATTAAATCATTTCATTTAAAATATCCTAAAACTTTTAAAGTATTTATTACATCAGTATTCTGAATATTCAAATTTTACAATTTGTAATTGTTACTTTACAATTAGTAAACAAATTTTTCCTGGAAATTTGAAATGAGTTTAAGTCATCATTTTAAAATTTGATTTTAACCCGCTACTTGAAACATGACCCTATCTACTAGTCCCTCTCTCTCTCTCTCTCTCTCTCTCTCTCTCTCTCTCTCTTCTCTCTCTCTCTCTCTCTCTCTCTCATACTATATATATGTCGTCGGGGGCCTGAAGTCGTATCAGCCAATCAGCGAGGGAGTCTATCCCCTTTTCACTAGTGCTAGACCAAGGAGATTGTTTTTGCATCTGAGGTGGAGTACCACACTACCATCAGCTCCTACTTTACCGCACAGATCCCTGTGCTACTCATACACTGAGTTGCGAGGGCCAGAATCGACTAGGAACCTTGTGGTTTCTAGCCGAACGCTCTACCGACTGAACTAACCCAGCCCATGTGTGTGCATTTAGGCAGCAGATTTTCTTGTAGATATATTTTATCAAAAGCTATAAAGAGGCAAGCTAACAGATCACATGCACCTGACCGGAAGTCAGTATACATATAAATAGCCCTCTCATGTGTAGAGAGTTAGGTAATCACTCCACACCCACCCTGGAAGTGTACCTCTATAAAGGTGACAGACAAGGATTTTGTTTTCAGGTTCTTATTGTCCAAAGTCTCTAATCTCTCTCTCTCTCTCTCTCTCTCCTCTCTCTCTCTCTCTCTCTCTTCAAATATGTATATATATATATATATATTATTTTGGCTATAAAAACAAAGTGATTTAGAATGTCATAGTCATGTTGAATGTCTTTTCAGAGCAACTTGCATAAAACAATAGTTAGAGTATTTGTCTTTTTTCAAATAAAACCAGACCTCAGTGAATGTTTGTCACAAAAGCTTACTTCAACCTGGAGTAAACTTTTGTAAAAAAGATATCAGTCTGGAGTATAGGTTCCATCTTTAAGTTTAGATAAATAATAAGTTATTATACTGAGTTTCTGTGATGTCCAAATAGTTAATATTTGAATAAGTGAACAAATACTTAAAGCATCAAACTCACCTAGTTATAGTTTTATAAGTAAACATATTTTCAATTTTCAGACAAGTTTTTTTTTAAATCTAAAAGATTCAATTATTTCAATCCAATTATAATCCATCAGAAATTTTATAAATCTGAAGTAGCATGAATTCTTCCTATAATAGGGACTTGTTGGTGAAGAGAATCATGGCTATCTGTGCTGTCAGTGTGATTTGATGATGAAATAAAATATTTGTCCCAAGAGCTGTCTGTATTAGTTTTCATATATATATATATATATATATATAATATATAATATAACACCAACCCCTGCACACGTAGGATGCGACACAAGGTCAATTTTTAACTGGTTTGAATTCAGAGTTTTCCTTCTCCTAGACTGGTTGCCTAACTAAGGTTAAAGAGCTCAGTTCACCCTACTATTTACCCAAGCTGGAGAAGAATAGTTGGATGCATATCTTCTTTAGTGTATTAGCCCTATGTGAAAAGCAAACAGCATCATCCAGGATTTGAACTCGTTTCCCTGTGTCCATTTCCTACGACACTTACCATTACACCAAGTACCTCCTTTTATAAGTTAATAAACTTATAAAAGGAGGTACTTGGTGTAATGGTTAACATAGAAAATGCCGTTATACTGAAATAATTTTATGAAATGACTGCATATTCTTAAATCATGAATGCTTTAGATTTGATTCTGGTATCAGTAAGGAAAAAATCTCCCATTCAGTTTGGCTAAGTTTATTATTACATGTCATTTGTAGATATATGGATATAGATTGATCTAAAAGATAAAATGTTATCTTTTATAAATCTCTTAGATCTACTAAGTAAAGTTGAGTTCAATGGGAAATTTCTTTTTTAGCTTGAATTCTTGAATACTGACCTGGGTAAGAAAATGACCAAAAACAGTTGATTTCAGATAAGCCAGATGTTATCAAAATAGAATCTACATATGATGCTTAGACCACATTTTATTATGAGATGTTCTTTACTATATTCAATTTTATCAAACAACAACACAATAATTCCCAAGAACTTGTTAAATTTGAAAATTGTTTTTTCAATATTTTCAATTTTTACATATTAGTTGAAATCGTGAAATGTATCTTTGAAAATTATTTTTCAATATTTTCAATTTACATATTAGTTGAAATCGTAAATGTATTTTTTATATGATCCATTTTTGAATTTAATAAATTAAGTTTAATGTCAGAATGTTCTCTAAATAAGATTATGTTTTTCTCTCTCTCTCTCTCTCTCTCTCTCTCTCTCTCTCTCTCTCTCTCTCTCTTAACAGGATCATAAGTTCATGTGTATAAATGGGATATTTTTAAAAAGTTCTTGCTATTATTACAAAGTTTTTTAATATGCAAGTCTTTAATATATTTTTTCCAATTATAGATATGGTAATCCTTTGTATTTTTATCATAAATTTTAATTTCATTGTACTGACCATTTAATCTTTTTTTTTCTCTGATTTATGATTTGGTATCATGAATACTGTGAACATCTTAAAATAGTTTGATTCTTTAACTAATTTAGGATATTACAGATAAAGAATAAATATATAAATGCATGTGGCATCCCGTCAGGGTTAGTTAGCTAGTCTTGCTGATCCATTACTACTGAATAGCAAGTTTGATCCTTGCTGGTTGTGCCCCATACTTGCAACCTTGTGTCACAACTTATCCATAGTGAATGGTTGGGTAAATACATACAAATATGTGGCATTTTATTATACAGTGTTGTCTTGACTTTCATTACTTATCATTCTCAACTTATGTTGCTCGTTTGAAGAAATTATTTCTTATAAATTCTTTGAATTTTCTTTTATTGTACAAGCCAGGAATTAATGAATTAAAATTACATTAAATGAAAAAAATTGTCTTGATTCATATCAGTTCTGACTAACCATTGCTACCCCCTCACCCCAGAAGAATTATTGATATAAATGAAGGTGCCTCCACTGTAGTAGATATGCTAATGCTCCATATTACTTTTACTTATCTTAATTTGAATATTGCATATTTACTTCTTGATGATCCATTCCATAAGATTTTAGAGATTAGTCATCGAAATTTCGAAAAGTTCATTCTGCTATTAAAAAAATTCATTAAATTAAGAACAAAAAAAAAAAGATTAAACTTTTCTATTTCCATAGCAATTATACATTTTTTTAGATGAACCGGTTTTACTTAAAGATATGACAACCTGTCCAAATTCTTGGATATTATCTAGTTCAAAAGAACAACTTATGGAGAATGAAGCTTCAGAATAGATTTTCTTGGAGAAAACCAATTCCAAGAAAACTGAAAAAAGCAACCCAAAATGGAACTATCACTCCATTACATTATCTATTAAACTGATTTATAAAAGTAAATTTAATATATTTTGTACTTATATATATTGTCAATGATTAACTATCTTTTCTAATATTTACATTCCAAGAGCTAATTATGATGATGATGATGATGATGATGATGATAGCAAAGACTTGTGGAAACTGATTTTCTTATATGTAGATCTTGCTGCTGACTTTTTATCTATTCATTACTTTTGTGCATTCGTAAAGCAAATAGTTGAGTGGTTGGGATCAGAAGCAGCTTATCAAAAGAATCAAAGCCATTATTCCTCTTTAGGTGTATTTCAGTGGCATACCACAGCAATCCCATTGTCATACACTGTGTTGACTGGAGCACCACAGACCTTCATGGGAAATCTTTTTTTCTTTTCTTCTTTTTCTTTTCTTTTTATATGCATTACAGTTTCTGCTTAAGCAAGTCTTTTTTCCCTTTTACTCAAAAGCAAAACCAGTGTTTTTATTTATTTTTTTTCATTTATTTATTCATTTTCTTTTTATTTGCATTTGTGCTAAGCTGCTGTTGTGCTATGCACTCTATAAAGATTCTTTTTTTTTTTTTTTTTTTTTTTTGTTCCTGTGACTCTAACTGCACTGATCTACCCAACTGTAGCAATGTATTGTGAGCAGGAAATTTGGCATCACTCACTTGAATTACATTGTGAGGATTTAATCCTAAACTTCCTACCTAGCAGATTTTCATGGGGGGAGGGGGACATGTAGCCACTTTGCTTTGTTTTAAAATGTTTTCTTTATCTAAACTGATTAAAAGAACAATAAATCTAGAAACAGAAAGGTATGCCAATTACATAAGTAAGGTCATTGTTATATTTTAAGTGCTTGTATGAATAAACCTCACAAGTTTTTGATAGCAAGTTATATTTAATATAAATTGTTTCTCATTAAGATTTTGCAGTGTCTGGTCAAATTCAATGTTAATGCTTGCATCTAATTGTGGTCTCCAAATAAGACTTTTAAGGACATTTTTTATTATTATTTGGATTATTCAGACTATTGTCCTCATCTTTATTGTTATCTGTACAACGTTTCGGTCGATGTGCCCTCTGGCCTTCTTCAAGCCTCATCTAAAAAATTCAGAGAAATACTGTGAAAACTGCTTTTATCTTTCAACTTTAATAAAGATCCTCTTAGTAGAGATTGGTTGATTGCAATAATCAAGTGTCTGGAACCACTAGGTACTTTATACTAAAAAAAAAGGGGGGGGGGGCAGAAAAACACATCCCAAATTTCTTAACTTTTAAAATGTTATAACTTTGAAATTATTGTACACTAGCAGAGATATCTGGTATTGCCCGGGAGAAATAATCTTGGGTTTCCAATGTTGAAATTTAATAACATGTTGGTTCATCTTCTTGTTAATCAATCTGATGCCATTATAAAAACTTGGTGTCTAGATTTATCAAGAGTATAATTGGGGAAAATTTTTCTTATTACTGAATTTTTCACCTGGTAAAAATGTCCATATTTGGCAAACACAGACCTTATTTTTTCGATGCAGGTATCATTGGGGAACGAGAATAGTTTTGGTAAACAGGCCAAAGCCTGGCTTATCTATATAAACTTTTCTCATTCCCCAATGATACCTGCATCAGAAAAATAAGGTCTAAAATAGTTTGGTTTTGTGTTACATTTACTGTGCTTTTAACCTGGACTCTAATGGCACAATACTGTTGTACCATAACATATACTCAACAAAATAGTTTTATTTTGCTTACCCCATTATAGATAAACTGTTTATAATTTGATGCTTAGTATAAGCTACACAAAAAACACATACACATGCACACATGTACAGAGCTTAACTGCTAACCAGAGCAGGTAACTACATCTTCTTAAACAATTGGAATTTCAACCACTTTTACCATCACCACCCAATCCATCTGACTTGCTCTGTACTTAATTTCACCCTCCATGCCAGATTGTACCTTCTGGTTTTTAATACTTCATCTATTTATTCATCTATTTCTCTATATTAATCCAATTATAAAAGAATATTTCCATGTTTTATTCTATTCCTTTTTAATCAACTGAGATAAACAAGCTAAGGAATTTTAATTCAATTTAATTCAATTTATTTAATGGTTAAAACCTACAAGAAAATACTTTAGTAATTTAGAAATTGAATAACTTATATAAGATCTTTTTCTTTTAAAATGTTATTAACATTTGAAAGTGAACTGAAAATATTGAACTTGTTATATCTTTATTAGATCTATATTTCAATAATAATAGTGTAAAGGTACTTAGATGCAAAGGTAAGGTTTAACACAATAGTAAAAGTTGTCTTCTTGTCAAGTTTATTAATATCAAGTTTGGGTATTCACCTAAGTGTCATCAATTATAAGATTATTGTATTAATAATTTCTAATTTCCTTTTACATAAAAGATGAGAAGCTGAATTGTTCTTGTTACCAGTGTAAAGATATATTTTTATTTTGCAAAGAAATGAATATCTTCAATATGAATTTGAATACATGATGTTATTACCAAAATAGACAAAGGAATATTTATGCTTCTTTTAAGTCCATTGTCAGGATTAGTTCAGTAAAAAAATGTTTCCAAAGAATGTTTCACTGTTTTTCTGAAATGTTATGTCTAACACTAGAAGATTGATTTAGTTTTATTTGTTTAATGGCATACCAACTTTCATGGGTTATTGATGCAAAAGACATCCTTGTAGAAGGATAATAGTGGTACTATTTAACCTATGCTTGGGAGGATAAGAGGGTTCATACCTTTCCCAAGGATATCAGTCTAAAAGTGAACATAATAGTGTGATTGGAGTTCAAACTTGCTTACTAATATGTTGCAATCCAGCAGATTAGCCACTGTGCTACAGGAACTCCTTAGACATGTCTATTGAATGTTACTAAAGAGAGTGTCTTTTAGAAATGAAAGGTAAAATAGTATGCTTACATAAAAATAGTTATTTTACTTTCTACATAGTTTGTATATGATCCTGACTTGAATGTGAAGTTTGTATTTTTTTTTAAAGTCTGTATGGCTGATAGTTTGATTAACTTGTGCATGGTTGGATTTCATTGCATAAATTTCTCAAAATAAAAATCTCAAAATTTAAGAATTATGTAAAAATTTACTAAATCAAGACTTATTACATAATTTTTAAATTTCAAGGAGTTCCTGTAGCACAGTGGCTAATCTGCTGGATTGCAACATATTAGTAAGCAAGTTTGAACTCCAATCACACTATTATGTTCACTTTTAGACTGATATCCTTGGGAAAGGTATGAACCCCCCTTATCCTCCCAGGCATAGGTTAAATAGTACCACTATTATCCTTCATTAATTTTTATTAACTTTTAAGAATCCATTTTAAATAATAGTTATGGCGAGGAAGATCAAATTTACATTTATTTCCCCATTTTGTGATCATATGGATTTTTATTTTATTCTTTTCAATATATATTTTGACTTTTATGGCAACTTCTGGATGAAATGGATCAACCAATTTTTTTATGACCTCATTATAAAATTGTATTACATGAAAAAAAGAAAGAAGATGAAACAGCTGTGGAGAGACAAAACAATTTCATACTGAAATAGTTCTTTGTATTATGCTTCTTTTAATGTATTTAACAAAATTGTTTATAGTTTCTAAAGGAAACGTTTTGTACCCCAAAATTTGGTTTTTATCATTGTTCTTCATTTTTTTCATATTAAATAGTTTTTTTTGTATTGTCATAGCATTGTGAAATTATCAATAATGTTAGGTTTTAGTAGTTGTGATGTAAGAGACTCTTATTATTTGCAGATTTATAGAGGTATTATTTTACTCTTAGTTAAGTATATTATATTACCACAGCCATCACAATGTGTATGAATCAAACAATCAAGCACAAGTCACAATTTGTGAAAAAAATGGTATCATCTCATTTTGTATACAAGGAAATTAAAAATGGTAAGAAATAACAATGAAAAGTTTGATTCATGCTTGACTCTTTGAACATATAAGCCCAGTATTTTGCACTGAGCTCTATCTTACTATATACAACATAAGCCTAAAATTTCAAGCTAAGCACTATTTTACTATTCAGACTCAAATAACATTAAATACTACAAATAAAAAGGCATAATAAATTACCATTTACAGCCTTTCTTTTAATGGAATGCTAAGATAGCTTTAAACAAAAATGTTTACATCCTAGAGTGAAGTTTGAATATATTTTGTGTTCTTTTTATGTTCATTTTTTAGCTCAGGTATTTAATGATTAATAGGTTCAATGTTTAAGATTTAACAAGGAACAATCTTTATATCCAGTTGCTTTATCAAATGTACAATGAAAATACATCAATATAATTTATTTTTCAAGGGAAATGCTGATGAGTTGTTTTAAATTAATATGAGAAATTTGTTCATTTAGATCTTGTAGATGGAAGAACATCAGTAATAATTGGCTGGGGGTCACATTGACCAAAATACACTTTCAGAAGTATATATTTTCTTTTACATTTTAATAGTGATGACTACTAAAGAAGGAAAAATGTTAGTTTTGTCTGATTTTTAGCATATCTATTTTTATCATATATATACACACGCATATATATATATATATATATATATATATAATATATATATATATATCTATGATAAAATAAAAGTAGATATGCTAAATATTAGGCACAACTAACATTTTTCCTTCTTTAGTTGTCATATATGTAAATAATGTATATATATATATATATATATATATATATATATATATATATATATATAATTCTAATGGGTTGACTGTGTACCAAGACAAGTAAAAATCTACAGAGATTGTTTACCTTCTGATTCAAAAATTTAGTCAGAACACTTGAGACATTAAATACAAAAGTCTTTTTGATAGACTAAAAAACTTGACTCATCAAGCTTTGTTTAGGATTTAAACTCATATTGCCGTGTTCATTTCCTATAATGATAACCATTACACTATGGCCGTCTCCACAAAAATAGTTATAATTAAATAAAAAATACTATAAGCCTTGCTTATTAATTTAGATTGTTATTTAAGTTAGTTATTATTATTACTAACCTCATGTTGAAAGCCCCATGGTACATTCTGACTACAATATGAAGTTATTGACATTTCTTACCTTTTAATTGGATGGATCATTCCCATGACCCATTAGTTGTTGTGGTACCATGCTGAGTAATTCTCCTTTATGACATTTCTCAGGACAATGAGGATCAATTGGCAGTGCTCATCTCTACTCCAAATAAAATGCAACAGGTTGTATTGGGTTACATGGTACCAGCAGTAAGGATTAGCAAGGATTTATATCTATTACTTATTTATTTATATCTATTACTTATGAAAAAGAAAACTAGAACAAAATATTCTCCTCACTAACTATGTTATATATATTGATCTGTTTAAATAATTATTTTATGTGCAGCTATGTAAATATTTTTGAAAAATTATCAAAATTAATTTTTTCTTTGCATTGCTGCACGGATATTCATGATAATCTCTTGCCAACCTTCCCTATCATTCATCACCCCTGGAATTTCTTCCGTGCAGCAGCCAGCATCTTCACATAGTTGGCCAATGTAGGTCCTTGATGGGCAGCCCACATTAGCATGTCCATGTGTTGGCTTCCACAGGAGAACGTCACTTATGAGCTCATCCCTGCTTCTCCAGCAGTGTCCTGCATGCCTAGTCTGTCTCACTCGAATGGTTTGTGAGATAGGGGGCAGGTGGCCATACAGCTGCTTCCTTGTGGGGTGCTGCTTCCACGACTTGTTCAAGACTGCATGCAGCATTCTTGTGCAGATCCCATCTAGCTTATTCTGATATGACTACAGCCTGGAAGAAAAAATCTTAAGAAACTACACAAAAAATATAAATATAAACATACGACATACATAATTCTCTAACTATTAGATGATTATGGTCAATATGAGCATGGTATTATTACTATTAATTTGTATATAGAATTGGAAATATCTTTGTTCTCTAAAACATCTCAATGCTATTGCACTAGAATGTGCCATTTTTCTGTTATGAATATAAATATAGATTAAAGCACAGTAGTGGTAATGCAGGGTAGGTGGTAATTTTGTCTATCATCTGTTATGAGCTATTCAATAATATAATGTTTACACTTCTTACCCACTCAACAAATGGTATCACTCAAACCTACAAAAATGCATATATATATATATATATATATATATATGTGGACGAGCAGATTCCCAATCCCCACGAACAAAGCGCATCCAGATATGTTTGACCTGTGCAAGGAGGGAGGTGTGTGGCGAGTGACCACAGAAATTGAATTTGGTACCTCGTCGTTGTTGAAATCCTGTTGAAATTCAACACGGGCAGTGCAGAGTAACCCGGATGTAAACAGTCTCGTCGTGAGGATTGGCGCGTATTTGAATGGTAAATGTCGAAGATTCCACATGGCCAATGCAGTGTGAGTAGCCCGGATGTACACAGTTACTGTGTATTTAAGGACCTGCCCTCCCAGACCGGGGAGACAGAATGGTAGTCGGATTTTGCTGTCGAGACGAATGGAAGAGAAAACTGTATTTGGATCTTGCTGTCGAGAAGAGAGTAGTACTTTTGTGAGAGATTGTTACAGACTGAAGACTTTGGCAGTTGGGAGAGCATATGTGGACCCCCCCACCCCAACATAGAGTTCACTTTCATTCCTATTACAATATATATATATATATATATATATATATAGAGAGAGAGAGAGAGAGAGAGTTTTACACTCATCCAAAAACAATATAAGCCAAATGTCTGTTAGCATCTTAAGTGAGTGATTGGATCAGAGTTTGATCATCTCTGATAGGGTCAGCCTGGTTAAAGACCCGAAACTTCCCAGCAACCCATGCATACTACATCACTGATGACACCTATGACAGCCCAAATGTAGAAGCGTATATTTAAAGTATATACAATTATGATTATGATTAAAATTTAATGCTAAATGTATTTTTAATCCATAAAATCTTTACAGTGCTCAATGCACAAAAATAGTGAGCAATATCACAATATGTTTCTAGTATAAAAAATAAGATATAAAACAGGATAAAAACTCACTACTCAGAGTTTCATGCTTTCAATCCTCAGATGAGATGCTATTCAACTCATTTGACTTTTTCAACTGAACAAATATGTGCACTTCTTATATATATATATAAGTATATATGTTAGTTCCTCTGCCAGCTGGATCCTGATTTACGACAAACCACTAGAAAGAATAAAGATCAAGATCATAAAGAAAAATATTCTGTGGTCTTCAATAGTACCTGCTTAGACAATAACTTGCTGCCAAAATACACAGCATATATATATATTATATATATATATATATATATATATATATATATTATATCCTATTAGTAAACCCTTGCAGTAAAAAAAAAAAAACAGCAAATAATTTGTTAGTAAAAATATACTACAGAACTTTGCCTGGGAAAAAAATGAAAAAAATAAAAGACCAAAAAAGTTGCACCAACTGAAAATAATCGATTAACACTATAACAGTTGGCCAAAAGAAAAAAATATATATAAAAAATATATGTATAAGCTACTAGGATTGTCTAAAGCTAAAATGTAAAGAGTGTTTGATACCTAAGTGAAACTATTAGTAGGTATATCTGACTCATTAGAATTAACATTAATATATATATATATATATATATATATATTAATGTTAATTCTAATGAGTCAGATATACCAACTAATAGTTTCACTTAAGTATACCTAATATATATGATATTCATTCATTCTTCTGACTTGTTCAGTTACTTCTTTTTATTGACAGTCATACGTGTAACTCACTTGATTTTTTTTGTCTTCTCTGTCAGGTCATCCACACACACACACACACACACACACACACACACACACACACACATTGTTGACACAGAGTTGATTTATCCAGTTCATGTTAAAATAACCAGTTGTGAAGTGGGTGTACATCATTATAGTTTATGAATGGATCCAAATTGAAATGCTAGTTACTGCCATGTGTATTAACATGTTCCATGTTGAATAAAACCTCAGAAATGAATTTATATACTTATCAGAATCTAATCAATGGTGTCCTCTTCTTCCTCCAAATTTCTAGAAGTATGTTGAGACTTGAGGTCTGGTTATTTGCCATTTTATTTACACCCAGAATATATTGATCTTTGAGGTGCAGAATAGCAGAGTATTTACCAGCATGGAAAACAGAATTGGTAAACCAACTCCATTTTGGCTAAGGCAGCTGATGTTCATTTCCTACTAAAATGTCCATGAAAAAACGCATGAATTTATTAATCCAAAAACTTTAACCCATTTCTCATCTATTTCAACAAAATCTTTTGCCATGTTTATCATCCAAGTTTTGACTTTTATACAAATAAAGGCAATAAGCAGACAATATCTAGCATAAACTATTACTAATGCAGACTACATGGGTGATCAAGTGCTTCTTGAAAGCAGTAATGAACTATTATGAAAAATACAGGGAATATAATTTATTTTTCAAGGGAAATGCTGATGAGTTGTTTTAAATCAATATGAGAAATTTGTTCATTTAGATCTTGTAGATGGAAGAACTTCAGTAATAATTGGCTGGGGGTCACATTGACCAAAAGTATAAAGCTACCTAAAATGGTCAGCTGTATTCGATCTCAAAATGGAGGTGAGTTTAGTGAAAACCTGTTGCTGGGAGGAGAATCAAGGTTTGATCAGCCCTGATTGTGTCACCGGGGGGAGGGGGGGGAATACGATGTTGAAAGACCCAAAATTTTCAATGATCCCTGGAATATGACATTGCTAATGACTCCTCCTTTTCATCTGAAAGATTTCATTTGCAAAATTCAATTTTATTCTCTTATCAGCAATGTTTCTATTATTCAATAATTTTCTGCACTTTGGAGAAGTTTAAAATATTCATAGAAATATTTTTTTATTGTTATATATTTGTTTTTATGAATATTTTTGTTTTTCAAATGATGAAAATATATTTAGATACTTCATTAAATTTGAGAGAAAATAGGAAAGACTGCTTATGTGATTCACAGTATGTTCATTCAGACTATTTGCAGTATTAAAAACAATTTTTTTTATTGGAGTATCATAACAATAATTGTCATCTTCATTTTATATAAAGTTTGAAGTTATTTATAATTAAACAAGTTTCCTTCCATGCTGATTAATATCTCTTACAATCTTATTTACCAAATGTATTTTATGTTTTGACAATCTGTCATTCATTGCACAACTCAAAGACTGTTACAGCTATGGCCACTAAATTGTTATTAATAGAATCCCAGAACATGTTTGTAGGATATTAGTTTTTGAAAATTTCCAAACTTTAAATTGTTTTTAGAATGGTGTCAAGTTCATCCTCCATGAAGTGTCCAAGTTTAATGTCTAATTGTTCATGAATAATTTCTTCAGTTGGTTTGTCTGTGATTTCAGTAGAGTTTTTTAAAGCAGATTCTTGAAATATTCTTTGCCAATTCTGAAGTTTATTTTCTTCATTGGCAACTTTTAGTTTTGATCACAAGGAGATTATCCTTCTACTAACTTACTATCTACTATGCTAATTGAATTTCTAATTTTATTGATTTGACCTTGAATTAATTGTAGGGGATTCCCTTCCAATCACTATATACAATATATGACACTACTGACCTCAGTGGATGTTAATATCTTTTACTTCATGATATCTTGTGTTCCACATTGTTTTAAGGAATCTACTTTTCCTCACATTTGGGTTGGGATTGAAGTGTAGTATCTGTTCATTTTCTTTAACCATGTCCTAATCTTTGGCAGGATGTGGAAAAACTCTTAGATAATCCTGGCCCAAGGAGTCCAACTCTGTGGCAGTACCTCCTTCACAGCATCAAATGGGAAGGGTTACAGTAATCTGGCACCTGTGTAACACTAGTCATGGGGACCAGGGCTCTCTTTGATCTTGCTCATATGTGCACATTTCTGTTCCCTCAAACTGACCACATGGTCGTTTATTTACCCAACCCCTCCACCATGAACAGGATATGACAAAAGGTTGATTTCTCGGTAGAGTAAACATAGTTTGAATTTAGAATTTTCGTTCTAGACTGGTTGCCCAACCAAGGCCAAAGAACCCATTCTGCCCTACTATTTACCTATAGCTGGGGGAAACATGGATTCATCATGCCTTTTCCAAGGGTATTAAGATAAAGTGAAATGTAAACAGCCTTGTTCAGGGTTTGAACTCAGATCATCAATTCCATTTCCTATGATGATAACTTATGCTAAGGATGTCACCTGACCACATGTTATAGACAGCATTTGAGGGTTTATCATTAGATATTCACTTTTCATCACCTATCACAACTTCTTTAGAAAGTGAAACAAGTTTGTTACTGTTAAGTAGAAAACCAGACATATGGATATGGTCCAGTGAGCCTATTTTTTCTCTTTTTCTGTTCTTGTTTATTTATCTAGAAGCCACACATCTAAGTGATTAACATAATAAAGCTGGTGTAAATTATTTTGTTGCAGTTGATTTGGATCCTTTGAGTATGTTGGCTATTTCCTGAATTATATAACATTGATTATTCTAAAATAATGTCTTGATTTGATTGCTATCAACCTTTACTGACTGTGAAATATAGGTCAGTAAGAAATCTCCAGGATGAAACTTTGCAAACATATTCATTCACATTACCTTCAACATAAAACTGTTCAATAATTATTACTACTCAGTGACACTTATATGCATTGCTTCTTTTATATTCTCAGGATTATTTGTTATGATTTGAAATATTATTTCTATTCAATGATTCTTCATCTTAGTTGTTTTTAGTAATATATTCATCATCAGGTTATGCTGGTAGCACGGATATCCATGACTCTCTCTCTCTCTCTCTCTCTCTCTCTCTATCTATCTATCTATCTATCTATCTATCTATCTAACCATTCCTATTGGCCCTTGTGTAGCATCTAAATCTGCACAGGGCCTTTATTTATGTTGTAAATTAAAAAAAAAGGATGAAAGTAAGTTTTTAAAATTACCTTATGGTGGGTGGGGATACTCAGGGTTCTAAAGATTAATTGTTTTTGTTTTAATGGATGTACTGAAACTCTTAAGTATCCTCATCAGCATTCCTTGGATTAGCAGTTAATATATATTTCCCCTTAGAAACTTGGATGGATATATCTGAAAATATATAATCCTAGGTTGATCAAATCTATCTATTGTTAGCTTAAATTTATGCAGCAGTTTGCTGTTGCTTATTAGGAATGTTATTGAAAAAGAGAAGGAAAAAAAAGCATCCTATGCAATTGGTTCTAAAGTTAGAAATTTTATTATTGATTGGTCAATATTATTGATATGTCCTGTTTAAGCTCACATATGAAATGTAATGTTCTTTACCTCTATTCATAAGTAACTCCATAAATTTCCTCTTTACCACTTTAAAAAAATATATATATGAAACCTAAATAAATGAACTGTATTATTTAAATTGTGTAAGGGATTTATATTTGAGTTCATGAAAAGTCACCATCTCAAATATGAATCCTTCACAAAATGTAAATGGTATAATTCATTTATTCAGGCTCCATAACTTTTTGACTACATTGAGAATAATAAAACTTTACTTTTTCTGCCTTTGATATTGTCTTGTCATTCATTTTTAGACAGGAACTCATAAATAAAATCCCTTATTTTAAAAATTCTCTATCAATATAAATCCTTTTTTTTTTTAAATACTTATTATACTTTTCAACTTTTGTTTTTTCACCTCAGAGGATAATAATCTTTCTTATTTATTTATTTGTTTGTTATGCCTCCTTGGGCATCTCCCCTTTTTTTCTATTTTCTCACATCAACCTTTAAAAAAAAAAGAATCTTTGCAGAGAACATATGTAATATTAATACAATGTCTATATACAGACCAAATTCTGTTAAGTAATTAATCTGATAGTTCCCAAAAATACCCACTTAAATTATTCTTACCATTTTTTTCTGAAATAATCCAAATTAAATTTAAGATTTTGTACACTATTGCTGTTTTTGATCTAATTAGGCAATTTGTTCCAAAAATATATTAATTTGTTAGCAAAAAATCCAATTGGTTAATAGACTTGGTTTTTGGAATCTGCCTTGATGGTAAGTTTGACAAAAAATGTTAAAAAAGTGTCTACCATAATTAGAAATTCCATTTATTATTTTAAAAGTTTCAGTTAGATCACTTCTCATTCTTCTTTCTAGTAAAATAGTTAATTCTAATTTCTCTAATTTCTCCCTGTAACAATAATCTTTTACTTGTTTTATCGTATCTGAAAAGATTTAGGTTTTCATTATTTTATTTTTAATTGGACAGTTGTATTAATGAATTCATAACAAATTTAACTACCTTAGTTCAAAATGAAAAAATGCAAAAATAAAGTATAACACATAGCATTATTTGAATTTCCTACATTTCCATTATTTAAAGAACATCTTCAGTAGACTTGATGTCAAGTTACATCCTATTCATTGAACTTATAAAATAAATAAATATGAGGAGGCTGGTTTAGCTCAGTTGGTAGAGCACTGTCCTAAAAATCACAAGATTTCTGGTTCGATACCGGTACCCACCAACTCAGCACATGAATAGCACAGATTGGGTAATCTGATCTGTGTTGTAAAGTGGGGAGCTGACAGTAGGTGTGGCACTCTACCTCAGTAAAAGCAATCTCCTTGGTCTAGAATTAGTGAAAAGGTTATAGACTCCCTCACTGTCCAGCTGGTACCAACAATAGGCCACTCTGCCAACTTTACTTACTTACTTACCTTATGGTTAACATTTAACAGTTATCTCTCTTGAGAAATTATAATATGCAGGGTGAGTGTGAACACTACCCCTACACTTAATATTATTGCTATTATCAAGTTGCAAATTGAATTCGAAATAATTCTCTATGTACCATTTTTACTAATATGCTAAGATACATACAAAAATCTAATCATTATGATATATATAAAATTAACTAGTGAATCCTATCCTGATTCACATATCTGACCTGTAGATAAGCAGAACAACATCATAAAATTTATGTGGAAACATTAAGTTAGGCAAAACATGCCAATACTACTCTGATAATTAGAGGATGGTTAGGGAGTGACACTATGATCTGAGGCAGAGTACATAGATACTCTGATTCTAGACTGATGCACAGATTCATATATAAATAATCTCATAATTTTTTATGGGTATTATGGTAAAATGAACAAAAATTAAAATATTGATGATTTACTCAGTAATTTGAAATGGTATATATATTTATTATAATCACATCATCATCAATTTTTGAATCCTTGTACAGAATAAACAGTTTAATTCTAGTTAAATTTTGGCCATCAAAATGAAAATTCAACAAAACTGTGTATTAAGTAATGCCAATTAGCCTGCTATCTTCTGCATCACTTTTAATCCTCTAAACCGAATATTTTGAGCTGAGTGCTATTTTACAATTGTAAGCTCAGGTATGGGTTATCTGATGACCAAGGTGCTTGATGTTCAAGAAGTTAAAGGTAGAGATTTGAGTTATAATTTCTATACTGGAGATAGGGAATCCCATTGTGGTGTAATGTTTAGCAAGCTAGTCTTGCAGATCCATTACTGTTGAATTGCAAGTTTAATTCTCCCTAGATGCCCTATACTTGCAACCTACCGTGGTGAATGGGTTGGGTAAATACCTACTCTATACTGGGGATAATCTCTGAATGAGAAGAAACC
Source organism: Doryteuthis pealeii (assembly GCA_023376005.1). NCBI lineage: Eukaryota > Metazoa > Mollusca > Cephalopoda > Myopsida > Loliginidae > Doryteuthis > Doryteuthis pealeii. The sequence goes on along the minus strand of CM042141.1, from coordinate 23,334,013 downwards.
TTAAAATTAAAATTGTTTCTAACTTTAAAAATATAATTTTATTTCTTAATAAATCTATTCCACCATAAATTATTAAATTAGATGATTGACAATTATTTGTATTTATTTGATTCTACTTGTATATGTGATATTGTTTGTATTTTGTAATACTTGTTTATTTTTTGCCTTTTTTGCTTGTTTTTACACTTTATTCCATTGTCTATATGTTATCTAGATTTTAAGTTATAGATATTACTATATCTTTATGATTATAGTAAATGATTTTATTCTTAAAAACACTTCCTGCTTTAAATCCAAAAATTGAATGCCTTTACTATGATTTTTTTAATTAATATTGTCTTTGAAAAAACTTGCTTAAAGGCCATCTTTTATGGCCATTAAATTAATTTTGAGTCCTAACCTTTTTATGGAATGTATATTATAATTAATTTCAAATAAATAAATAAATAAGGTAACTACTCTATTATTAGCATTTAATAGTTATCTCCATTGAGAAATAATATAAATTGGGGTAAGCATGAACACAGACATTAGTGTTATTATCATTTGAAAACTCAATTAGAAATTGCTTTATCCTCTAATTTAATGCATTTTAATAATTTTTTTGCTAATAAAAATTGCTATATTGTTTTTGCAGCTTAATGGGAATATATATACAAAAATTAGATCATTATAATATAGATATCAAGTATTAATGGATTTCTACCAGCTAGTAATAAAAAACACTTTTCTAAAAGAATCATTGCCAAGAAAAATATAATAATAATTCTTCTTATAATGAAAATAGTAAACTTATAACAATTGGTTAAATACAAATTTTCAGCTGTTAATAAATAACAATACTAATTTACATGAAGATTGAAATCAAATATGAAATAGTGATGGGTATCTATGTTTTTTAAAAACATTTTTACAGAATCATTTTATTTAAGTCTGAAAATATTCAACTAAACTGGATGTGAATTATCTAAAGGTCAAGTTTGAAGCCAAGATAAATGATAAAAAAAATTTACATCTATTTAGAGATTAGAACTAAAGTTCATCTTTAAAAATTGCTGAAAAAACAAAAAACAAAATAAAAACAAGAATTTGTCAGCAGAATCATAGATAAAGAAAGAGAACAAGTGATAATTTACTAACGTGATTCTATCAACACTTAGAAATTCTCATAATTATAGAGATTGTCACTGAGGAGCAAAATGTTTAGAATTTTCAGTATTTCAAGGAAAACAGAAAAATTGATAGAAAAGAGTTGAATAAAGCTGTTCTCATACTTTTTTGTAACTTTTTATCAATTAATTAATTAAAAAGTATTAAAGTGTTTCCATCTGATGACACTTGCTTTTAAAGTTGTTGATGGCTATTTTAGCTTAAGAAGTTTATATTGTTGATAAGTCATTAACATATTGGAATTTCTTTGGACAATTGAACCACTTCCTTTTAGTGTTTTTTGATGTTGTTAATACATGCATTAACATGATTAAAACATGTATTAACATGTTTCAACCATTCCATTCTATGGACCTCCTCATCTGTAATGTCTGGATTAGGATATCTCTTTCCAGCTAAATAAAACAAAATTAGTAGCATAGCATACAGATATTTCAGGAGTTCATGTTTTTTCTTTAAAAAAAAGGGGGGGGAGCTTATTATTTAAGCAAGACTTTCATACAACTGACTCATTTTTTTAATTAAAAATATTTTTATGGTACGTATGTTTATTAGAAGGGTTTCTGGTTTCTTTATTTAATGGCATATCAACCATCATGGGTTATTTAATGTCAAAGCCATCCTTATAGAAGATCAGTAGTAGTAATATTTAACCCATACCTGTGAGGATGAGGTTTATACCTTTTCCAAGGGTATGAGTTCAAACTCGCTTCCTACAATGTCACAGTACAGCATATTAGCCACTATACCCTGGGGACCCCCCTTCTTTATTAGAAGTGCTATATTTGTGAAGTGTAAAAATGTTAAACAATTGAAGTGCTAAATTTGTGAAGTGTAAAGAAGTTAAACAATTGAAGTGCTAAATTTGTGAAGTGTATCTGTGACTTCTATGTCTTCTAATTGCACTGTGACATGTTTCTTTTGTTTTCAGAAAGATCTTAAAATCCTGAAAATATTCATTTATTGTAAGTAACAAACCAAAGTATTAAGATAACTTTTCCACACACACACCCTATAATTACCCAGTCATTTCTCCCCACCTTTTCTTACCTCAACATACCCATCTTCCTTTTATAATATCCTGTGATTAAAACAAACAACATTGCTCAAATTTGTACTGATGACAAACTCTTGAACTCAAATTATCTCCCCTTAAGTAAACCCTTTTGACACCAGAGTTTTGTTTTATATAGAGAATCTTTTTTCATAGATGCATTCAGTTATAAAGAGTGAATTTTTTTTTGAAGAATATCAAAATATAGCATGTTGCTAAAACCAAAAAGCTATTGTTACTCTGACCACATTAAAGAAAAATCTTCTTTCATCCCATCAAGTCAACACTATAAAGGTAAAACAAACTATCAGCCACACTAATGTACAAATGGTACAAGCAATTTGCAAGAGAACCATATAAAAGCAAGAACTATATTGTAAATAAACAAACTGTTTGATATAGGCATACCATCTTACTGTTTGTCTCTAAAAGGTATCTGGCCAGTAAAAACTGATTTATTTAAAATGTATCACAAATCATGAATTGATATCAATTATGGAATTTTATATCTATAGAAATTCTATTGTATATTGTTGGAAATAAAATATTTTTATACTCTGATTGCTTTTTAATGGTCTTTAACTCTTTGCCTACCAAATTTCCCCACACAGCTGTACCAAATTTTCTTACCTGTATGATGGGGTATTTCAAAGTTCACTATCTATTCACCAGAACTCCCCAAAAGATGGCAGGGGTGTTCGCGTAGCAATTTTTTAATGTAAATATGTTCAAGAGCCGCTGCCAGTGGTTTACGGTAGGATTGCAGTGGTGGCAGAGTTGCTATGAGTGGTTTAAAGTTGGCAAAGACTTAAATTTGGTTTAAACTTATTAAAGATAACAAATTGCTGTAATACACTTAAAAGATTAGACTGTGAGTTGTTTTAGAGTTGGTGTACACAACAGTTGGATCAAAAGAATAACAGAAAATGAATGGTTTTAAATTCCTCATATTAGCTATATTCTGCATTTTATGATCTAAAATTTTCGGATCTTATGACCTTTAGGCACCCCTTTTTGATCTCAATTAAGAAAGGACATGTTTTTCATTTACACTGTCAGTATCTGGTTGTTTAACAGACGATTTTTAGATAAAAAAAAAAATTATAAAACTAACCCCTAACCCTAATCCCTAACAATCCCTGACGGTGTAAATGAAAAACATGCCCTTTCTTAATTGAGATCAAAAAAGGGTGCCTAAAGGTAATATGGTCCAAATTTTCCTGCATATTTTCCAATCATAGGTAATCATTGTCTCATTACTGGGATGTCACAGTAGAAAGATTGATAATCAGTAGAATGATGTGACAGGGGCATAGTAGGAGGGGAAGCTACCCCTATATATTTCATAGGTATGAAGGTATACAAAATTTCCTATGACCTATAAAACCTGTTAATTAATAATTATGCATTCCCCTAGGATATAGTGCAACTGAATGAAATACAACACAGTATTATGTGTATATTTGTGGGCAATAATAATCTTGGCTTATTTTTTAAAAATGTTTCCATTGAAGTATTTTTAAAATGTCACTATTTAATAGCACTGAATGTGTAGATGTGTTGAAGTTTCTCCAATACTTTCTTTTAATTAATATTAATCATTATCTTCTCACATGAGTTTGTTCAATTTATATAGAAAGAATTCTAAGATACACAAAACAAATATTCAAAACATTTCAGTGGGAGCGACAATGAGTTTTGAAAGTTTCTATGAAGACAGATTTTTTTTGTTACTCATTCCATAAAGTCTAATTTCATCAATTAGTTTGCTCATTTTCTGACTTTTTGGGGAACATGGTAATTTTTCTCTTATTTTTCTTGTTTTTAATTGATGAGTTAAATTGAATTTATTTATTGGTGTGGAATGATGCAACTAAAAAAAATTTCAAGTCAATCTTAAATATGCATTTAATTTTTTTCAAAAATAAAATAATAAAATAATAAATAAGAATTCTTCCAAAATAAAATTCTTATGATGGATATGGTTGCAAATATACAAACATGACCATTTCAGTATGGTTATTTTTTAAATATTTATGAATTTATTGTGACTATGGTTTGCATTTTTTAGACTAATGTGACTGTCTTTGCCTTGTTTTTGTATTCATCTTTACAACCTTAAGTAAAGTCAGTGGAGTGACCTATTGTCAGTATCAGCTGGACAGCGAAGGAGTCTATTCATTTTTCACTCGTTGTTTTGCTGTGATGGAGCGCCACACCTATCGTTAGATAGGTTACTGCACAGATCAGATTACCCAAACTGTGCTACTCATGTGCTGAGATGGCGAGGACTGGTATCGAACCTGGAACCTTATGATTCCTAGGCAAATACTCTACTGACTGAGCTAAACCTTAAAATGACTACTTATTCTAATGTTTTTAAAATTGCCAGGAGACTTGCAAATATCACCATCAAAATGTATGCATTAACTGTGTTTAAATTAAATAGATGAATTTTTTTTTACATTGATATTTTATTGTTTGTGAAAAATTAATATATAAGAGGAATTATCCTATAATCAGCAGGGCGTCTCAATGTTAGTCTTGCAGATCTATTACTACTGAATTTCAAGTTCAATCCTTTCTGGATGCCCTATACTTGTGACCTTGTGTCACATCCTAACCGTGGTGAACGGGTTGGGTAAATACCTACTCTATAATTAGCATTTGATAGTTATCTTGTTACAGACAATATATATATATATATATATATATATATATATATATATATATATATATTTTTTTAAAACCATTTTCAAATTTTGCTCGTACCACAATCTATTCACATATATATATATATACAAATTCATTTAGTATTTTATCATAGTAGACAACAACAATTTTAAAGTGATGTTATGCAAATTGAGATTAATAGATTTGAATTTGATTGTGCCTTTTTAGCCAACTATATTCTCTTTTGAAAACCATTATTCAAATTTAAGCTAATGGATGTCATTAAACTTTATATTGAGAAATGACATTTTTTTTGTATAATGAATAAATGGAAAATTATTTGATTTTGATCTTGAAGAGAAGAAGAGTGAAGATCAAAATTTAAACTTGTATTTGCAGTAACTCTAAAAGAATTAGAGTGAAATGTTACATATATTTTTCATACATTCATTAACACATAAGTCTGATTATTCTGTCATTAGTTGATATTTACCGAACCTATCCACCATGGGTAGCATGGTCAAAAGTATGGGGCACCTAGCAAGGATAGAAATTGCTGTTCAGTAGTAATGGATCTCTGAGACTAGCTTGCTAACCATTACACCATGATGGGACATGTTGAGACAAGCCTGAGTAGGTATTTACCCAACCTGTCCGCAATGGGTAGCATGTAATACAAGGTCACAAGAATGGGGTCATCTACCGAGGATTGAAATTGCTATTCAGTAGTAATGGATCTATGGGAGTAGCTTACTAACAATGACACCACAATGGGACGCCTATATTTTCACACAGAAAATTGGGGTGGAAGACCTCTGCAATAAAGCAAATATTATATTAGTTTTTCCAAAAATATCTATAATTTCATTTTTTGACAAAGTTTATTATTCATATAAATTCATAGCATTATTGTCCCATCTCTAAGTCCCATTTCTAAGTACTTTTTGATGGATTTCTATGACCTTGCATTATCGTTCAGGTAAACTGTGTATTCCATTATAAAAGAACAATTCTAGGTTGAATTTAATTTATTTTTTGAGAATCTTTTTAACATCTTAAACTGAATGGAACAAAGAGATTAATGTAATCTGAAGACAAAAGTTTTGAATCATACATTGCATACAGACAATCTTCCCATCCCAGCCTCCTGATCATTTTCAAGATAAGGATGGATATGGTCATGCAACCAAACCACCAATTTACTTTCTTGAATTGAAAAATAAAAACCCATCTTTTCTCTAATCCATTGCATCATTCAAATGATCCAATTGTTCTCTGTCACAAAGTAAGTTTTTCTAGGTTACAGCAATTCATAATAATTCTATTTGAATCCCACCAAACATAGAGAAGAAGTTTTTTCTTCAGTAGATTTTATTTTGATTGAGATGGTAAAAGTTCTAGATCTAATAACAATTTTCTTCATCTTGGATTCTTGTAATGAATTCCTATTTCATTGACAGTGAATATCCTTTCCTAAAATTACTATTCTTCTATTTGCCAAGAGAGACAAGTATTTAAATGCTGGCTGATTTTCTTTTCAATAAGATCATTATTGAACTCATTTTCATATCTTTCTATTTTTTCTTCTTCTTAGGCTTGGAAATTTTGTCTTACATTCAACTGATATCACAAACAATTATGATCTGAATAAACTTCAAAGACACTTTGAATATTTCCTTAGCATTGTGCAGAAGATGGTGATTAGGTATGTTTGCACTAACCTGATAGATAGATAGATAGATAGATAGATATTGTTTTTTGAATATACTTTTTATTTATATGCAAATTCTTTTTCTAAATAAGTTTTTTTCTGCATTCTGTAAATTTTGGCTGTACATGTTTTATTTTCTTCATTTCAATCCTTGAATATATAAAACTATTTTAAATAAAACTTTAAAAGTTACTAACAGACATGTTAAAAAGTATTATTTATATAGTAAAATATTAAAACAAATATACTGGATATTAAAATTTCTTAAATTAAAAAAACACTTTTCCTAGAAAGACTATAAAATGTGCACAATTGTTTTATAACTATTCTATTTTTAACATTTTCTTTTTGGCCAAAAGAGACCAAAGAATATTTATATTTTCAAGAATTCCTGGATGTTTCTTAGTGCCAGTTTCAGATGATATCAATATTCTAACAAATGTAATAGGCATAAAATAAACCTAGATAGTTGACATGCCATTAAAATCAATCAATCAATCATTTATAACATTAAGAAATAAAACTAGTAAATGTGAACAATTATGGAATAACTTTGGAATGAAAGCAACAATGATTAAGTTCAGTCTGTTGTCATTCTGTTAGATAATGATAGATATAGTCTATCATTTTCATAAGGAATTATTACAAAGCAAAAATAATGCAGAGAATCAGAGAAAAATACATTGGTAAAGTTATTATATACTTCTTTTTAAATTCTAACATCTTTCTGTTCTAAGTTCTATCAGCTGGGGTATCTTCTTCATTCACATCAGGTTCTTCTTCATCGGGGGTTGTCTGTTTCTCTCTGCGTTCATTCTTTGTTCTTTAGTCATGAACACAGAAACATATTTTTGGTGTACACTTTTATTATTTCCCTGATACTTGATTATTCTTTACTGCATACATGGGGAAACAGGAGAGTGATGAAATGTATTTTCTGCCCAGCAGGGCACTCAGGTCTTGACTCCGATTAAGTAACTTCTACTTTCCCAAGAGTTGCCTGACCATATGACCACCTAAGCCAATCAGAGTCCTGCTTCAGATGACCCTAGGTTCAAAACTTGTCAATTTAAATTTTTGGTGATTTTCCATTGAGTTACCATTAAATTTTAATTCTAAACTACACTTCCTTATGAAAATGATAGGCTATGTCTATCATTATGTAACAAAACTATTACGGACTGAACTTAATCATTGTTGTTTTCATGGCCAGAGTGATTAAAATGACATCCATGACATTTTGCTTTGTTTGTTCCTGTGGTTAAAGAGTATAGCAACCTAATGTATTATAATAAAATGATAGATGATATGATTGGTTGGTTTTACAGCATGTCAACCCTTGTTAGGTTATTTAACACTGAAGTAAGTTTCCTTTTTTTTTCAAGCAATTATATGGTTTCAAATAATAATTCTTTGTAAACAATTTCAGGTTCAAGAAACTGTTTATAATACAAATAATTTGCATACAGTTTTATAGTTTTAAGTATTCTTATCCAGTACTAATAATTTTCAAACAGATTTATTTGATCTTTCAGATAAGATACTAACTGATACTACTACTTCATGTCAGAGTGGATCTAGAAGTAATGTCAACAAAGGAGTATTCCCATTCCCTTGACCTTGACCTCCAGAACTAGAGCCTCATCACCAGATGCAGTTTAGTGTCATTAGGGGTGGGGTATTATCCTTCTGAAGGGAATGCAGTTGATGGCAGGGTAGCAATAGGTAAAACTATATATATATATATATATATATATATATATATATATATATACACAAGGATCATTCAAAAAGTTCTAAGCCTCACCCAGATACTTTATGACTGCTCAGGCCTCTGTTTTGTCCATTTTTAGATTTGTTGCATGCCTCTCATCTTTGTATGGGAGTCACCTGCACAAAAATCTGAATTAATTCTTCTAGTTTTATAAAAAGTGGCTCTTCTTTCTGAGTGAGGCTCCACATGAGCAGGATGTGACACATGGTCAAGTGGAGTTTAACAAGTTTGAATTCAGTTTTAGACCAGCTGCTATACCAAGAGTTAAAGAGCCCAGACTGTTTAGCTACAAGTATCATTCTGTATGGAGATGCTTATGGCATAATGGTCATCATTTTTGGACGAGACTGTTTCTATTTCACTTACCATTAGTATGCTTGGGAAAGGTATGCATCCAACTATTCTCCCTCCAGCTATGGGTAAATTGTTTGTATTTACCTACCCCTCTGCCATGGACAAGGATGTCACACAAGGTCACTTTTTATGAAGAGTATAACAGGTATGAATTCAGAGTTTTCCTTTTCCTAGACCAGTTGCCATACCAATGTTAAAGAACCAACTCTGCCTATTATTTAACCATAGCTGGAGAGAGAATAATTGGATTCATACATTTCCCAAGGAGATTATGTGAAATGCAACCAGCATCATGCAGGATTTGAACTTGTGTTGCTGTATCCATTTCCTAAAACAATAACCAATACACCACAGGCGCCTCTTACGGGTAGGGCAAACTGAGCTCTTTAACCTTGGGATGGCAACCAGCCTTGGAGAAAGAAAGCTCAAACCTGTTGTACCGTGCTTAAAAACTGACCTTGTATCACATCCTGATCCTGGAGGAGGGATTGGGTAAATAGGTATTAGTATCACTCTAGAAGATATGAAGCTAAAGGCAATTTTTATTCTTAGCATACAAGTAATAATTGCACTGCATTTAAATCAAAATCCTTTTTTTTTTCTTTTTTCACCTGTTTACAGATCTTGTCTTGGGATTGAACAGTTGACTTCATAGTGTTCAGTTCAATGTTCTAACTATTAAGTTAGCAAGTAGTTTTTCATCAGGTAATGAAGAGTGCTAAACATAAGATTCAATAAATGAGCATTGAAGAGAGAATAAACTGCAAATCAGACGGATATTTTTCTTTTAATTTTTGCATCATTTCAAATTCAATTCCTGTTATTTTCTTACTTAAATGCTTTTATCCTCTGAATTATTTTTCTATTTTTTCTTTTCATGCTCTCTCTCTCTCTCTCTCTCTCTGCTCTGCTCTGCTCTGCTCTGCTCTTTTTTTCACTATTTACTTCCAGCATCACTTTCCTTTCCTATCTCATCATCATCATCATCATCATCATCATCATCATCATCACATCATCATCCACCACTTCCTCTCCGTTCCCACCCCCTCTGTCTTTTATTTCCTCTCCTGCTTGATTTCCTTCCATCACATGTTTGATTTGGATTATAGCATTATATTGTTGCTATTTGCTATGTCTTACTTACATCTCTAGGTAATATTAGGTCTGAAAATATGGATAACAACAGGGAGAAAATAATCTGATTGCTGATGAAATAGCCATTGTTTTTTAGCTACCCACTCAGCAGACTTGTTTCTCCAAATTGCTGCTCTAAATGCCACTCTGCTTCTTAGATGCAGAACATAGCACCGCCACCAACACCCCCACCACCACCACCAACAGACCACAATGGATTTACAGATCTACAGTTGAATAGTGTCTGGGGAGGAATGTATAAGGTAAATGCATAGTGAATAAGCCAGTGAACCCAGGCATGGCTTGTTGCTGTTCATTTGATTTAAAAGATGCCACTGCAACAGCAGCAGCAGCTTCTTCTTCCAATGTTCAACTTAGCTTACAATTTAAGGAACGACTCTGCTTTAGCTCATTTGGTAAAGATGTTGATTTTCTATAGATTTACTAATACATACACATATGAATAGAAACGTTACCCACTTTACATTTGAATAGAATGAAAAGTCCCATGTTCCTTTCAGGGATTGGGTAGCTGTGGCTCCATACAGCTTCCTTTATAAGTAAACTGTTGTGCATTACCATGATTGTTCTTGGAAGAGAAGTTGTTTCCTGTTGAATTCTCCACAATTTGAATTCAGAGTTTTCCTTCTTGTAGACTATCAAGACAGATAAGCCTAATCTTCTCTGTACAGCAGGTGGGTGGGTGGTTGAGTCATGCCTTTGCCAAACTGTCTCAGACAGAATTTGAACCTGGTTCACTGATTCTATTCTCTGTACCAATAACTATTGCAAACACCCGTACTCTCTCTACTTTGCAATATACTACTTTTTATTCCTTCAGTTATTGTTATGAAGTGAAATGCAAACAGCTCCATCCAGATATTGAACTCAGGTCACCAATTCCATTTCTGACAATGATAACCATTGCACCAACCATGCCTCTCTGATATGATCCTTCATTCATTAATTCATTTACAAAGATTTTGATAATGAAGAGAATTATCCAATTTGCAACAAGTAATTATTGTAATAATCTATGATAAGAAGAATAATTTCAAGAATTTTAAAACCTCATGCTTTTATTGACTTCAAAATAACAATTAAAGATTAATTGTTGTTTTTAATATTAAGTTCATGTTGAAAAAGGAAAACATAATCCCTGTGCAGTTGATGTTTATTAGACTACTGGAGAGGAAAATGTTCACATAAAAAGATAAGAGGAGAAGAAAGAAATGTATATTTATAATTGGGCAGAATTTATTTGAATGTTTTCTCCTGAAAGCTAAATGGATTGATTATAAAGCTACCTAATTTGGTATGATGCTACTTATTGGACCCATCTTGTATCAACTTAGTTTCTTGCTGATTATTGTATATTGTTAGATACACTTCCCTTTTGATAAAAAAAATTTTCTCCATGAGAATTAAAAAAACTTTTTATGTAGAACTTTCTTTTGGGTCTAATAAGTATTCATGTCAAATTTTGGAGGTCTATATCAAACTATTTAGGTGTCTATGGAGGACAGACAAACAAACTTTTCCCAATTATTAATAGATTTTGTTTCTTGATGCTTATTTACTACCCCAGTAGAAATAAATAGATATGTTTGATTTATTAGTAGTTTTAATTTTCCTTCATATTTGAAATTAATATTTTCTTGTAAAATATCTAGTAAAGTGAAATTTTGTAGTAATTGAAGTTTTAAAAATCCGTGTGGTGAATAGAATTTAGTATTCATAATGAGAGATAACTGTATATATTTATGAATGTTTCTGTATTTATATATCATTGGTTTCAATCAATACAAACTCAACAATACAAGAAATTTGAAGCAACAGGATGCTTGCGTGAAAGTAAAAGTCCTGGGATACCATCAGTATCCAAAAAACAATTGTAGTATGTGTGCATTAGTTATTTAGGCAACCTACACAAATTTTCAAGAAGGGCAGGTTAGATTGCTTGGAAAAAAAACTTTTCAGAAACAGTTGATAATGATTCCTTACAAAACAGCAGTTATTGCAAAGTCAAAAAGAACAAAAGGACAAAACTACATGTCATGATTTCTTTATAGAAATGCTAGAAGAGGAAAATGGGTTTTGATTCAGATTGATTGATTGATTAATTTTAACAGCATATCAACCTGTCGAAGGTTATTTTAAGCCTAGGGGTTAGGGAATCACATTCATTGTTTGGTTATATTTACATTTTTCATAGTTGTTTTGTAAGAGGATTTTTTTTTTGCTTGTGATCCTATCGAATACAAATGATTTTTAAACAAATATATTTGAGCGATAGATGGAACAGTAACTGGTACTACCATTCTGGGTCTGAGTTGACTTTGGAGTAATGGCAATGAAGGGGTACTCCACACACCACAGATCTCTAGAACTGGAGCCTCACTATCAGATATAGTTTAGAATCATACCCAGGACATCCCTTTTAGAGGGGGGGGGACTTACTTCTCTGCAGGAATACAGTCAGAATATTCTAACCCCTGTTGACATGTTTCTTTACCAAACTATTTATGATGAGTTTCAATATCTTAAATAGTCATTTTATACATTTTATCAAAAGGTATTTAAACTAACTTAGATTTATAAAATGAACCACTTTATTTGTACCATAAGAAGTACAGAAATATTTAACTAATTTTGTAATCATAATGTACTTATAAGATATCAAAAACTTTATTCTACTGTGAATTTTCTTGTTTATGTTCAACATTTTCTGAATATTAAACTAAAATTAAATAAAGATAATGATTGTCACCTTGATATAAATAAAAACAATTATAATAAATGAAACTAATCTTGTTAATATATATATACATATATTTTATTGCATTTCAATATCAATTGAAGTTTAGTCATACCCAGGAAACCTCTTTTAGGGAGATCTTTACTTTGTTAATGACTTCATGTAATATATATGAGTGTTAATTACATAAGGCACACACACATATATATATATATATATATATATATATATATATATATATATATATATATATATATATATATATATATATATATATATATATATATATATATATATATATATATATATGTGTGTGTGTGTATGGTGTGTTCTGGGTATTACACTATACTGTATCTGATGGTGAGACTCCAGTTGTGGAGTAACCCTTTTATTGGCATTACTCCAGGTCCATTCTGACCTGGAGTGTTAGTTCCTATGGGTCAAATAGATCTGTTTAAGAATTATTTGAAATTTGCTAAGACCTTGTACAAAAAATACATTCTTAAGATATGAACAAATAATGAACACAATTCCCTAACCCATAGATGAGTTGACATGCTGTTAAAATCAATTAAACAATCAATCAATCTGATTTATGTTGTTCTATAATAATAATTATATATATATGTGGAGAAAATGTAGAACAAACACGGGATGTTACAATGGATGGAAATTTATTAGTCGATGTGCAAACATTTCAATTTATAAAGGAACCTTCTTCAGGACAATGAAATTATTCAAGGATAATTATTTTTTTCTCCTTGAATAATTTCATTGTCCTGAAGAAGGTCTCCTTTATAAGCTGAAATGTTCGAACATCGACTAATAAATTTCCATCCATTGTAACATCCCGTGTTTGTTCTACATTTTCTCCACATACTTTCCGATTAATTTCCTCATCTTACTCCCATATATATATATATATATATATATATATATATAAAGATAATCTACTGAGTCAGACGAACCTACTATTAGTTTCGCATAAAGCTCTTCAGGGCTAAAATCTGACTCAGATTTTAGCCCTGAAGAGCTTTATGCGAAACTAATAGTAGGTTCGTCTGATCAGTAGATTATCTTTATTACTTGGCTCTACTTAGGTATCGAGCACTTTTTACAGATTAGCTTCTCCTAGCGGTTATATGAATATATATATCTTATATACATATATATAATAAAATTGTTTTTCTTTTGGCCAATACTATACCAATAGAGGGAGTATATTTTTACAATCAAACTCTCTGCTGGGTTTTTTCTCTCCGCAAGGATCTACCAACATGCTTAGATATATATATATATATATTGTAAACACGGTGTATTTGGAATGGCTTTTTGCCGACAATTTTTGGGAGAATATGTGCTTAATTGGAGTCGTACCCAATTTTGAAAATTAATTAATTAATAATGAATTAGGCGGGAATGCCTATTTAAATGTATGGCTAAACAAATCGAGAAAAATCAATCTCTGTATGTACATACAGAGATTGATTTTTCTCGATTTGTTTAGCCATACATTTAAATAGGCATTCCCGCCTAATTCATTATTAATTAATTAATTTTCAAAATTGGGTACGACTCCAATTAAGCACATATATATGTATATATATATATATATATATAAGGCACTCATTTAACTTTTATATTATGATATAAAAGTTAAATTAATGTCTATATATATATATAGACATACCAAGAGCAAAAGATCAGAAAAAGAGATAAGTTGACGGAAAAAACTGAGACCCTACAGATATTTAAAATCTTAATGAAAAAAAAAAAGAAATTAAAATAAAAGGCCAATATTCCATGCTTTCATAGTTAACAACACTTATGAGTAGCCTCCTCCTCCTCTTCCTCCTCCTCCTCCTCATAACCTTTGATAAGTAACACTTTTTTTTTGCTGTAACTTCATTCAAAAGAATCAACATCTTGAAGGTCAGTAAGAAGTATTTTCTTTTTTTTCTTTTTTCAAGGTGAAGTACTTCTGCTGTTTGAACAATTCTTTCTCCCAAATTAGCCAACACCAAACATTAACTCAATGACACCATTCTCTTATAAAGGTTAAATATACTTATTTCCCTGAATGAATATTAGATGGCATTGATGACTTTAAATGAAGTTAATTTACTATATGTCATACTCCTATTAGTATAATATCATCTGTATTATCTTTTTAATGTCGTTTTTATTCTTCTTCTTAGTTTTTCATATCAACCTGCTCTCAACCTGGAAACTTGTCTAGATTACTTGTTTTGCAGAAAATTTCATATTTATAATCCTGGAAATGTTTCTTATAAAATATTGATTCATAAAGATTTTCTAGAATTCATGTATGATATTTACATAATAGAAAATGTCCTCCTATTTGTGGTTTCTTCTATCAATCTGGTTTTGTTTGTAAACACAAAACACTTAGACACATCTCAAAGATTTCTTTATTGAATTAACAATTTTTGATTTAACATTTTTCACATTGTATAAAATACCGTAAGATATTCCAAATATTAATATTATTGTTGTGTTATTATTATTAAGGAACTGGTTTAGCTCAGTTGGTAGAGCATCTGCTAAGAACCACAAGGTTCTGGGTTCGATACTGGCCCTCACCAACTCAGTTGACTAGTAACACAGCTTGGATCTGTGCAGTAAAGTGGGGTGCTGATAGTAGGTATGGCATTCCACGTCAGATGCAAAAAAATCTCCCTGGTCTAGCACTAGTGAAAAGGGAAAAGACTCCCTCGCTATGTGGCTGATATCGACAATGGGCCACTCTGTCGACTTTACTTTATTATGTGATATAAATTTGATTAATCAATGACCAGTATTGTCACTTGGACTTTAACAAAAAAAGCTAGACATGAACTGCACAAGGATGTTGCATGCTGTCCTGAACAAATCTTGGAAGCAGCACCCTACAAAAAATAGCTGTTCAGCCACTTACCTCCTATCAAACAAGCCATCCAAGTAAGATGAACAAGACATGCTGGATACTACTTCAGAAGTAAGGATGACATCAATGACATTCTTCTGATGGCACTACACAGGGACACATCAGAGTAGGCCAACCAGCAAAAGCTTACATTGATCAGGTCAGTGCATATACTGGATGTTGTGAGGAGGACTTGCCTGGATTGATGACTGATAGACAATAATGAGAGAGTGATGGGAATCTATGCTGTTAGCACAACATAAAGATGATGATGATTATTTCCTTGATCCTTATATTTTAATATGACTGTGTTTAGCTGTATAACAACAACTATAACAGCAGTATAAAAATCAAGGAAACTGTTTGTTAATGTTAAATGATATTTAATGAACAAGAACCATAGAGTTTGCCATATGAACAAACTGACCTTGTCTATTTATGATATCAAAAAACATTTTTGTATTTCATTTAAAGTCTTACTTCTCATTCTGTTTATGTAAATTTGCATGAACTATGTTGGAGCCTAAGACCAACTTCTTCATCATCATCATCAGCAGCAGCAGCAGCATCATCATCATCAAAGTGTGCTGACAGCATAGATTCCCTTGACTCTTTTTTGCAATCTGTCCCTACGTATCATCACACTTGGTAAGTCCTCTAGACAGCATTCAGAACCCTAGAATTGAAAGCAATTGTAGAAATCTGTGTTCAGTGTCTGCACAGAATTGATGAATGTAAGTTTTAGGTTGGTTAGCTAACACTGGTCTGTACATATTTTCCATAAGAGAATGTCGCTTATGGTTTCCTCTTTACTTCTCCAGCAGTGCCCAGTATGTCTTGCTTGTTTTACTTGGATGGTTTGTGATAGGAGGCAAGTGGCTCTACAACTGCTGCTTTTGTAGACTGTTACTTCCAGTAGTTGTTCAAAACAGCATGTAATTTCTTTGTGTAGTTCCCATCTAGCTTTTTCTCCAAGGATTTTGTTAAAGTCAGAGTGCTGCAACCAAACAATATTACTGACAGCTACAACTTGAATTTAAAATCAAGACCCTCAGACCTTCCATTTAGCAGTGACTTGGGCAGTCATGCAAATGCACAAACTTTTGTCATTATTGTATGAATGTAAAAGTCATGTTGTCTCTGCTTTATCACTAATATGTAAAGCTGACATGTCAGAAAATAATGTACAATTATTCAATTCTAGTGGCCTGGATTTGACACTAAACTGTATCTGATGGTGAGGCTCAGCTTCTGAAGCTCTGGGGAGTTATGGAGTGACCCTTTCATTGTCATTACTCCCAGGTCCACTTTGACACAGAGGCCCATCTATGAGTCAAATAGATTTGTTTAAGATAATGTTTCAACTGAATTTGGAATATATTAATACATTGGCATTTAAAACATTGATATTGCAAATAAGTGTTTCCTTATTTGAAATGATTGTGAAGGTATATTTTTTGTACTGTCTCCATTATATAATGGAGACCACAAATGTTAAATTGGAATAGAATAACCTAACAATGGTTGTCATGCTGTAAAGCTAACCAACCAACCAATTCATTTTATTTAGTTATAAGTTGATTACTGAGTAATATTGTGATTGTATCTACCAGACTAAATTAATAGGCTGAATTTGATATTTTATACACACACACACACACACATATGTATATTTACTAGACAAAATGTGACCTGTTGGGTCACCCATTGCACTCTGGGTAGATAATTGGGATTAGTGAAAAGATTATTTGGAAAAGTGAGTTTGTAAAGCGAATTAAATTTAAAAAAAAAAAAATACGGCTAGAGAATTTAAAAAAAACACAAAAAACATTAAAATCATTTTGTAAGATTTCTAAGAAAGGGAACTTTTGAACTAGAGGCTACGGGCTAGCTGCTTCTGAAACTTAACATACAAATATATTTCACACTGTCAAATCACTCTCTTTACACTCACAGAAAAAATAACATATATAACGAGGAGGTAATCAGATATATATAGAGAGGGGGAAAGTGACAGACAGAATGTGAAGTAAGAGACGGCTCAGTTAATTGCAAATTATGACTAATTAGAACTAATTAAAATGGATTTTTTTTCAAACATAACTCAATCCTAGAACTAAGGAATATTTTGATATGAATTTTGTGTCATTAAACTAAATAGGGAAAAAGCCTTTAGCAAACAATCATTGATTCACTCATCTTTAGTAATATATATATATATATATATATATATATATATATATATAATATATATATAAAAAATAAGGTCCACATAATGGTTTTAATTTTGTTTTTTAAATTTATTATATGTATAAATTTTTAAAAATAAAATTAAAACAATTTTGTGGACCTTATCATTTTTTATTATAAAGTATTTTCATTGGACAAGACCTTTAATCTTTTATACACACACACACACACGTTATATATATATATGCTCCCAACTTTCATGGTAGAGCACTGTAGGGGAGACATTAGTTGACCTTTTACCATTTAGCATAAAAGCCTGTTGTTTACAGACTTGAGTTTTCTGGTGATTGTAAAAAATATATCCTGTAAGTTTGTTTGTATCAATTAATTGTTCACCCCTGGCTGACAGTCTCTATAGCCGTGAGGGTAAGGAGCTTGACAGATGAAAATTCTGTCGAGTTCCACACCTGGCTTGAGGTAGCTGTTAAAATGTCGAAGCCGCACTGATGAGAAGTAAACTTCGAAATACATGTCTGTGGATAACTGGTATATATATATATATATATATATATATATATATATAAGTAGAGGAAAAATTAAGGGGCTACCATGGTTTCAATGAAAATGATTTCATCTGGACCCTACCCTATGCTTATGTTGATGTAATTCCTCAGATATATTTTGGATAATAACTACATTATTTTTCTCTCAATTTCTGCATGTGGGCTATTAAAGAGAAAAACAATGTAGCGTTCCACATGTGTATTCATTCCTTAGTTCTCATTTCTATATTGTTATCAATTTAATTCTAATCATAAATAATAGCTAGTAAAAGCAGTTAAAATTTAATTCTAATTGTATTTTAGTGATTGAATATTACTAATTTATAGTTTTTTATTGTTCTTTTTTGTATTTATTCTATTTAAAATAACTATTTAAGAAAAAAATTCTAAATGTTTTAGTTAAATTTAATATTGTAGTTCTAATAATATTTTAGTGACCGACCCATCCTATGTCTACAATTGCAGATTGATTCAAATCAATTATTTAAAAGATTTTTCTTATCCAGCCCGCATGCAAAAATTGAGAGAAAAATAATGTAGCATTCAACCGTTATTATCCAAAATATATCTGAGTTTAACTAAGGAATTACATCGACTAAGGTAGGGTCCTGATGAAATCATTTTGATTGAAACCATGGTAGACCCTTAATTTTTCCTCTACTAATATTATTATTATTATTACTGCTCTATGTTTTTAATATATTGAGCTCTTTTGGATTATTTACTGATGCCACTGCAATGGAAAAGTTAAAGTGTTAATTAGATACTATATATATATATATACACACACACACACACACACACACACACACACACACACACACACCCGTCTGCATGAGGAGAATGTGATACATATTTAATTTCTTAAGCAGAGTTTAACAGGTTAAATTTCCAAGTGCTATGTGAAATACAAACAGCCTCATTGAAGATTTGAACTTGTGTCACCATGTCTATTTCCTATGATGATAACCATTACACCATGCACTTAATGTTATTTTATACAACAATCTGAATAGGACTTGATTATGTATTTCTAATGCTCACATTTCTACCAGTGTACTTATCACAAGAATTTTACTATTATACTTATAAGATTTATCATGCATAAGAAATAATTTATATATGAATCTTTACCTATGTATATTTATTCATTTTATTGTTGGTATTGTTGATTGTGTTGAGAGTTGATAGAATATATAATAAAACTACCATCCAAAGGTTAACTTATAAGATGAAAATGAAAACCATTCTCTCTTGAAGCACTTAACTAATTACACATGTATGTGCAATATATGTGTGTGTGTGTGTGTGTGTGTGTGTGTGTGTGTGTGTGTGTGTGTGTGATCAATAGATATCAATTCCATTATTTTTTTATACCATCTGATTTTCTGAGTATTATTCTTTCTTTTGGAGGACATTTTGAAATAGGCATTCTACTTTTATCTAATACTTTACAGATATATTTCTAGTACTTTTATTGTTGAGAAATAATTATGATATATGAAAAAAAAAAGAATAAAATAAATAAGAATAAAAACAGAACTATACTCTGCCACAGATTTTTGCTTATTTTTACTTAGAATATATTCATGAGTTTGTCACATGCAGGCTTGACAAAATTATTCAACCATTTTTCCAACTTATATTAAATAACTTCACAACTATATAAACAAATCTCACATAAACTCATTATGCCTTTGTTTATTGGAAAATATGAGGGATTTTTTGTTTCTTAAAGATCATTTTTCTTATAGTGCTTATTACCCATGTTCTTTGGAGGAATAAATAAATGAATAAAGGGAACAAGACACTTTTTAATGATAATAGCAATGAAGAATTCAATCTCTAATAATAAAGTGTCCTAGGTATGATTTTAAACTGCATCTAGTGGTGAGGTTCCAATTATAGAGATTTGGAGAATAGGTAGTATCCCTTCATTACCATTACTCCCAGGTTCACTCTAACCTAGAGTGGTAGTATCTGTCATCTATGGGTTAAATAGATAAAAAATGAGTTTATAAAAATGTGTTTAAAAAAGATTTGAATACCCAACAAGAATGAATACAACAAAAACATCTTTGGCATAAAATAACCCAACAAGGGTTGACATTCCATAGAACCAACCAACCTAATAATAAACGTGGATGTCAGTATGACAGTGTGTCACATTTTTTGACTTTACTCTTAGAGGCTGTAGCCCAACATATTTTGGAGTCAGGCTGAATCCATAAGCAAATTAAAAACATTCCAGGCAAAATCCAGACCTGCAATCCTGAAATTTTGAATTTCCAAGTTTTAATTACCATTGTTTTCAGTGATTTTTTACATGATTTTTTGCAATGATTTTTTATACAATAACCATTTTTATAACTTTGAAATAATTTGAGAATAATCAAAATTAATTGCCAAATCCAGCAAAAGTCACCCATAAAATAGAAATAATTGTTTTTACCGAAAGTAAGGACCCACATACATCAAATGTTATCGTTGTTTGTTAATTTTTTGAAAAATATTGTTCAAGTTTAATAAAATTTGATAAGTACTCATGCGTGAATGTTGGACGAAAGCTCCAATCTAGAGCCGTCTGCAGAAGCTAACTTAGTTTCCACCCAATAGAGTGGCTTTTAAGCTAAGTAACTATAAGACATAATGGATTATAGGAATCATACAGTACTTGTGGCATAACGGTTATCATTGTATGAAATGGAATTAGAGGAACAAGTTCAAATCCTGAAGAGGCTGACACAAGCATCTTTCAAGCTCCTTACCCTCATGGCTATAGGGACTGTCAGCCAGGGGCGAACAATTAATTGATACAAACTTACAGGATGTATGTTTTTACAATCACCATTTCACATAGCGCTAAAATCCTTGGGAAAGGTATGCAACTATTCTCACTCTAAGTATGGATAGATAGTAGGGCAGACTGGGCTCTTTAACCTTTGTATGTCAATCAATCTAGGAGAAGGAAAACTGAATTCAAACCAGTTGTAGACCTGGAGAGGAATGGGCCCCACCAAGCTATTCCTACTCAAGACATGCTTGTATATATCTTTTATGCACTTATAGGGGCTTCCTACACATTACTCTTAATTAGGTTTTTTTCTTTTGGTAGAGTTGAATCATTCTTTTTGATTGGCCTCTAAGATCTCAACTTAGATTATTTTTTAAGTTTATTTCAGAGTTGAATAATTGTATTTTGCTTATGAGTGCCATAGTATAATAATTATAATTGTAAAAAAAAAAAAAATCATGAAACATAATATATCATAAAAAAAAATTAATAATGCATATTTGGTTTGGTCAATTAATATTGATTTATAATGCAGTTTGAAAAATGATATAACAACCTGTAGATTCTAGTTTAATTGAAGCAGAAGTGCAAACATTTTATTGATGCATAAAGTTTTATTGTGAATTCAATAAACAATTTCAAATAAACTGTTTAAAAAAAACAACAATTTTTTATGCAAAGATGATTCTTTAAATCTTTTAAAAATCTGGGAATATTTTTCTGCATTTATTTTATGTTTATGTTTATGTTTTAAGGAATCAATCCTTAAAATAAAATTATATTCTTTAGTCAATTTTTGTAATTTTGATTAGTGTCTTATTTTAACAGGCATATTCAACTGAATTGGTTTTAATTTTGAAACTAAGTATGGCCAAAATTTCACGTTTTTTAAATTACCCATGAAGTAAAATTCAACAAAACCCAGAAAGAATAAATTTAACATAATTTTTACTGTATTATGAAGAGGAAGGGTAAAAAAATCCCATGTAGAAATTATTTGTTTTACAATCTGTAAAATGGGTGAATTTTATAGATTAATATCGATATTTGTCAAAATGACACATTTTTGCTGTTTTTTTCTCTCTCTTGAATTAATGCTCTTTTTAATTATTTATTTCATTGCTATAATCAAGAAATACGTGGCAAATTTTTTTTAATAAGTTTAGGCTTTGTTTTTAAGAAAATTGTTTTAGATAAGTGACAATTTAGAATTAAAAAATTTTTTAAAGAAAATTTTTAAGAAAAGGTGAGGTGTTGTCATCAAAATTTTGGCCATATCTATTTTGATACAATACCAGCTTTTTTAAGTCCTCTTTTTTATTCACAATCACTGTCTTTGTTGTATGAACAGATTGTTGTTGTTGGTTTTCAACTGTGATTTACTCAATCTATTCATAGTCTAATAACTAAGTAATACACTAATTATTCTATGGGTAAACTGATTTTATAGATCAATTACTTCTGAGTAGTGAATTTGATCCAAACTAGGTGCCCCATACTTTCAACTTTGTGCCGAATCTAAGTTGTGTTTAGTTTTTTTAGATGCTTTTCATCAGGTAACGGTTAGCAAACTAGGCTAACCAATCAATGTTGGTGGATTTTATTCTCACTAAGTGCCTTCATACTTCTGGCCTTGTGACATAGTATAAAGATATATCTACTTTGTTCAAGAGGCTTACAAGCAATATTAAGGCTCCAAATTAGCACCACCACTAGATTGTTTGGTAAAAATCAAGGATGAATTAACCATCAAGAATTAACTGATATGAAATATATTCTTAGTATAGGCAGTGAAATGATATGAAATATATTCTCAGTATAGGCAGTGAAATGATAGCAATTTATCCCTGTGGCTTGAAACAGCTGGAGGAGGCTGGAGGGTAGAAAAACTGTAACACTATGACTGTAACAACCAAGATGAGGACACTAGTCTGAGTACAGAAGTGTATTATAGTGATAAGTCTTTATCACAGAAATTCAGACAAAAACCCATGACTAATGTTTTGTTTCTCACTATCTGTTGGATTGCATTGGTTATAATGATAATAAAATGATTCCTAAGTAACAGAGGATAGTCTGGTAATTGTTATTTCTTTTAGAGACAAGTTATATGAAAATCCTGGTTATATGTAATCTTAGAAACTAGAATTTAAAAAAAAATAAAAATCAATGTTTGTAGACATCCTGAAGCTTTTTTTAAACAATTTTTTTTCAATAGAGTTTTGTAATTACTTTACATCACCAACCCGGCCTTCGGGACTCCAGCGCTTCGGCCACTGGACCGGTGAGGTGTTAAATTAATAGCGTCGATCCCAGAGGGCCATCCCTCCAGGCATTACCTGCCCCTTTGGGGGCAGGGCTGGGTTTATTGCCCAGCGCCTGAGGCGCCCCACTTGAGGGGAAATGCTGATGGGATCGACGCAATTTTTCCATTAGATACATTTTTTTTTTTTACATTAAAATTATCTAATAAGTATACATAACAAATTTGATATCTCTACATTCAAACTGTTTGACTATCACAAACCTTATTGATATAGATGCATTGCAAAAGATTTTATTATAATTGGAAATGATTTTATTATAAAAATTCACACCAAATTTGGTAGCTCTACATCACACCATTTGACAGTCTAAAGATGACAAACAAATTTTTCCCAAATATAATTTAAAGTCTGCATTTTGATAATAAAATCATTAGCATTGATTTTTTTTTCAAAGTTTTAAATTTTTTGAATTCATCATGATAATAAACAAGAGAATCATGCTTTAAATTGATCATCTGAAGTATTTTCTTTTTGAACATAGGATATTTTTACATTTATACTCTGAATTATGCTAGAAATAATTTATTGAGCTAATAAACATGAAAACTAGTACATTTTCTGTAGCCTATTCAATGTATAAATATCTTATATTTTTGTTTTCACATCAACATAAAAATTATAATGAATATATATATATTTTTACTGATGTTTCTTATATTTTTGGACCATTTACTCAGTTTACCTTTTTTATAAAAAACAAAAAGCAGCATATAATTTCAAAAATCCAATTGCTAATGAGCACAATATTTTTAGACATATTTTATAGACTTTTTATATCCATTGGAAATTTTCTTTTCTTGAATAAATAACATGAAACTAATTGTATAGATCAAGTTAATATTATTATAGCTGTCTTCTATTTTCTTATTCCAGTGGTTTATTATCATGTTGAATAGAAAAGAAATAATTTAAAAAAACTTCATTTTTAACATGTGCTTGCTGGGATATCTGGCATTAATCGGGGAAAAAATTCATAAAAACTTGCAGTTCATTCTCAAATATATTTTTTTAAAAACAAAAAAAAACAATGATAATATAGAAATCAGCATTTTGAGAAAAATGCAAAAAGAATTCTTTTTGTATTGATAATTATTTTTGGATAAATAACAGTTAGAATCTTTAATTCTAGTTCAAACATAAACATCCAACTAAAATGTTCTCCAATCCAAAAGAACTCCAATATACGTTGATCGATCCTCTAATCACTTGCTTGTATATTTGGTTGCACTATATCAAACCGAGTGTCCATCTACAGAGGATAAACAAACTTTTTTTTAATTACACACACACACACACACACACACACACACACACACACACATATATATATATATATATAAAGTAAGAGAGAGAAGAGAGATTTACCCTTACATTTCATACGTATTTAAATATATGTCTATCTATAGATACCTGATTTAAACATAATAGCTCCTCCGTACATAATCATAAGTACAAATGTCAGACAAATTCATATAAAACTATCTTTATACAAAGATATTGATAATGCTTTTGAATAAATAACAATCTTTAATTCTGAGACAAACATGAACATCCAACTAAAATGTTGAAGACTCCTAAAAAGCTCCATTATATGTTAAATGACTTTCTTGCAGCAAAGGATTCCCATGTTGATTATTAGCAAGAGTATCCACTGTTACAAACAGATCATTTGTTGCCTTCACTCACCTGAGGAATCAACAGGTCATTTGCATCCCCTAGGATCAAACCTTGTTACCAAGAAAGCCAGAGATCAAGGGGGTCACTATGAACAGTGACAGTTTAGGATGAATTATAGCTTAAGTACTCTCCTCTAATCTCTTACCTAACCAACATCCAATGCAGGCATTGCAAACAAAATATGAGAAAGATTAACTTACCACTAATACAAAGGCAAAGTTCCAAATGTATCTCCCCACCCCCCAACACTGGAAAAGTGGCAGCAGATGACTATGAGTATTATTGATATTGAAAGTCTCAGATTTAAACTCTTTCCAATCTGACAAGCAGCTATTATCACTACACTTGTTTTAAGTATCTGATTTTAGTCTTTTACTATAGTTTATCTAATTCAGTATCAATCTATACAAATGAATGGGAATGTCAGTGTGTCACATTTTTTAAACTCTATCCTTGAGGCTACAGCTCAATATATCATACCTTTTTGGAATCAGGCTGACTTTGTGAGCAAATCAAAAATATACCAGGCCAAATCCAATCCCACAATCCTGAAATTTTGGATTCCCAAGTTTTAATTACTGTGATTGTTTTTGGCAATATTTTTACGTGATATTTTGTGACAAATCTTTTTGTATGATAAGAATTTTTATAACTTGGGAAGAAATTTGGGAATAATCAAAAATAAATTGAAATTAGCTTAATTACCAATAAAGGTAGCTTTTAAGCTAGTTCATTATATATTCTTGTATACTGTTGGATATAAATTTAATCAAATATTTAAAAAAGTTTTATGAGTTTCCTTATTTTAATTGATATTTACATTCATATATCAGAAATGTATTTATATAATTCCAAAATTCTGGGAATTGTTAAGAATATAAAGACTGGCAAGATTATGATGAGGAATTAAAGAAATAAACAAATGAACACAGCTAGATGTTATATATGTGCTATAATAGGTAAAGAAGTAGTGTTTGTATTTATTCAATCCCTCCACAATGGACACAAGGTCAATTAAGTGGAGTACAGCTGGCTTGAATTCACAGTTTTTCTTACACAAGAGTGGTTCTTTAACCAAGTCTAAAGAACCCAGTCTACCCTACCATTTATCCATAGCTGGGAAAGGGGAGAACAAATCGATTCAAGTCTTTCCCAAGGGCATTAGCATAAAGTGAAATGCAAACAGCTCCATCCAGATATTGAACTCAGGTCACCAATTCCATTTCTGACAATGATAACCATTGCACCAACCATGCCTCTCTGATATGACCCTTCATTCATTAATTCATTTACAAAGATTTTGATAATGAAGAGAATTATCCAATTTGCAACAAGTAATTATTGTAATAATCTATGATAAGAAGAATCATTTCAAGAATTTTAAAACCTCATGCTTTTATTGACTTCAAAATAACAATTAAAGATTAATTGTTGTTTTTAATATTAAGTTCATGTTGAAAAAGGAAAACATAATCCCTGTGCAGTTGATGTTTATTAGACTAATGTTCACAAAAAGAGACAAGAAAAGAAGAAAGATTGAGAGGAAATGTATAGTCATAATTGGGAATTCGACTATCTTCCATTGACAGTCAAATGGATTGGTGTAGAGCTAGTTTTCATTCTCCTAGACTGGTTGCCTAACCAAGGTTAAAGAGTCCAGTCTGTCCTACTATTTTTATATAGGGGGTGAAGGGATAGGTTCATGCCCTTGGAAAGGGCATTAGCCCAAAGTGAAGCACAAACAGCCGTATCCAGGATTTAAACTTGGTTAACCAACACACCATATGCCTCCATAAAGAGGTAGTGTAGCTGTGGCATCTATTGCATATAGACAAAGTTTAACAGTATTTGACCATCTATATCCAAGGTAGCCACTGCTGTAGGTTTTTTCTCAGTCAAAAGAAGGAAGAGTCTACCAGGAATATCAGATGGACATAATCAGCAATGGGAAAAATAGAATCAGAAGTTAAATGTTCTAAGAACTATCAAGGTCATTTCATTTGTACTTATCTGTGAAATAATAGAAACAAGAATAGTTCTAACCTTTACCTACAATATTTTATATCTTCACACCTCTCACCTTTGTATCCTGAGTTCACATAACATTCTTTATTATACTATTTTCTGAAATTAATATTTATGTATATATATATTCCAGAAGAAATATTTCCTTTCTGGAATGAACTTTGCACAATCTGATTTGAGTTATCAAAAAATGACAAGAACTTCAGACAATACATTAGTCAAATTAATCCTGTTACTAAAATCTTCATTCCAACCAAAATGTATCTACAAATGATTCACATGCTTTTCAAGTCATGGCAAGATTATTAGATAAGACTTCTTCTTCAAATGTTTAAATTATATAATTGATATGTTTATGTACATTGAAAGTGAATTATTGTTAAAAATGTAGTCGCATATTTACAAATTCCTTATTAATACCACTAGTGTGAAAAAACTAATATATAAAATCCTCTGATAAAAATCAAGAAGATCATAGGATGAATTTCAAAAGTTATATTTGGGTTTCTATTCTTTGTAGCTCAGTGGCAAGAGCAGCTGATGTATTTAACAAGACTTCTTCTAGACAAAGGGGATATGAATGTGAATCTCACTGAGTGCTTATCCTTTATTATAATATATATATTTTTCATTATCATAGATGAATGGCTCAAATGAGTATGATAAAAAAAAACTAGCTTCTAAAAAATTAAGATGAAAGAAAATACTTGTCAAAATTAATCCTAATATTTACAAATCGTTCAAATGTCTTGTGATAATAAAGTAAAGTCAGTGGAGTGGTAAACTGTCGGTATCAGCCAGACAACAAGGGAGTCTATCCCCTTTTAACTAGTGCTAGACCAGGGAGATTATTTTTGCATCTGAGGTGGAGTGCCACACCTACCATCAGCTTCCTACTCTACCATACAGATCCATGCTGTGCTACACATATGTTGAGTTAGCAAGGGCCGTCATCGGACCCTGGAACCTAAACAGATGCTGTACCGACTGAGCTAAACTGAGAAAATTTATGCTTTTCTTCATTTGGTGGTGCTACTCATGAAGCGTATCTTGGGCAGGAATAATCTGGCAGAGCCCATCTCTCTCCTGGTTTGGTTTAAATTTTTGGGTGCAAGTATTCTTTAATGCAACTCATATTTTTAATATCATTAATAATGCTTGCAAATCACTTTTAAGTCTTCTATCAGATGATAGAAGAAATAAAGAAAATATTTTAGGAGACATATCCTTTAAAACAACTCTTAGAATGCATTCCAGAACTAAGAAAAAAAGAAATTGCTAGGAAGTGAGTTTTAATTGCAGGCAAGACTATTTTGAAGGAAACAAGTCTCATTAAGTTGGATGTAAAGCAATAAATTTGTCTGCTCTGTCAGCTGGGTTTACAATATACTGACTGTATCACCTGCAGAGGGAGAGTGTGATAGAACTAGGTATGGCACTAAACTGCATCTGA
This sequence comes from Doryteuthis pealeii, assembly GCA_023376005.1. NCBI lineage: Eukaryota > Metazoa > Mollusca > Cephalopoda > Myopsida > Loliginidae > Doryteuthis > Doryteuthis pealeii. The sequence goes on along the minus strand of CM042141.1, from coordinate 23,305,430 downwards.
TGGTAAGCCTCCAATTCTGGAGATCTTGGGAGTGTGGAGTACCCTTTCATTATTATTACTCTCAGGTTCACTCTGACCCTCAGTTGTGGTACATGTTTGGGTTCTATCTATGGGTCAAATAGTTCTGTTTAAAAATCCTTTGTATTAGAATGGACCATGTATAAAACAAAACAAAAACTTAAAGAAACACCTATACAAAAAAAGTAAATATGTACATACAATGAATGCAGTTCCCTAACATATAGGCATAAAATAACCCTTCATGGGGTGACATGCTGTCAAAATCAATCAATCAAAACATTTGTTTTTTTCTTAAAGTTTGGTTTCCATTTTGCTGCAATGAATTAGGAAATTGAGTATTTTCCAAATTGTCTCATAGATGATAATATATTTTGCATGACTTATATATTTTGCATTGAAGACTAAACAACATCATATTAAAATTTGTATCCATGTACTTACAGATGTATGTAATAAACTTTACTGAATTACAGAATATATTAATATAGACCTTGAAAATCTTACACAATAGTACATAGAAAATACCCTATTCACATGCAGTAAAATAATATTTTGAAACAAACTTTTGTATTAATATATCCAATCTGCCATTTGTTTTTGTATTTGTAAACAGCTATCAGAGTTTATCTGAGTTTCATGTATAAACACTAGTCATTATGTATTTGCCTCTTTTTATACATAATGATTCTTTTATTAATATGATCACATATTAAAACATTTGAGATTTAACCATTTTAAAATGTTTATAATCTCTAGATGTGTCTGATAGTTTACCACTTATGAAAAAGATCAATGGAAACTGGCATGGATTACCTTAAGCTACAGGATCTTCATTCTAGTACATATAATGTTGTTTGTAGTACATATGATCTTGTTTGTGGCATATATGATCTTGTTTGTCGTACATATAATCTTGTCTTGTTTGTAGTACATATAATCTTGTTTATATCTAAAATCAAATATTCTATCTTTTATTATGTATCATCTTTATTAGTTTTTACCTTACTTGTTACCTTAGAGATTATTTATGTCAGTTACTAACAAGAAAATAATTCTTTCTTAATTTCTCTTTAAGGATAATTTTTGCAGCAAAATATTCATTATCTATATTATTTTATATTTATGCTTATTTTAAAGTTAAAAAAAAAAGAAATTATCATTATTTTATCATTATTTTTATTATAATTATTTTTTTTTGTTTTGTGATGTTTTTGTAATTAGTTGAAGTTTTTTGGTTTTTGTAAAAACACATTCTATGTGCTAATTTTCATCCGCATTTTTCACTTTGATTCAAGTAAATAAGATTTTCAGCTTAAATGATTAGAACATTTTTATATCAATAAAAATGAATTGTTCAAGACGAGTTAAGAAAAAAGAAAATTCTTTTGTTGTCTGGCTCTGATCATTTCTGATCAAGAAAATCTTTGCTGCATAGATAATCCAATATACAGAAATAATAATCAACATTCAGCATATATATTTAATGAAGTTATATAAGTCTATATGCAACTAGTCAACTATCAAGATAGGCCTCATCTATACTGGTGTTCACCCTTATTTTTATATGTTGTTGATTTGTTATATATTTTATATTACTAATAAAACTCACTAAAAGTTCAGTCCTAAGTTAGAGTATAACAATAAAATTGGAATTTGGATTCCATAGTTGTTTTTTCTCATTCAAAGTCTTTTTCACTGATAATTTCCCAGTCCTAATAAGTATAAACAAATATATAAGCAAAAATTGGACTCATATTTTCACCCATGTTCTTTTCATTGTAATATTTTTAACCATTTTGGGATTTCCTTGGACATTTTATCTCTTCACAGAAAAATAATTTTGGGGCAGACAGAAAACAAGTATGAATATATATAAAAACATAACAAGCACAGGTTTCCATTCTGCAATCAATTTACTTATTATTTTACAAACTCAAATGCTACTTACTTCATGTTACACACTTTTTTCCATTGTGTTTATTATTCTATGTTTCATAAAATGGTGTTCTTTTCCTTTCCTATTGTACATGATTGGTCACTGCTGATTTTGTTGTTTTCCCTAAAAACTAAGACTGAAATGATAAACAATAAACCACACTGGAAAATGCATATGGAGAAAGAAGTATCACATAAGGGTTTATAAATAAACCAAGTATAGAATTGACTTCTCTATGGGATCAAATGCTAAGAGCACAAAGCCATTAAGATTGTTCATTAAAAAAATCAACATACATGCTGATTTTTTTTATTGATATATCGTTGATATTTTTATTAATCTGTTCAGAAAATTATCATAAGCAAAGGATTTCTATCTTGAAATCTGTGGCCCCTGTATTTTTGATGTACTATTGTGTTGACATCAGCAACAACAACCAGATGTAAAGCTCCACATAAAGTGGAGAATGTATTAACAAAAACATTGTAATAAAAGAAACAGAAATGATAACACCAGTCTGTATAATGAAAATACAAAATCCTAGAACTTTAAATATTTATCATTTTGATTTGCTTGAATTTATTAGAATGTTTTAAAATTAATAATTCTAGATAGCTTTTTGAAATCTAAAGTTGAAAAGACCTGAAAATATTTAAAGAATTATTAGATATCAACTGTTCACAAGGCTTTGCAAAAAGGAATAATGATTATGTGCATTCTTTAAAAATTGCACATATCTTTCAGTGAAATTATTGATCTTTGGTAAAAGATGATAATGATCCTGGCTTTGTGTCTTATTTCAATATTTTTTTATTTGACTTTTCACGGGAACTTTAGAAATTATTTTGGTAATTTACCTTTAAGTTTTTAACCATAAATTCTTGAAGATAAGTAAAAGATTGGTAAAATTCTATTTCTACTTGTTTATTCTTTCTTTTAAGAATTTCAGCACAGTTATAGAATAAAGAAGAGTATGTTAGAATTTTTAAAGTCTTTCCGAGCTGATATATAAATCAAAAGCCAACACAGGAAGATACTTTTGTCAGAAAACTCATACCAACTTTGTCATTCAAGAGGATTATTAAACATTATTAGATTACCTGTGAACCTATTGCAATCTATAATAATATTGATGTTTCTGTTTAAGAAGAAATGAAGGATTTTAATTAGCATTTCATAGTTATTTCTATTATATTGAAAATTTGGATAATTAAAAATTGATATTCAGCATAAATGCAAACCTCCATAAAATCATCATTAAAAAAAATGGATTTTATTCTCTAAGTTTAAGTGTATTGCTCTAATAAAAATCTCACTATGATGTGTTGTTTTGCTGGGTTACTGTTACACACACACACACACACAACACACATATATATATATATATATATATATATATATATATAATCATAATGAGAATTTTAGTAATATATAGATTTAGATGATTGACTCAACAATTCAACTGACTCAAAAATATTAGCTTATCTATTTTCCTTTATTAATGTGAATATCAATTTTATTGAAGTTTTTCGGGATTTTAACCTTATGTTACAATTTAATATTCTGTGAATGACACTAACCTGAATTACTGTTAATTATAATGATACTACTGTTGATCATAATGCTACTTACTTTTTAATGGTGCTTTTGATCTTTTTTTATAAGGATGCTTCTGTTGATCTTATTTTTAATGGTACTCTGCTTTTGATCCTACTTTTAATGGTGCTCTACTGTTGATCTTACTTTTAATGGTGCTACTGTTGATCTTACTTTTAATGGTGCTCTTACTTTTTAATGGTGCTGCTGTTGATCTTACTTTTTAATGGTGCTCTTACTTTTTAATGGTGCTCTACTGTTGATCTTACTTTTTAATGGTGCTAATGTTGATCTTACTTTTTAATGGTGCTAATGTTGATCTTACTTTTAATGGTGCTGCTGTTGATCTTACTTTTTAATGGTGCTGCTGTTGGTCTTTCTTTATAAGGGTACTATTGTTAATCTTACCTTTTAAATAAGAAGAGGATTGTTGAATTAATTTTATTGGTCTATTTATACAAATATCGCTACCATCACAAATATTCATGCTCAAGCAGTGTAGAAATCACTGATAATTCTTATGTTATATTTTGTTCTATATACAAGAATATCTTTATAGACTTTGGAGTGGCTGTTGAAGCTGATTCACAATAGTTTAATTTATGAGGTTTTTTTCTCTTTGTATATAAGATTGGAAATAATATCAAAACATGAAAGAATTATAAATAGACAATTCAATAAACTACCATTATTATAGCCTCCTTAGGGATTTAAGAGTAAATATCCTGCAATTTTGCTGTAATAGCAGGTGGATTTTATACAAAGTGTATTAACAACCAATTGAAGATTATTAATTGATAAAACTTTTCTTTTGAACTTCTTTTAAGATTTCTGTATTATTTTAGCTGCATTAATTTAAGGGTTTAGTATTTAAAATAATGTTCTGAAATCTTAAATGTGCTGTTGCTGCAAACTAATCTCAGACAATATTCAGTTCAGAGTATAAAGACAAATCTGCTATGAGAATGTGTGTGTGCTATAAAATAATGTCACAGGAATGAATATTGTTACAACATTTATAAATTGTGTGTTTATTAAAATGGGAATATATATATATATATATATATATATATATATATATATATATATATATATATATAGGTGTTTGCATGTAAGTTTATGTAAGTATATGTTGTACAAAATAAAGAATATGCATATTACATAAAAAGAATTCAATGTTTTCTTATATACAAAATTCAGAACAATAACTGTAGAAGGAGATTAATAGTTTATAGAGTACACATCTATATAGATAGATGTGCAGTCTTATGACATCTACTGGTCTATATGACTATATTTACATACTTCCTTAGATATGCTTAGCATAACAGCATCATAGGAAATGGAATTGGTGACCAGAGTTCAAATTCTGGATAAGAATGTGTTTCATTTTCTGCTAATGCCCTTGGGAAGCTGAAACGATATTAAAGGCACAATGCTACTATGCATATCCACTATATTTTGACCTATTCAGAACTATTCATCACTGCATATAATTCTATAGTTATCACCAATCTATATGGCTATATCTTTCTAAGGGAGCATGTATTTACCCATCCAATTTTCCACAGGCAGAATGTAACACAAGGTCAATCTTTAAATGGAATAAAGCTGGTTTCAATTCTGAGTTTTTCTTAGCCTAGACTGGTTTTCTCACCAAGGCTAAAGAACCTAGTAATAACTACTATTTACTCATAGCTGCGTAGAATTCCTGTTTAAAATATTTTTACTCAGTGTTTTTTTTTGTTTTTTAAAAGTTTTTACAAGACTATTAACACATTGTGTGGGTACACATTTTTTCTTACTAATTGATAAATGTGTAATATATTCAAGGAATACAAGCAGTGAAAACTTTTCAAATCCTTGGATGAAGTAATAATCCCCTGATATCCTACCAAATACCAGTACTAATCATTTGTGATAAAAGTACTCACACACACACTTATCAATCAGTCAATTTCCATCATGTGACCATTTCATTAATGCACATCATTTAAGTTTTCAAGTGTTAACATCATCAAGAGAAGTTATTATTATACAAATATCAAATTATTTATAGCATTTGAAGCTATTCAAATAAATGTCAAGGGTCACACTCACTATTCAATAGTAATGAATTTGTGAGACTAGCTTGCTAACCATTATGCCATGATGGGACACCCAAAATTTTGGATAGCAGATACAATATGACAAACAGAAAAATGTCAAAAATCCTTCTACTTTTGAAATTTTATTGTTCTTACTTTGAATTCAAAAATTTTAGACTTTTTTTGGCTGAACAAAAATATATGTTCTCATTGAGAACCAATTGTTCTTTTTTTAATTATCATAAAAATGTTCTTTTTAATTATTAGAAAAAAAAACATTCATTAAAAAAACAAATAACAACAATTGAATAAAAGACAAAATCAACACAGAAATTAGTTCTGGTAAGAGCAAACAAAATTTGAATATTTTGAATGTATATTTAATACTAGTTTTGAAGTTTCCATATATGCTGGGTAAAAAGTGAAGTCTTGAATCACATATATGGAAAGACTAACAGCCATTTCATTTTTTTAAACAATGTCTATTTTACAATCCTTGCTGTCAATTAGAAATTTACACTAAATAGTTATAAACAAAAATTAGTGACCTATACTTATGACCTTGTGTCACATCCTACTCATGGCGAATTGGTTGGCTAAATATCTACTTTATCTGCTATCCAAAACTTGCCTTCTTATCTGATATAGAGTTTAGAAGGAAGTTTACTTCTACTAGTATAATCTTATTTTAACTGGGTTAATAATTCACTTTTGACTTTGACAGCAATATTGAGAAATATTTTTGCTTGAAAAAGATTTGAAAAGTTTCTTATAAAATTCTCCCCCAAAAGTCAATGTTGTAAAAATGAAAACTATTTCCATCAGAAGAGCCATGTGACTTTATCATAAATCATTTAACAGTTATTAGTTTGAAGCAAAAATTTCCCTTGGAAACAAACAAAGTTGTTTAGTTTTGATGTTATCTTTCTAGTAGACTCCATCCGTGTTGTCAAGAAGAGAACATTATAGTTTCAGTGATGACCAAATATTGATCTGATGCTTAGTTCTGTAGACCTACTACTGACCGCAGAAACATTATTTCTCCATTTTTTAAACTTAGACCGCAATAGCAGTAATAGTACAATTTTTTTTCTTTGTTAATGACATTTACATACATGAAGTAGTGAAATGACCAATTTTCTTGTGAATTATGTCATAAGTTGATGACAACTTTCTAGCATGAAAACAGCTGTCTGTTAATAATGCTTATTGTGTGTTGATTACCGTTATAGTTTCGCTTGGATTATTAATTAAGATCTTGTTTTTCACCTATGCACTAGAATATATATATATATATATATATATATATTATATATATATAAATTCTCATTGTGTGTGTATATATATATATATATATATATATATATATATATATATATATATAATGTGTATGTGTATAATGGTAACTCAGAAAAAAACAGAACATCATAATGAGATTTGTATTGGAGTAAATACACTTAAAATGCTATAATAGAGAATAAAGCAATTTCCAGTCCAATTTGCAACTGAATGATAATTTTGTCTGTGTTTGTGCTGAACATCATTTTTTAATCATTCAAATTTTCGATATAACAGAGATAAATATAAACTTCTAATTAGAATCCTTCACTCCTTCTTCAAGCATCAATATCATCATAGACTACCGTTACAATAGGTCATCTCGGATTTTGTTAATATTCAAGTAGTAAATGAATCATCCTTTTTATATAATGAATAATTTTCTTTTTTTAAGTGTAAGATTATTCACTATATCATCACATCTATTGTTATTTTTGTTTTTATCATTTTTGATATTTAATTATCATCTGCTAATATAATATTGACATTTGGCAATTTTCTCTCTGAGATTAACTGGAAAAACAAAACAAACCCCAAAACAAATATAGGAGCTTGTATTGATGGATAACATGTCGTTGTTTTAATGGTGTGTTTAGCTAATTGTACACACACACAAAAAAGAAGAAAAATATTAAATATAGTGCAGAATTAAGATTCATGATTTTTCTTTTCAGTTTTTACCTCTTATATCTGACATTTGTTCTATTTAATAAAATGTGTTCAAGAAGTACATTACAGAATTTATTTGTCTACAATAATTTATCTATGATTACAATTCATCTGAATTTAATTATCTACTATATATAATTTACTTACAAAACTATTTTTTAGTTCTAAATATATTTCATAGTTTAAACAAAACAACATAGTTTAAATCAAGTTAATCCTAACCCTAATATATTCATTAAATTACCTTTATATATCCTTGTAGGTAAATTATATCTGTAGATAAATATTAAGTATACACAAATATTTGTAGACAAACTCATCAGATACACATTACATATCAACTTAAAATTAAAGATATTAAATATAAATTTTTAAAGTGAAAGATTGTAACAAAAAGTGAGAACCCTCTGAAAAATGAATTTTGCTGTAAATATATCTATGTTTATCATTGCATTGGATTTATATATCTTCATCCATCCAGTGCAAGGATTTTGTTTGTATCTTTCATTGATATTTTGTTGATATTTTTTATTTCATTTTTCTTAGTTATTATTTCTCACTGAAAGAAAAACATTGTATTATTTTCTTAAGATTTAAAATGTTATTTAATTTTAATTTTCTCACGGCTGTTTCTAGCAAACATCAAATGCTTCTTGCCCTCGTTTTAATATCAGAAAAATGCCAGACAGCATGCCTAATTCACAATTTCTAAAAGTGAGTGTCATATAACAACTGTTAAGCATTCTCAAATGATGATCGATTTTTCCCCTTTCTTAATATAACTCTTTCTCCTCCTCTTCTTTCTTTCATGTTCTTCAAATTTATTTTTCTTCTCTCTCATCTTCCATTTTTTTTTTTTTAATCTCTTAATATTAATGATCCAACCTGTTGGATAATGTGACTCTTGAAGAGATCCCACATCTGTTTGTATTTTCCAATTATCTTAATATTCTTTATTTATTTTTTTTTCTGATGAAGCAACCAGTATGTTGTTGCTTTTTTTTCACCAAATGGTAGTTCAGTCTTCACTGTATTGGATTGAAGACTACTTGGTTTATAGTTTAATTTCCCCCTTCAAACTGATATCATTGATATGTATTATGTTTTGTGGTTTCATTGTATCTCTAAGATGGTCAATGATTTTTTATTATATTATCTACTAGCTTAACAGCCACCCTATTGGTGGCAGTTAAACTAGCTCCTGATGGACGGCTCTTGATTGGGCCTTTGACCAACAATGACTCTTCATGCATTGAGTACATATACATTTTTAAAAATTGTTAACATACAAAAACATTTGTCGCAAAGAATCTTGTAAAAAGTTGTTGAAAACAATTGTAGTAAATAAAACTTTGGAATTCAAAATTTCATGACTGTGAGTCTGAATTCGGCCCAGAATGTTTTTAATTTGCTCACAGAGTCGGCCTGAATCAAAATGTTATATGTTGGGCTATGACCTCTAGAAGTAAAGTTGAAAAATTTGACACACTGAAACACTTATGTTTGAATTTATTATTAGAGATTTCTGTTAAGAAATCTAATTCAGATTAATTTTTATGAAGTGCTACTGTTAAATCTACACAAAATATTATAGCATGTTTGCTAAATTTCTTTTATCTGTAAAATCTTCAATATTTTATTTTGATATAAAGCCCAACAATGCTAATCTGCAAAACTATAAATAGACTTAACTTCTACCAGCTGATGTACCTGTATATACCAGGTACAATGTATCTTGGTCTTAAACAATTTATCAAAAATACATTGTTTGTAGGTGCTGTCAGGATGTCTACAAAGGATTTTTTTCACAATAAAATATGTTCAGCAGCTTTACATAACTTGACACTGGCAGAAACAACAGCAGATTATCACCAGTTCTATTAAATATTCTTGCTATCATTATAACTAGCTTTGATTATGGACACCTCAAATGGTGTAATGGTTTGAAAGCTGGATTAGCAAACCATTGTTAGTGAGTTTGATTCTCATTGGGTGCCCTATACTTGTAGCCTTGTGCCAAAACTAAGCTAAGCTTAATAAATAAATAACAACTATTTGTGATTCAAATTTAAATTATGTACAATTTGTTATATTTTGCAGCAACTTAGATTACCGATTATTGTTTATTGTTAAATACTCAATGTGTGCTCAGACCTAACAAATTTGGTAGCTTTATATCAAACTGTTTGGCTGACTATAGAGGACAGACAAACAAACCCTTCACAATTATCAATATTGGCTTTTACTTATTTTTACAAGTTCTAATGGCTTTGTTTCCCTTAGGTTTTTCACAGCAAAAAATCTTTTATTGATATTCCTAGTTTTTTCTCTATAAAATAAGACTGAGTTTCCACCAAAATCTTTAAAATGATTTGTTTTCTATCTGCTTCTATTTATGTGGCAGTAATGTTACTTCTATTATCATTATTTTTTTATATCACCTCAAAAGTGTGACCATGATGTATCACAGACCAGTTTCAATGAAAAGCATTTTTAATTTTTTTTTTTTACTTCTCCTAATCTACTTTTAATTATTTTCCATCATTAGCCAATCAAACATCTCCCATCATTAGCCAATCAAACATCTCATATCATTAGCCAATCAAACATCTCCCATCATTAGCCAATCAAACATCTCATATCATTAGCCAATCAAACATCTCCCATCATTAGCCAATCAAATTACAAACAACTTAAACCTCCACTGAACATATTAATATTCTTGCTAAAGAAAAATCTAAAACTTGTTGATTCTGTAATTGTAGTTATTAGTTTTCAAAGTCAATAGTAGAATGTATTTAGAATTAATTAAATAGAAAAAATAAAAACTGATTTCATTGAGCCCAAGTAAAAAATCAAAAAAATCTGCACTTTACTTTTTGAAACTTTGAAAAAATAAAAACCTGAAAAGCTTAACATTTTGACCCCCAAACCTCCATATTTCAGGCTGAGTGCTACTTCACTATACCCTGTAAGCTTTATATTTATTTAAGGCTCAGAGAGATCACTGATGATGATGATGATAAAAGGCTTAATATAGTGACCATTAACTCCTTTTCATTGAATGGAATAAGCTTCAAACAAATATGTCTGCACCCTGGAGCAAAGTTTTGAATGTGTTTTGTACTTTGTACTTGATTTATTTTGTGGATTTTATGAGCTCAGATCCAGGGTATCTGGAGACCCAGAGATTAAAGGTTGAAAGGATTGATTCAAGCTGCAAGACAGATAAAAAAATTTTATATGAGAATTATTTTGAAATAGGCAATATGAGAATTACTGAATATCAGCAAAGGATTGGATCTGAGTTGTCTTTGTTCTTAGCTAAATGGCTTTTCTGTTTTATCAAAAGTTTTGGATATCCATCATGTCAAAGCATGAATATAAATACAAAAATAATCAAGATAAAGTTAAACAAAAACAAAACAAAAAATCCTAGATTTGTTTGTTTCTTTTTACATTCAATAAAAATCCCATTTTCCTGGTAACAACTTGTTAATTATTGATGCCAATAGAATGTGTTTATTCTCTACAACATTGCATTACATTTCTAGAAATTTTTCAAGAATCTCATTATCCCATGTGAGAATTAATGAATGTTAATAACTTCCATTCAAATAAATTTGGTATTTTTAGTTTTTCCATTTTCTTTTTTCACTTTTTTCTTACAGTCTTTCATTTATATCCAGTTCTTCTTCTTCTTGTTCCCCACCTCCTCCTCCTCCTCCTTCTTCTTCTTCTTCTTCTTCTTCTTCTTCTTCTTTTTAAAAGGAAGCAAGGTAAAATGGTGATACCTACATTGTTAGACAAAGTAGGTTAGAATGACAATTGCCAATGAACTACAATATGTACTGACCGATTCAAAAGATCTCTATTGGATTCTACTTACAAATGATATTTAGCAACAGCTTTGTTGTCTCTCAAAGCTAAAAATAAATAAAATTGTATTGCTTTTCTTGGATATTATTCATCATCAAACTGTTTCTCTTTAATTCTTCATTTTAACTTATGGAAGTTGTTCCTTTTGGGACACAAAATAGAATTGTCTCCCTTTTTATATTGGAGGTGGGGCTTACAATGTCACATGTCTGTTGTTTCACATGACAAAGTGAGTGCTAAGATCTATCTCTTTTTTATTGCAACTAAGCACTTGTGTGTCCACCTTGTTCCCAGAGCTCCTATATTAAGGAAAAATCTGTAAGTGGTTTCAATCTCTTTTTACCTTATACTTCTTCATATTCCTTGGGACATCCTTGTGTCCTTTTCTATGGTTTGGGACTGAACCATTGTTATCCCTGTATTGTAGTTCTTATTAAATGTTGTTAACCTGCATAAATTGACTTGTATTTTCCCTTACCAAATATTCTGTGATGGGCTACTCTTTTTTGGACAACCTAATGCATAATAGAAATACAGATGTTAGCTTTAAACTAATACCCTGCAAAATTCTTATATTCCCAAACTTTTATTCTTCTGAGTCCACTTTACTAGCAAAAAATATTTTGTACACTTTGTATATAAATTCAAAAATATATTTATAGAAAATAATTAAAACTGCAGAAAATTATTAGTAATTAAATTTTTATTCAGTAGAATAAAGATATTTATCAATGGAAAGCATGGATATAAAGTTTTTTTTCTTTTTTCTTTTTTTTTTAATATAATAATTATGTAAAAAATTAAAATCCTAATTTAAATAAAATGAAGTGAAAAACTGTATTAAAATAGTTAAGGATTTTTAGCTACCAAAAGACCCTCTTCTGTAATAGAAATCCAAAAATATTCAGAAGAGAAATAAATTGATAAAGTTCAAAATATCATCCAGTGGGCTGGGTGTTACAAGATATGCTTTAACAAGCAATCAGGACTGGAAATCTAATTATACTATTAAATTAAAGAATGGAAAAATCAAATAATACATGGTCATACTAATTCTATATTTAAAATTATCCTATATTTAGAATTATTTTACTTTAAAAACATTCTATCTAAAGTTATTCTATAAAAATGCTTTCCATAAAAGGCTATATTGATAAAAAGTAATTTAAATGAAAATTCATTTGATAAAGGGAAAACATTGTGAATTTCAATATCATTTAATGAGAAACTCTTGACAACTCATGAAGACAAAATTGATAGAATAATTTAAAAAATAAAGCATAACAATTTGAAGAAAATGTTCAATGATAAAATGTATACTTACTAAGGGTCATCTATTCTGGATATACTAGGCAATTTCTACACACTCAACAAAGAAGGTAAATTTATAATGGATATTAATTTCATTCAATAATAGAATCCTGGATCATAATGGGAAAATATTTTTTTCTCTCTCCTATTATTAAATATTTTGGTAGTTATTCTGACATATCACTGCACACCCACATTGCTAGTCCTATTATAATATATCTCTGGGCAAATAGTGGGATAATGGGAGAGTGACAAAAATAATGGTTGAAGGGAGAGGATGCATTTAAAAGCATTTTAATATATGAATGTATTCAAAAGGGTTTTACTATAGGAATATAGTAGAAAAGGTTTTATTATAGAAATGCATTGTCAATAATTTTATGAAAATAATGCATTATAAATAATTTTACAATTGAAAGATATTGAAAAGGGTTTTACTATAGGAACAAAATAGAAAGTATTTTTTATTTGATTTGATTGACTGATTTTAAAGGTATTTTAATCCATCTAGGCTTATTTCAGAGGTTAGGGAATCACATTCATAGAACATTTATATTTGCAGTTTTTGTGTAGTTGTTTACTAAGAGGTTTTTTTTCTTTTTGCACACGGTCCTATTGAATATAAATGATTTTAAAACAAATCTATTTGACCTATTGATGAGACCTTAACAGGTAATACCATTCCAGGTCAGAGTGAATCTAGGAGTAATGGCAATTAAGGGGTATTCCACATTCCCCATATCTCCTGAACTGAAGCTTCACCATCGGATTCAGCTTAGTATTTGTACAACTACAGGGAATACTTATTCTAAGTCCTACCGATTGAATGGAAAATTATTTTTTGAGTACTACTTATACAAGAGTGGTAGGTTCAGCATAGTAGCACAATCTGACAATAACTACCAAATGATACTGACTATTACTGAGTATTTATAAAGCTAATAAAATGTTGATAGTAGAAAGAACAAAACTTTATTATGCACTTTTCCTTATGTTCCCAAATATACTTCAATGAAACATTCATAAGAGTATTGTATAACAGACCAGAGATCCTATCTCTGGTGTCAATGACTTTGGAAAACCCCTGAACCTTGGGAATAACAATAAATGTAATAGTTATAAATATCTGCATGATAAAGCTATGAAGTTTTTACTCTTGTTTTTACTGTGCTAGGTTATCAATTTCCTTTATGTTATCTAAATCCTTCAGAGGTCATTGCAATAGCAACAAACTTATCCACACATGCCTTTGAAATCCAGAAATTTATTTGGCCCTACGATTTTCCTATCTGAGTATATTTCTTTTTAGCTTTCAGTTTGGCTTTCTTATGGTTGCTAACATCATTAATAACTGTGCAACCCTATTTAACAATGCATTAACTTCATTCTTTTATTATTTTATGGATGCATAAGAATATAAAGGGTGGTGCTAAAAATTTGATATCAATTAAGATGTATAGGTTGCTTCAGAAAAATTGATATCATTTTGTAATCTAATAACTTTACCAATTCTCATTCAGCAAGTCCACTATTATGTTAATTTCTGGACTAATACCCTTGAGAAAGGTATGACTAGCTTTATCCTCCCCAGCTATGGGTTAAATAGTTGCACTACTATTTTTCTACAAGGATGGCTTTGTCATGAAATAACCCACAAAGGTTGATACACCATTAAATAAAGACACCAAACCAAAATGAACAATTCTCATTTAAATGACCTCAAACAGCATGTGTAACTCAAAATTCTATGTTCAGTGTTTAAATGCCTTTTCTTTTTCTGGAATGAAAAAACAAAACATAGAATTTTGTGTTGTTAAAATTATTTTTGCTGTTAAAATTTGAACTCATTATTATACTAAAGTAGAATAGAAATAGGCCTAACTATAATGCAAACATATTTTAAACACACCTAATGACATTTGAGATTTTTTTGTTGGTGTCTGATAACTATTTTTGCTGTTAAAATTTGAACTCATTTAAATGAGAATTGGTCAAGTTATTAGACTACAAAATGATATCAATTTTTCTGAAACTACCTGTATTTTAAAATTTAAAATTTCTTAAGCAATGTGTGAGACCAATAATAATAGGAACTGTTTACAATAACATGTTTAAGCACCTTGCATTGTGTAATGGTTGGCAAGTTAAGCTAGCAAACCATTGTTGATATTTACTAAGTTTTGATTAGTCTGGTACACAGGTCTCGGGTTGCTCACAGTACCTGACATTTGTAAGTGGTCACCCATTTCAAAACTGAACAGGTTTATCGATGATTAACTTCAATGATCAGAAAGAAATCCTACTTTCTGTGTAATTTGACTGTAAATAACTATTGTTAGTGATTCTGATTGAGTGCCCTATACTTCTGGGCATGTACTAAACTAAGCTAAGGTGAATAAATAACATAACTAGGTGTTGTTTTATCCACCTTTTCCTTTATTTTCAATCACATATTTATATATATACTTATATTTTTTATTATATAATATATATATATATATATATATATATATATATACATATATATATATATATATATATATTTATTATATATAGTGCATAACCTTTTTCTATATCATCACAATATTCCATGGCAAATGAGTAATGACAAAATCTGTTATTATATCAACATAAGGTCTTTAAAGTTTTTGATGGGTAATAATTTTTCAGAATTTTTTTCTGTTATTTTAAACTTGAAAAATAAGAAGCCACAATTTATTTATATCTTGAATTATTTTTAGCTTCCCGATAAATTGATAGAAGACAATTTACAGAGGATCATTTTTACCTTTATCTCATTTTACGTTGAGTTTCATATTCAGTAAGTATTGAACATAAAGTCAAAAATCCAGAGCAACATGATTTTTTTTTATACATAAGTATGATGCAGTAGCAAAATTATTTAAATATATATTTTCTATAACAGATATAAGAGTCTCTAATAAAAATCTATGATTGTTTCCATGTAAAGTTAGTTGAAGAACATAAGATTAGTTATTATACTAAAGTAGAATAGAAATAGGCCTCACTATAATGCAAACATATTTTAAACACACCTAATGACATTTGAGATTATTTGTTGGTGTCTGATAACTGATAATCATAATACTATTGAAAAAGGGATATGAACCTCTAACAGATCAAATGATGACTATCATCTTAGTAAAGTCATCAGAAGATCCAATAGAATTGGATTTGAAAAAATGTTTCAGTTAACATCTCTTTCTACTTGGAGCTTCTTTCAATATTAGAGATGAACTATAGCTGTTAATGGTATAAATTTTAGTCTACTACCCTAGACTTATCACATAAACTGTTTTGGCCATGGGGGTGTTACCATGTAGCATGTCTTGGGTAGTAATAGCCTAGTAGAACCCTATCCTTTCCAGGTCTGGTTTGAATTCATAGTTTTTCTTTTCCTAGACAGGTTGCCATACCAAAGTTAAAGAGCCCAGTTTACTCTACTATTTACCCATAGCTGGAGGGAGAATAGCTGGATTCATACGTTTCCCAGGAAAATGCTAACAACCTTGTCCAGGATTTGAACTCAAGTTGCCGAGTCCATTTCCTATGATGATAACCATTATGGCAACATTCATTCAAGAGGAAATAATTTCAGGCATGCAAAAATTATTTGGATCTATCAAAAATATTTTTGTTTTTTTAATCCACTGTATATATATATATATATATATATTTTTAGATATTATCTTTAGATAATCCTAGTTCTTCTGAAAGTTTTCAAGTGCTGATAGTTTTCTAGTATCATTTTAAAATGTCACTCACTGATTGTCATCATATATATATTCTGGATACAATGTATTTATATGCTTAAACACCAGTCTACTAACTTATTATTAAAATAAAAAAAACTGATTGCATGTTTTGTATGCACCAAATGCAAATGTTTAAGATAGGGACATTACTATAATTAATGTGAACATTTCTTTATTTTACTAATCCCAAATTTGCAAACAATAGCTTGTTTCCTCACTGGGAATTAATTGTGTATAAATAAAAATGTCCCAAATGATCCTCCACTTTGTGTACTTTAAAAGTGTGCTATTCATTTTATGAAAATATCTAAATGCCAATGATGCTATATCTCTTTAATAGCAAAGTAGCTTGAATGCCTAAATAATAACAGAATTGATTTCCTATTTAACATTCTTCACATTGAACTCCCTCACTCACCAGCAAGTCCAAGAGTTTCAGTTTTATGACATCATTTCATATATTTTCCAGCAACTAGTGCTACTTGTGTTACTCATGTGAATATTCCTCTAGTCTATCAGCTGATGGCTGACTGCCACAAATTCCACTATCAACAATACACAAATTGGTTTCGGAATATTCACCTTGACTCTGTAAATGATGATTCTGGAAAAACAGCTTAAGCTGCGGGATAGAATTATGCAGCCGTTGTCTTCACTTATTTCTTATTTGAAATTAGTTCTTTGGAATTCTTGCGACACCTTCAATTTATCAAAACACTCTAATGTTTATCAAGATTTTGGGATATACAAATACAGGAATCCAATGGTTCAAAAAACAAAAAAAAAAAAAAATGTAAACATACTCTATATCGGATTAGAATATTTTATCAATAAAAGGTTAAATCCAAGGCTACTTGTTACTTATATATGAGGGTAATCCCAAAAGTATGGTCTCCAAAGGGCTGAGGATGCAGGGAAATTGTTTGTGCAGCTATTGGCAATACTGTTGTGTTTGTTGTACATGTGCCTGTGCCTGTACATACCTCACTACCACTCTCAGTTTTGGTTTGGCAGTCATTTCTAATGGAATTCCTGATTGACACTACCATCAAGTGTGAATTTCATGCAGTTATTTGTTTTTTTTTAATGCAAAAGACATTAAACTGATTGAAATTCATCACCAACACAAATATATGGTGAGTTGTATATGGATTACAAAAAAGTCTGCAAGTTGTGTAACAGTATGGTGGTGAACTGGTATGACATGGACATACAAAAACTGCCACAGCAACAACAAAAATTCATCGACTGAAATGGCGATTAGGTAGAAAAGGGGATACATGTTGAAGAGGATACATGATGTAAATATCATCAACAATAAACTAATTTTCAGTCCCCTAAACCATTTAGCCATCCATAAGACATACAACCACACAGGCAATCATCAACTTTACTTGTATAGATATATAATAAAAAAGTAGGTATTCACCCAACCTCTTTGCCACAGGTAGGATGTGACACAAGGTTTCAAGTATAGGCCATCCAGCAAGAATCAAACAGTAGTGATGGATCTAAGAGACTAAATAAAAGGTATGTTAACACTAAGAAGGAATTGTACTATATAAAATATGCACAAATTCAGTTTGTGAAATGTTTACAAATTTTGTTTTTTACTTAAAATGCAAATGTCAGTCTTATATGCAAGTGTTGAAAATATTAATAATCAGATTAACAAGAGAAGTCAACTTTAAGATAATTAGATATTTGAATAATTGTCTTTATTTCATCCAAATATAGTTAAATCTCTTTTATCTAAGAACTGATGGCCAATGTCTATGATATTGAATCCTTCAATTTTTTATTAAAAATTAATTAATTGATTTTAACAGCTTGGGTTATTTTATGCTTAGAGGTTAGGGAATTGCCTTTATTGTCTGTTCATATTTGCATTTTTTTATGTAGTTGTTTCTTAAGAGGTATAATTTTTTCACACAGTCCTATCAAATACAAATAATTTTTAAACAGATCTATTTAACCCAAAGATGTGCCCTTAAAAGGTACTACCACTTTGGATCAGAGTGGACTATGGAGAAATAGAAGGAAAGGATACTCCACATTCCCCAGATTTTCAGAACTGGTGCCACACCATTAGATACAGTTCACTGTTATACCCAGAATACCCATTTTTGGGGAGGTTTAACTTCTCTGCAGGGGTTACAGTTAGTGTATTCTAAACTGTGCCAACAGGTTTCTTTTGATTAAAGAGGATGAACCTTACTAATTTGGAATCCATGTATTACCATATAATAACTGTGGATGTATCCATGATGTAATGGTTATCATCGTAGTAAATTGATAGAGCAACACAAGTTCAAATCATGGAACAAGGCTGGTAGCATTTAATATAGAGCATATACCCTTAGGAAAGGAATGCATCCAACTATTCTCCCCCCAGCTATGAGTAAATAGTAAGGTAGACTGGGCTGTTTAAACTTGGTATGGCAACTTGTCTAGGAAAGGGAAAACTCTGAATTCAAACCAGACCTGGAGGGGGAAGGGTGCCACCAGACTATTCCTGTCCAAGGCATGTTACATATTACCACCCCTATGACTAATCCAGTTTATGTGACAAGTCTATACCATTAATACCTATAGTTCATCTTTAACCTAGGTATGACAACCAGTCTAGGAGAAGGAAAACTCTGAATTCAAACCTATTAAACTCTGCTTAAAAATAGACCTTGTGTCACATCCTGTTCATACCGAGGGGTTGGTAAATACATACAGCACTATAACTTAGTAAGCATCAAGAAACTAGTGTTTGCTTTTTACCAATGCAAATTATAACATTTCTAATAATATATTAGTTATTTACTACAAACAGATTAATTTTACCACAAATAACTAACCATTCAATAATGAATTATATACATAGATTTAAAAATTTTTAAATTCTTAATGATTCAGAATTTTTACTCACCAGGTCTGATTCAAAAATTTTGAAATCAGTAGATACAGACTTTATTAGCAAAACAAAAACTTTTTTTGTTTGAAATGATTCTTGTTTAAAATTAAAATCTCTAGTGTACTTTATTTATATCAAATCAAATGTTGGAAAGGAGAACTTTCCATTTATATGTCCTGGTTATGACACTACATTCAATGGTGAAGCTCTAGTTCTAGAGTCACCTCTTTGTTGCTGTTCCTCTCAGGTCTACTATGACCTGGTGTGGTAGTATCTATGACTGTCCCATTTGAAGGTCAGATAGATCTGTTAGAAATAATGTGTAAAATGATTATAAACTTTATTACTACATTGATTCTTAAAACATTGTTATTGTAAATATATCTCCATGATCATTTTATACTTCATTTATATCATGAAGCTGAAGCATAACTGACTTTGGCATAAAATAACCCATCTAGGGTTCATGCGCCCATAGCATGAATATCCATGACAATCTCTCACCAACTGTCCCTATCATTCAGGTCCTTTCCAGTATCTACACAGAGCTGGTGTATGTAGATCTTTGCCATTTCCCACACTGGCATGTCCATGTGGTGGTTTCCATTGAATAACATCTCCGCTTCTCCAGCATTGCCCAGCATGTCTTGTTTGCCTCACTTGGATGGTCTGTGTGATGCTGTAACACCAACCAACCAACCAACCAACCAACCTTTTTATTTGTAATGAAAATTATCATGACCAATACAGAGCTGCAAATGCTCAAACACAAATATCTATCTATATTATAATGATCTGACTTTTGTATATTTGTATCTTATAACTCAGCAAAAATGAGAGTTTTATTAGTGAAATAGGGTTCAAATATTTGAACTTAGAGAATAAAGCAATTTCCAATCCAATGTGCAAATTGATAATAATGTGATGTTTGTATTCATTATAATTTCTCAAGTGATAAAACAATTAAAGACTAAACATAGAGCATTTTCTTTTATTTATTCATCTATTTGAAGTTAATTATGATATAAATTCTAAAAGTAGAATGTGATTCTACATTGAGCTTAATGGCTACTAAAGGTGGCTTTTAAGGAAATTATGGTAACTACCTAATCCATGCAATTTAATCATTCAGATTAATGTTTGTAAATAATTTTCTTCTTTAAGCAGACATTATTGATTAAATATGACTTGTTCTGGTTTGAGTTTACAAATGGTTTTTGGACTTGGAACAGATTTTTCTCATTGTGTTTTCTTTATTATATGGTCATCTAATTACAAAATCAATTAATAAATACTTAAATAAAAGACAGTCAAATAAAATTATATCCACTAAGTCATAATTTAACTGATTTGGACAAATCCAGCTGATTGCAGTCAGTTAAATAGTTTTCTTGTAAAATTCACCATATTCAACCAAGAAAAATGCACTTAAGATTTAAGACTGAATATTTTCTACAAGAGTAAATGTTTACTATTCACTTAGTGCTGATACATTTGAGATAGGTATCAATCCAGCTATTCTCCCCCCAGCTAGGGGTAAGTAGTAGGGTAGACTGAGCTCTTTAACCTTGGTTTGACAACCAGTCCAGTAGAAGGAAGACTCTGGATTCAAACCTATTAAACTCCGCTTAAAGAAATTGGCCTTGTGTTACATCCTGATCATATGGAGGGGTTGGAAGATATATAGATGAGTAGATGTTCTTACTCAATAGAAATATATTGTAAGAAAAAGAGAAAAATTATTTACCCTAGACTTCCGTGTATACTGTGCAGCTCCCAATTTCAGACAAGAATTGAGAATGAGAAAAGTGGACATAATTTTGGATTTTAAAAACTTCATAGGAAACATAGCAATCTACAATATTTATTCTAAATGTAAACCTTTTAATTCAAAAGTGTATTACACCATTTTCTCTTCGCACTGTGGTATCTATATTATAATGATCCAATTTGTGTATATATATTACTGTAATACAACAAAAATGGCACATTTTACTGGGTTACATGGTTCCAGTAGCAAGGAACAATTCCTGAGCTTATCTCTCATTGTTCCTTAGAGCTTCAAGAAATAACATCCTTATACTGTATCTTTCAGATTTCAAATCACATCTCACATTAATATAATTTAATCTATTAATTCTGTGTGTGTGTGGGGGGGAGGAAGTTTATATTTTGAAAGACAAGAAAGAAGATGAAATTAGAAAAATGTCATCAATGATTTCAATATTACAAGTTTTTCAAATGAAAATATCAGTTAAAAAAGCTTTACTTGTATAGATATATAATAAAAAAGTAGGTATTCACCCAACCTCTTTGCCACAGGTAGGATGTGACACAAGGTTTCAAGTATAGGCCATCCAGCAAGAATCAAACAGTAGTGATGGATCTAAGAGACTAAATAAAAGGTATGTTAACACTAAGAAGGAATTGTACTATATAAATATGCACAAATTCAGTTTGTGAAATGTTTACAAATTTTGTTTTTTACTTAAAATGCAAATGTCAGTCTTATATGCAAGTGTTGAAAATATTAATAATCAGATTAACAAGAGAAGTAACTTTAGAATAATTAGATATTTGAATAATTGTCTTTATTTCATCCAAATATAGTTAAATCTCTTTTATCTAAGAACTGATGGCCAATGTCTATGATATTGAATCTTCAATTTTTTATTAAAAATTAATTAATTGATTTTAACAGCTTGGGTTATTTTATGCTTAGAGTTAGGGAATTGCCTTTATGTCTGTTCATATTTGCATTTTTTTATGTAGTTGTTTCTTAAGAGGTATAATTTTTTCACACAGTCCTATCAAATACAAATAATTTTTAAACAGATCTATTTAACCCAAAGATGTGCCCTTAAAGGTACTACCACTTTGGATCAGAGTGGACTATGGAGAAATAGAAGGAAAGGATACTCCACATTCCCCAGATTTTCAGAACTGGTGCCACACATTAGATACAGTTCACTGTTATACCCAGAATACCATTTTTGGGAGGTTTAACTTCTCTGCAGGGGTTACAGTTAGTGTATTCTAAACTGTCCAACAGGTTTCTTTTGATTAAAGAGGATGAACCTTACTAATTTGGAATCCATGTATTACCATATAATAACTGTGGATGTATCCATGATGTAATGGTTATCATCGTAGTAAATTGATAGAGCAACACAAGTTC
This sequence comes from Doryteuthis pealeii, assembly GCA_023376005.1. Classification (NCBI taxonomy): domain Eukaryota; kingdom Metazoa; phylum Mollusca; class Cephalopoda; order Myopsida; family Loliginidae; genus Doryteuthis; species Doryteuthis pealeii. The sequence goes on along the minus strand of CM042141.1, from coordinate 23,282,734 downwards.
AAATCATGGAACAAGGCTGGTAGCATTTAATATAGAGCATATACCCTTAGGAAAGGAATGCATCCAACTATTCTCCCCCAGCTATGAGTAAATAGTAAGGTAGACTGGGCTGTTTAAACTTGGTATGGCAACTTGTCTAGGAAAGGGAAAACTCTGAATTCAAACCAGACCTGGAGGGGGAAGGGTGCCACCAGACTATTCCTGTCCAAGGCATGTTACATATTACCACCCTATGACTAATCCAGTTTATGTGACAAGTCTATACCATTAATACCTATAGTTCATCTTTAACCTAGGTATGACAACCAGTCTAGGAGAAGGAAACTCTGAATTCAAACCTATTAAACTCTGCAAAGTTTTTGATGGGTAATAATTTTCAGAATTTTTTCTGTTATTTTAAACTTGAAAAATAAGAAGCCACAATTTATTTATATCTTGAATTATTTTTAGCTTCCCGATAAATTGATAGAAGACAATTTACAGAGGATCATTTTACCTTTATCTCATTTTACGTTGAGTTTCATATTCAGTAAGTATTGAACATAAAGTCAAAAATCCAGAGCAACATGATTTTTTTTATACATAAGTATGATGCAGTAGCAAAATTATTTAAATATATATTTTCTATAACAGATATAAGAGTCTCTAATAAAAATCTATGATTGTTTCCATGTAAAGTTAGTTGAAGAACATAAGATTAGTTATTAACTAAAGTAGAATAGAAATAGGCCTCACTATAATGCAAACATATTTTAAACACACCTAATGACATTTGAGATTATTGTTGGTGTCTGATAACTGATAATCATAATACTATTGAAAAAGGGATATGAACCTCTAACAGATCAAATGATGACTATCATCTTAGTAAAGTCATCAGAAGATCCAATAGAATTGGATTTGAAAAATGTTTCAGTTAACATCTCTTTCTACTTGGAGCTTCTTTCAATATTAGAGATGAACTATAGCTGTTAATGGTATAAATTTTAGTCTACTACCTAGACTTATCACATAAACTGTTTGGCATGGGGTGTTACCATGTAGCATGTCTTGGGTAGTAATAGCCTAGTAGAACCCTATCCTTTCCAGTCTGGTTTGAATTCATAGTTTTTCTTTTCCTAGACAGGTTGCCATACCAAAGTTAAAGAGCCCAGTTTACTCTACTATTTACCCATAGCTGGAGGAGAATAGCTGGATTCATACGTTTCCCAGGAAAATGCTAACAACCTTGTCCAGGATTTGAACTCAAGTTGCCGAGTCCATTTCCTATGATGATAACCATTATGGCAACATTCATTCAAGAGGAAATAATTTCAGGCATGCAAAAAATTATGGATCTATCAAAAATATTTTGTTTTTTTAATCCACTGTATATATATATATATATATATTTTTAGATATTATCTTTAGATAATCCTAGTTCTTCTGAAAGTTTTCAAGTGCTGATAGTTTTCTAGTATCATTTTAAAATGTCACTCACTGATTGTCATCATATATATATTCTGGATACAATGTATTTATATGCTTAAACACCAGTCTACTAACTTATTATTAAAATAAAAAAAACTGATTGCATGTTTTGTATGCACCAAATGCAAATGTTTAAGATAGGACATTACTATAATTAATGTGAACATTTCTTTATTTTACTAATCCCAAATTTGCAAACAATAGCTGTTTCCTCACTGGGAATTAATTGTGTATAAATAAAAATGTCCCAAATGATCCTCCACTTTGTGTACTTTAAAAGTGTGCTATTCATTTTATGAAATATCTAAATGCCAATGATGCTATATCTCTTTAATAGCAAAGTAGCTTGAATGCCTAAATAATAACAGAATTGATTTCCTATTTAACATTCTTCACATTGAACTCCCTCACTCACCAGCAAGTCCAAGAGTTTCAGTTTATGACATCATTTCATATATTTTCCAGCAACTAGTGCTACTTGTGTTACTCATGTGAATATTCCTCTAGTCTATCAGCTGATGGCTGACTGCCACAAATTCCACTATCAACAATACACAAATTGGTTTCGGAATATTCACCTTGACTCTGTAAATGATGATTCTGGAAAAACAGCTTAAGCTGCGGGATAGAATTATGCAGCCGTTGTCTTCACTTATTTCTTATTTGAAATTAGTTCTTTGGAATTCTTGCGACACCTTCAATTTATCAAAACACTCTAATGTTTATCAAGATTTTGGATATACAAATACAGGAATCCAATGGTTCAAAAAACAAAAAAAAAAAAAAATGTAAACATACTCTATATCGGATTAGAATATTTTATCAATAAAAGGTTAAATCCAAGGCTACTCGTTACTTATATATGAGGGTAATCCCAAAAGTATGGTCTCCAAAGGGCTGAGGATGCAGGGAAATTGTTTGTGCAGCTATTGGCAATACTGTTGTGTTTGTTGTACATGTGCCTGTGCCTGTACATACCTCACTACCACTCTCAGTTTTGGTTTGGCAGTCATTTCTAATGGAATTCCTGATTGACACTACCATCAAGTGTGAATTTCATGCAGTTATTTTTTTTTTTAATGCAAAAGACATTAAACTGATTGAAATTCATCACCAACACAAATATATGGTGAGTTGTATATGGATTACAAAAAAGTCTGCAAGTTGTGTAACAGTATGGTGGTGAACTGGTATGACATGGACATACAAAAACTGCCACAGCAACAACAAAAATTCATCGACTGAAATGGCGATTAGGTAGAAAGGGGATACATGTTGAAGAGGATACATGATGTAAATATCATCAACAATAAACTAATTTTCAGTCCCCTAAACCATTTAGCCATCCATAAGACATACAACCACACAGGCAATCATCAACTTTACTTGTATAGATATATAAAAAAAGTAGGTATTCACCCAACCTCTTTGCCACAGGTAGGATGTGACACAAGGTTTCAAGTATAGGCCATCCAGCAAGAATCAAACAGTAGTGATGGATCTAAGAGACTAAATAAAAGGTATGTTAACACTAAGAAGGAATTGTACTATATAAAATATGCACAAATTCAGTTTGTGAAATGTTTACAAATTTTGTTTTTTACTTAAAATGCAAATGTCAGTCTTATATGCAAGTGTTGAAAATATTAATAATCAGATTAACAAGAGAAGTCAACTTTAAGATAATTAGATATTTGAATAATTGTCTTTATTTCATCCAAATATAGTTAAATCTCTTTTATCTAAGAACTGATGGCCAATGTCTATGATATTGAATCCTTCAATTTTTTATTAAAAATTAATTAATTGATTTTAACAGCTTGGGTTATTTTATGCTTAGAGGTTAGGGAATTGCCTTTATTGTCTGTTCATATTTGCATTTTTTTATGTAGTTTCTTAAGAGGTATAATTTTTTCACACAGTCCTATCAAATACAAATAATTTTTAAACAGATCTATTTAACCCAAAGATGTGCCCTTAAAAGGTACTACCACTTTGGATCAGAGTGGACTATGGAGAAATAGAAGGAAAGGATACTCCACATTCCCCAGATTTTCAGAACTGGTGCCACACCATAGATACAGTTCACTGTTAACCCAGAATACCCATTTTTGGGGAGGTTTAACTTCTCTGCAGGGGTTACAGTTAGTGTATTCTAAACTGTGCCAACAGTTTCTTTTGATTAAAGAGGATGAACCTTACTAATTTGGAATCCATGTATTACCATATAATAACTGTGGATGTATCCATGATGTAATGGTTATCATCGTAGTAAATTGATAGAGCAACACAAGTTCAAATCATGGAACAAGGCTGGTAGCATTTAATATAGAGCATATACCCTTAGGAAAGGAATGCATCCAACTATTCTCCCCCAGCTATGAGTAAATAGTAAGGTAGACTGGGCTGTTTAAACTTGGTATGGCAACTTGTCTAGGAAAGGGAAAACTCTGAATTCAAACCAGACCTGGAGGGGGAAGGGTGCCACCAGACTATTCCTGTCCAAGGCATGTTACATATTACCACCCCTATGACTAATCCAGTTTATGTGACAAGTCTATACCATTAATACCTATAGTTCATCTTTAACCTAGGTATGACAACCAGTCTAGGAGAAGGAAAACTCTGAATTCAAACCTATTAAACTCTGCTTAAAAATAGACCTTGTGTCACATCCTGTTCATACCGAGGGGTTGGTAAATACATACAGCACTATAACTTAGTAAGCATCAGGAAACTAGTGTTTGCTTTTTACCAATGCAAATTATAACATTTTAATAATATATTAGTTATTTACTACAAACAGATTAATTTTACCACAAATAACTAACCATTCAATAATGAATTATATACATAGATTTAAAAATTTTTTTAACTTAATGATTCAGAATTTTTACTCACCAGGTCTGATTCAAAAATTTTGAAATCAGTAGATACAGACTTTATTAGCAAAACAAAAACTTTTTTTGTTTGAAATGATTCTTGTTTAAAATTAAAATCTCTAGTGTACTTTATTTATATCAAATCAAATGTTGGAAAGGAGAACTTTCCATTTATATGTCCTGGTTATGACACTACATTCAATGGTGAAGCTCTAGTTCTAGAGTCACCTCTTTCTTGCTGTTCCTCTCAGGTCTACTATGACCTGGTGTGGTAGTATCTATGACTGTCCCATTTGAAGGTCAGATAGATCTGTTAGAAATAATGTGTAAAATGATTATAAACTTTATTACTACATTGATTCTTAAAACATTGTATTGTAAATATATCTCCATGATCATTTTATACTTCATTTATATGAAGTGTTTAAAATGATCATGAAGATACATTTCTGTACCATATATAACTCAAGGGCATAACTGACTTTGGCATAAAATAACCCATCTAGGGTTCATCATCATCATATCGCGCCCATAGCATGAATATCCATGACAATCTCTCACCAACTGTCCCTATCATTCATCGCTCTCAGGAGGTCCCTTGCACAACATCCAGTATCTACACAGAGCTGGTGTATGTAGATCTTTGCTGCATTTCCCACACTGGCATGTCCATGTGGTGGTTTCCATAGAATAACATCTCCGCTTCTCCAGCATTGCCCAGCATGTCTTGTTTGCCTCACTTGGATGGTCTGTGTGATGCTGTAACACCAACCAACCAACCAACCAACCAACCTTTTTATTTGTAATGAAAATTATCATGACCAATACAGAGCTGCAAATGCTCAAACACAAATATCTATCTATATTATAATGATCTGACTTTTGTATATTTGTATATAACTCAGCAAAAATGAGAGTTTTATTAGTGAAATAGGGTTCAAATATTTGAACTTAGAGAATAAAGCAATTTCCAATCCAATGTGCAAATTGATAATAATGTGATGTTTGTATTCATTATAATTTCTCAAGTGATAAAACAATTAAAGACTAAAAATAGAGCATTTTCTTTTATTTATTCATCTATTTGAAGTTAATTATGATATAAATTCTAAAAGTAGAATGTGATTCTACATTGAGCTTAATGGCTACTAAAGGTGGCTTTTAAGGAAATTATGGTAACTACCTAATCCATGCAATTTAATCATTCAGATTAATGTTTGTAAATAATTTTCTTCTTTAAGCAGACATTATTGATTAAATATGACTTGTTCTGGTTTGAGTTTACAAATGGTTTTTGGACTTGGAACAGATTTTCTCATTGTGTTTTCTTATTATATGTCATCTAATTACAAAATCAATTAATAAATACTTAAATAAAAGACAGTCAAATAAAATTATATCCACTAAGTCATAATTTAACTGATTTGGACAAATCCAGCTGATTGCAGTCAGTTAAATAGTTTTCTTGTAAAATTCACCATATTCAACAAGAAAAATGCACTTAAGATTTAAGACTGAATATTTTCTACAAGAGTAAATGTTTACTATTCACTTAGTGCTGATACATTTGAGATAGGTATCAATCCAGCTATTCTCCCCCAGCTAGGGTAAGTAGTAGGGTAGACTGAGCTCTTTAACCTTGGTTTGACAACCAGTCTAGTAGAAGGAAGACTCTGAATTCAAACCTATTAAACTCCGCTTAAAGAAATTGGCCTTGTGTACATCCTGATCATATGGAGGGTTGGAAGATATATAGATGAGTAGATTCTTACTCAATAGAAATATATTGTAAGAAAAAGAGAAAAATTATTTACCCTAGACTTCCGTGTATACTGTGCAGCTCCCAATTTCAGACAAGAATTGAGAATGAGAAAAGTGGACATAATTTTGGATTTTAAAACTTCATAGGAAACATAGCAATCTACAATATTTATTCTAAATGTAAACCTTTTAATTCAAAAGTGTATTACACCATTTTCTCTTCGCACTGTGGTATCTATATTATAATGATCCAATTTGTGTATATATATTACTGTAATACAACAAAAATGGCACATTTTACTGGGTTACATGGTTCCAGTAGCAAGGAACAATTCCTGAGCTTATCTCTCATTGTTCCTTAGAGCTTCAAGAAATAACATCCTTATACTGTATCTTTCAGATTTCAAATCACATCTCACATTAATATAATTTAATCTATTAATTGTGTGTGTGGGGGGGGAGGAAGTTTATATTTTGAAAGACAAGAAAGAAGATGAAATTAGAAAAATGTCATCAATGATTTCAATATTACAAGTTTTTCAAATGAAAATATCAGTTAAAAAAGAAAGAAAAAAAGTCAGTTTTTCTTTATCAAAATAATTTGTAATAAAATAGTTTTTGTGAGAGTGCTGGAATTTCCTGCTTCTTAATCCACAGTCCTTCTCCTCTGTTCTTCCACTAAGTCATACTTATTCTCACATTATTCACTAAATAATAGATATATCTTTTGTGTATTCATAGTTATAGGATCTATTAAGCTACTCCTTTGGAAAAAAGAATTGTCCAGAAATACTTGAAGCAATTCTTTATTAGAGATAAGAGAGAAATAAATGTGTGAATGTCAGCATCTGTGCACTCTTCATTTTTCTCTGATGTGGGTGTCATAACAATTAACAAACAAAAGATTAATTTTCTATACTCATCTTGAAGACTATTCATTCTGTCTCTGCTAACAAATTTCCACCTCACTTTTTCATACACCTGTGTATGCGTCTATCTATCTATCTATCTATCTCTCTCTATATATATATACATACATACATATAGTGGTACCTTGACTTACGAGTACCCCAAATCACGAGTTTTCTGAGTTACAAGTTGTCACTCAGTCAAATTATTGCATGGTGTTGCGAGGTAAAATTTGAGGTACAAGCGAGCTTTACGGTTATGTTAATAAGTTCACTAAAAATATTTTTAAGTTTCCAAATTTATTACACCAAATAAAAATATAATTTATAAAAAATCAAACATTAAAACATATTACAACATATAATTCATTACATTCTATTTTATTGTTTTTATACATTATAGTACTATTATTCTTATTTTTAAAAACTTAACAAAACAAATTAGGGTGGGGTTTTTTTTTGTTGTTTTTTTGGTAGGTGGCTGTAACGGATAAATGGCATTTCAGTTTATTTCAATGGGGAAAATTGATTTGATATACGAGTAAATTGGGTTAGTAAGTAAGTAAAGTCGTCGGGGCAGCCTAATGTCAGTATCAGCCATGCAGCGAGGGAGTCTATCCCCTTTTCACTAGCGCTAGACCAAGGAGATTATTCTAGCGTCTGAGGTGGAGCGCCACACCTACCATCAGCTCCTTACTTTACCGCACAGATGCCTGTGCTACTCATACGCTGAGTTGGCGAGGGCGGGTATCGAACTAGGAACCTTGTGGTTTCTAGCCGAACGCTCTACCGACTGAGCTAACCCGGCCCTAACAAATTAAACTCATATGTCAAGGTACCACTGTATGTGTATGTGTGTGTGTGTGTATATATATATATATATATATATATATATATATATATATATATATATATATGCATGTATGTATATATATATATATATATATAGTAAAGTAGCTGAAATGTACAAACACATGATCTGTTACTGATAGTTCTCCTCACATAGACACTTGAATCATTTACATGACTTTTTCATTGTCATCATTACAGTGATCCTCATCAAGAGTTTCAGCAGTTAACTACTGGGAGCCAGAAACACAAGCTAATTTCAAATGTCTCTGATATAAAAGTGTAGAAAGAAATGCATCAACCAACCAAGTAGCCAACTAGGTGGCTCATCACTATCACCAATACTACTACCACCACCACAACCATCTCTCAGTCTCCTCCTCACTCCTTCTCTCTTTCTCTCTACACCTGCTCCTCCTACCCCTCCTCGTCCTCCTACCATCATAATAACAACTCGTGCTAAGAGCAGGCAGCTTAAGTAAAAAGAAAAATCGATATTAAAAGCGATGTGCAAAACTCAGCTTCCCACCCACACACCTGCCTATCTACCATGTCACTGCTGCTTGCTTGTGTAACCACCTCTGTAGCTACTACTGTTTACATCTTCCTCCCTCTCCTCCTCCTCTTCCTCCTCCTCATCAATATCATCCATAGTTATTGTCGTGGATGCACACAGCCACCAACGTCATTGAAATAGCAGCAAGACCAGCATTATTACTAGTAGCAACAGCAGCAGGACCATTGTCAATATGAATAAAGTAATAATAATAATAATAATAATGATAATGATAATAATAATGATAAATATTTAAACTGCTTGAATAAGTGAGAATTTTACAAGTCCAAGAACTAATCACCATGAAGTGCACAGAGCTTAAACATTCATCACTATCCAAAACAAAACTGTTCTTACCCTATGAGTCATGACACTACCCAGTGATAACAGATACTATATCTGTCCTACAATAGTTGTTACATTTGCATATAAATTTCATCTACTTAATGTATCAACTATTATGGGACAGTAGTATTTAAACATGTTAAAAGATGAGGAATTTGTCCAAATTTTTGTTGACCCTGACACAATGTTATATGAACTGTGACTTTCATCACTGGTTGTCCCTGAGAATGGCTGCAGTCAGCAGAAAAAGAAAAAAGAAAAGAAAAAAAAGAAGAAAATCTGACCAAGGGACTTGATAAAAATAACTTAGCTGTTTTAAAATCACACATTTTTATCAGATCATAATTGAGATTATCGCATACTTTACTTATGTACAAATATACCAAATCTTTATCTCTATATAAGGTTTTCTTAATGGGGGGAGATATCAAGCCCCAGGGTCAAAATTCAAGTTGAGGATGAGTGAGATAGATTGTCACATACAAATCTTTGGTTTTATATCTGTAAAGTCAAGCAATAAAGGGAAGCTCTTCTCAGTAAATTACAAAATGTCTATTTAAAAAGAAAAAAAATATTTTAATTATTCATTTTTATTTATATCATTTAACCAACCTCTTATAATATCCAGTAATTCTTCACAAAACTTTATGAACTCATGAATTGTAATCTTTATTATTTTGTATCTATCTATCTATATGTGTTTATGCGTGTTTGTTTGTGCATGTACACACACACGCACACACACACATATATATATATATATATACATCTATTATTATACTAAACCTAAGTGAATCAATGTTTGTTTCACTAAGGCTTTTTTCCTGTTTAGTTTAATGACTAAAATTAAATACTAAAATAATCCTTACTTGTGGGATTGAATTATTTAAAAAAAATTAATTTTCATCGTTTTAGTTAGCAGTAATTTGCAATTAACTCACAAAGCAGCGCATCTCTCTCTTATCACCTGCCTATCAATTTCTACCTCCTCTATGTATATTTCATTCCCCTCACTATTATATCTATATTATATCTCTTTGAGAGCAATTTGGAAGACTGGAGTGTCACTTCCTGACTGTTGCCCTTTATACCACCAAACCAGCAGTCAAGAAAAATCTTTTTTTACCACTCCCTTAACTAGTAATAACACCCCTGACCTTCCCTTTCACTTCTGTCATGGTAAAAATTATCAATAGTATTTTGATTTATTTTTATTTTTTTGTTAATCTAACTACTGAAGAAGTATAAAAACATTCTACTTTATTTTCAAAACTTTTTTCACTACAATTTTGTTTGTCAATTGAAATTATGAAGTAAATAGGGAGGGATTATTTTTGATATTACATAAAAAAAAATGATTTTCAATCATCCCCACAACTTAGCTTCTCAACACCTTAGATATTAATAGAATTTCAAGAATCAGGCCCATTTAAATTTGGTCAAACTTTCTCTTTCTTAGAATCTTATAAAATGATTTTAATGATTTAAAAAAAATTCGCCGGTCCTATTTCTTTAAAAAAATTAATTTGCTTCTTTTATCACTTAAACTCACTTCTTTTCTGATCACAATTATCCACTCAGGGCTCAATGGGTGACCCAACGACTCACGTTTTTCCTAGTATATATATATATATATTATATATATATTGAAATGTGTGTTTCACGCATACTTCTTATATAAATTTCATAAAAATGATATGATAAATATATATTATATATATGTGTATGTGTGTATATGTTTGATAAATAGGGATGGATAGCAAGTGAGTCAAATCCATGATATTAGCATGCCTTCTTGATGATGATATATATATATATATATATGTGTGTGTGTGTGTGTGTGAAGAGATGGAAGTGAATCCGATGGTATGTAGTATATTAAGAAAATTGAAATAAACACAGGTTTAAATAAGTTGAGTGGTAAGTTTATTGGCCGATGCTGCAGTGTTTGAACAGACTGATAAACAAGGACTATCACTTGCTTTTCTCGTTATTCTATGATAAAATTTTTTATCACCTTCCATATACCAACAAATGCCCTGAAGATGATCTAATTAATAGATCGAAACACTGCAGCATCGGCCAATAAACTTACCACTCAACTTTTTTAAACCTGTGTTTTTTCAATTTTCTTAATATACTACATATATATGCATGCATGTGTGTGCATGTGGTAATGTGAGACAAAAGAAATCGTAAATATCAATCCAAATTTTAAGAATCTATTAGCAAAGCATCACATAAGCAACATATCATTTTGGTTTCATTAAGAATTTTTAGGTGTGAAATAAAAAACATTTAAGAGGGCTCAATATAGAAAGAAAAAAAAGGTTGAGAAACCTTCATTTAGATTCATATATTTATCAAAAGCACCAATTTCCATATTGTAATTGATAGTCTTTGTCTAAATTTCTAAATTATCATTATTATACATTGATATACTCACATTAATATCCTCATCTTCCTTGTTATAGTCACAATGTTTTGGATTTTGTACTCTAAAACCTTATTCTCTCATCACCAGTAACCTGTTTTATGAGACTCATGTTTAAGTAGATAAAAATATTAGTTACAGTGTATCTAGTTATCTGATAGTCATGAGTTCAATCCTTGGATTGAATAGTGCAAAAACGTTATATACTCTGACCCAACAGAAGAGATAAATGACATCATAAGGATGAACTAACCAAGAAGGATTATATGAGATATCTTCTAATCCATAGACAGTGAAATTAGAGCAATTTATTCCTGTGACTAGAATAAAGGGTTCAGTTTAAAATTCACAGAAGACTACAACAGATACCTGAAGAAATTCAGAGGATACAATGGCTGAAACATTGTGACTATAAGAACCAAGTGAGGACACTAGTCAAAGTACATCAGTGTATAATAAACTTAATTGTTGTAATCATAGATAAGAACAAAATTTAAAAAATCTATGATAATGATTAAGATTTGCAACATTTGTCGAAAATGCAAACACCTAAGTTCTTTTTTGACGCCATGATAGTAAATATATCATTTGTAGTAATATCAGTATTTTTGATACAATATCAAACAACTATCATCGTTAAGGATTATTCTGGCTTGAACATAAGTCAATAAACTTAACTATCTGACCAAGACATAATAATACAATCATCCTAGACAAAACATCTTCATCTCCATATCATTTTCCATTCTTCACTACTGTTAATATTTTATCACAGCTAAAGAATCTACAAGAAACATATCACATACACAGTTCTCTGAAAAGAATGCATGGTGTTAAGATTATAAAAGTTTTCTTTACATTTTTTGAAAGTTTAGCAAGCTATTAATAGTTAGAAGTGTTAAGTTTGTTTTCTTTTTGTCTTAACAGATCTGTATGTCCAAGAATAGCAGGTAAGCTTTTAAGTACATAGTAATTTAGATAAGAAAAAGAAATGACTTAACTAATAGTATTACACTGGGAATGAACAAGCTCTGATTTCATTCTTCAGTCTTTGTTTTTTCTTATGTATTGATGGAAAATAAAATTGCAGTAAGCTGAATATGTGTTTCAACTGACTTAACATTAAATATACAAGTAATAAAACTGGTTTACAGTAAATGATCACATATATACAGATTAATATATACACAGGTTCCAAAATAAGGGGTGTATTAACAGTACCCAGAATTCATACATGTACTCAACTTTGTCATTCAGGGTTTTGCAATTTTATTTTCAATTATTATATAAGTAATGTTTTAATTTTTTGAGATGAGGAATTTTCATCATTATTGATTTACTTAGACTAGTATCCTTATCTTGATTGTCGTTGTCATAACATTTCAGGCATTGTAGATTCTGGCCTTGATAACCTTTAAGGAAATTTTGAACTGAACACTTTATTCAATTGATGAGTAATGACAATAGTCAATGCTAGTAGATTGAATAGGGGGGGGGTCCCCATGGTGTAATCACTAACATGCTGAACTGCAACACAGTTGTAAGTAAGTTTGAAATCCAAACGTACTATTATGTTTACTTTCAGAATAATACCCTTAGGAAAGGTATGAACACCTTTCATCCACCCAGCTATGGGTTAAATTGTGCTACTACAGTTCTTTTATAAGGATTGATTTGGCATTAAATAATCCATGAAGGTTGATATGATATTAAACAAAGATACCAAAGACACCTAGATTGAATAAAGTGTTTTGTTTGAAATTCTCATGTTAATGACACCTAAAAAAAAGTCCAAAAGGTAGGTATTCTTTTCAACCCATTCATAACAGGTATAATGTGATACAATGCCACAAGTATGGGGCATCCAGTAATGATTGAACTTC